>OX359296.1:38108237-38638237 GCA_947179395.2 Pulicaria dysenterica | reverse complement strand
ATACATGCTGCCCAAATGCAAACAAAATTTTCATGTTAAAAAAATTTTAGAAAAATATGGAAAGAGTGATCTTGTTTGAAAGATGATTAAAAAACTAAAAGATTGGTATAATTTTTTTGTTCAAATTCACAAAACTTAAAAAGTTATGACAATTTAAAGTTTTTTGAGGGTTTTTTTTTAAAAAATCGAGGTTGTGGGGGGGGGGGGGAATTTCCATGTTTACCCTTTTCTTTCTTAATTAATACATAATAATTACAGTTTTGCCACCGATCAATCTCATCCATTGATTTTGATGATCCAAAGGTCCAAATTGGTTCTTTAGGTTCTTTGTTTAACACATGGTTCTTTATTGATTCAATTTATATATATATATATATATATATAGGGGAGGGTTCAAACGAGAACTGTTTTTCGTACGAGAACTGCGATAACCAATCTCGGCCGTTCCTTGGATATGGGAAGTTCATGGATGGAGAGCGTGGAGGGGATCAAGTGTGGCAGGGTGCATGTGAAGAATTAATAGGTGGACAATGACATTAAAGGAGGAGGAATTGGACAGTTCAGATTGGTTCTCGCAGTTCTCGTACGAAAAACAGTTCTCGTTTGAACTTTTGCATATATATATATATATATATATATATATATATATATATATATATATATATATATATATATATATATATATATATAGGGGAGGGTTCCATTAAGAACCGATTTTAGTGCGAGAACCGCGAGAACCAATCTTAGCCGTTGATTTGATAAGTGGAATTCATGGATGGAGAGCGTGGGGGGATCAAGTGTGGCAGGGTGTATGTGAGGAATTCATGGGTGAGCAATGACATTGAAAGAGGGGGAATTTGACGGCTCAGATTGGTTCTCGCGGTTCTCGCATTAAAAATGGTTCTAGTATGGTTATAGTAAGAGGTGAAATAAAGTAAGAGTGGAGAGATGCATTAATAGCCGTAGGATCTTAATGGAAGTCAACATTTTTTGGTCAAGATCGATGAATCCAACGGGTGAAGAAGTCAACATTATAAGGGCATAAATGGAAGCACATAATTAAGGGATTTAATACCAATTCCTAAATTTAAGCTATTTACCAACAGATTCTTCCGGCAAAATTTGTCAAATTTAAAATTCAAAACTAAAGATCATCAACAAATTGACGGTTTGGCTCTCGTAAACGAAAATGATGCACAACACAGATCCATTAAAATAAATTTTGATGCACAAGGATTCAACAATTATTCATCAAATAATTTTATATACAAACCAAACCAGTGACTTACTTTTTATGCACAATACAAATCTCTGATGCACAAGAAAGTTTATCCCCAATCACCAACCACACCTTATCAATTACAAAAAAAGAATACATAAGAAATGATTTTTGATGGAATAATATTCTTGAATAATCACCGACTAAATCCATCGACTAGAAATAATCCGTCGGTAATTATGTTTGATTCACAACAACAATTTGAATCACAAGTTCACAACAGCTAACCAAAAGCGGCTAGAAAAGAAGCAAAGATACCAATTTTATTAATACACAATAGCTACAATACACAAATATAAATTGATGTACACTGATACACAACTTCTAGAATATCAAAAATTAATCAAAATCATTCACTAAAATCAAGTCCAGAACTTTCTATCCATTCCTTCCATCTAACCATTTTTACATAAATTAAATACCCAAATCAAATACAGCCATGGAAACCATCTTCAACTCCATCCATGGAAGGTGCAAAAATACACAGCAGCTAGATTAAAAAATAATCTTGTGTTGCTATTTATTCCGATGATGTTAGCAGATTAAAAAATAAAGAAGAAAGAACGAGACGGTGGTAGTGGTGCTCTAAGATGACGACGGCGGCCATGGTCATAGTTTTCGTGCTTGTTGCCGGTAAGAATGATGAAGCAGAAGGTGATGGTGGTAGGCGGTGATGCGACTTCACGATGGATTCCGGGTGTGCGACTACACGTACATGCAATGGAGGAAGGTGGTGGTGGAGATGAACCATTAGGCGGTGGTTGTGGGAGATGAAACGAAAGCTTCAGTCAAGTCACCGTAATGAGGGAACAAAGACTCCGATTTTTATGTAGAGAGAGAGAAGTTTTAAGAATTACCCCAAATACCCCTCAACTTAATAGGACACGTGTCCACTCCATAATACCTCTTTCCCATCTCTCTTTAACTCACATCTCTTTTGATCTCAATCCTATATATATATATATATATATATATATATATATATATATATAGGAGCGTTCAAATGAGAACTGTTTTTCGTACGAGAACTGCGAGAACCAATCTTGGTCGTTCCTTGGATCTGGGAACTTCATGGATGGAGAGCGTGGAGGGGATCAAGTGTGGCAGAGTGCATGTGAGGAATTCATGGGTGGGCAATGACATTAAAAGAGGGGGAACTGGACGGCCGAGATTGGTTCTCGCAGTTCTCGTATGAAAAACAGTTCTCGTTTAAACTTTTGCCTCTCTCTCTCTCTCTCTCTCTCTCTATATATATATATATATATATATATATATATATATATATATATATATATATATATATATATATATATATATATATATATATATAGGGGAGGGTTCCATTAAGAACCGATTTTAGTACGAGAACCGCGAGAACCAATCTTAGCCGTTGAATTTGATAAGTGGAATTCATGAATGGAGAGCGTGGGGGATCGAGTGTGGCAGGGTGTATGTGAGGAATTCATGGGTGGGCAATGACATTGAAAGAGAGGGAATTAGACAGCTCAGATTGGTTCTCGTGGTTCTCGCACTAAAAATAGTTCTCGATGGAACTTCTTCATATATATATATATATGACTACAATAAGACAATCATATTTTTTTGGATAAAGAAAATTTTAATAAAATAATTTTGGTAAATAATAAAAAAGATTTCATCAATATAACAAATTGTATACATGACACTAACTGAAAATGGCAGGATGGCATAACAACTTTGCCGTATCAACTTATTGTTAGGGGATCAACTTCTGCATCTTGATGTTATCGGTATTTCTTTTTCAATCATTAGTGTGTCTTAGTGGAATAATTCAAAATTCTGACCGGGTTCAGTTTTTTAGTCAAAGTTTTTATATATATATCATCAGGACAAGTTAATGCATTCGATTAACTGTGCTTAGTAAGTGTCTGACAAATATAAGATGCTTAAATAATAGTTTTTATATGTTAATTATCCTAAAAATCGTTCAAAGCACGGGTATATCATAACTCGTTAATACTTATACAACACGGTCTAGTACTATTTATCATATATATAAATTAGGACAACATATGACTAAATTAACATTTTTCAAAGGTATATAAGTTGATTTCTTAAGCTTTATATTCAGCCCACAGTTGATCAACCGTTTTTCCCAACAGTTCGACAAAGAAACCATCATTATAACCATTCCTCATCTTCTTATTAAGTTCAGCCACAAACCCATCTCTAAGACCATTACAATAGTCTAGGAACCGAGCCGTAACATCATACCCCTGGTCCCATTTGTCTCCACCACCCGGCTGAACCCAATGGCTCGGTGCGTACCCAGCCTTCAACCTCACGTAATCTGCAATTCCTTCAATCAACCATACTGGTGCTTGATTATTCCCATTCCATTGCCATATATGCGTCATCTCGTGATAAAGAACTCCGGTGATCTCATTTTTAACATCACCGGTGTATCCTTGAATGTATCTTGCGCTGACGTGGATCTTGTTGTTGGAAGCATACGCGACCCCATCCATGTCATCGATGAACACACTTACTTGAGCCACGTTCTTTCTATCTGCATCGGTGGTCTGTTGAAATGTAGCCCATATGAAGCTTGTGGCGGAGGTTAGAGTTTGGGTGGTGTATTCGACGCCAATGTCGTTGGTGAACCTCGCACCGCCAGGGGTGGCTGCAGCCGGGTTTGAGACGGTGTAGTCCACAGCTGCAGTCAGTGGTAGCGTTATTGCTAGAACCGCGAAAATCGTGGAGATAATCATCTTCGCAAGTTTTTGTTATTGGCTTTAACATATTATCGATTATTATATATATATAAATAGATAGTGTTGGAAAAATCAATGCATATATAGGTGGCAAGTGGCGAGTGGTGCACAAAGAAGCTCATAGTGGGACTTGAACTAGTCAACACGGCGCCACCAACTATGAAAGTTTCAATTGACTTGCACAAGTTCTTCATGTCAATATATTGTTGTTTTCTATATCAATTTAAAATGTTAATTTTGAAGAAGAATAATGAAACGTAGATTGATTTCCTGGTTATAATTAGTTTTTAATTTAATTTTTGAGTAGATTATGTCACCTTTTAACGTCATTTTGCAGTATTAGTATGGGTTGAGATCCTCTTATGACTTATTATGTTTTTTTTATAAAATTATAAACACAAGAGTGAGACCTATAAAGAGATCCATTCTTGACTTAAAAAAGACTTATTATTATGTTTGTGAAAGAACATGATAACTCATGTTTAACCATAACATGAGAGGATAACTCATATTAAATACTGTATAATGACTTGATGCCCTGTTTTCCAGTTTCATAAGGGGAGGAAAAGATATCATTTCCTTCCAAATCATCCCAAAAATGGAAGGATAGATTTTGGATCAAAATAACACTAAACTCCCCCTCCAAATTTTCCCATTTTCTTCCATTTCCCTCTTCAAATAAAATTTAAGAACACCTTATTAGAGGTTTTCTTTCAAATCCTTTCTCTGATTTGATAAAATTGAAAACTCTATTTTCAAAATCGAAATCAATTAAATCTCATCTCTTTCACGTGGCTCTTGACTTGTTCACCTAATCTATAAAATTCATGACTAGAAGATCATAACATCAATCGTCGTTGTCTGAGATGAGCATGTGGGAGGTAGACGACGGTGATGGTGTTTGTAGGTGGGAGAGGCGTTCAATTTGCAATGATTGTATCTTCGTTGACCGAGAATCTATGAATTTGTGAGGAGACCAAAGGTGCGCTCGAGAGCTCGTAGCAACGAAGAGAGAGATGAGAGACGGAGCAGCGATGGTATGATGCTGTTATTAGCATCATCAATTTAAAAACCCATTATATGCGACCTGTTATATATATCGACTAAATATCATACATATTAACCAATAAATCAAATTCAATTCTCAAAAATATTCTAAGTTTGTTAACTTGAAATTAAAAGAGTTTCCAAACGTACAATTATTTACGAAATATTTATTGGTTTAATGATGTCCATATATTACTAACCTTTAAGCATAATGGAAGTATATAAAAGTTAACAAATATTTTTAGAGCTAAAAGCCTAAAAGGTAACGTTATATTATTTCCATTCTCTTGTTTCAGTTTGAGTAACGGTCGCAGTCTTATAATTTATCAATATAATCTCAACTATATAGAAAATATTAAAACAATTACTATATATAGAAAATCCGGTTTCTATATATATATATATATTAGAAGTGTATATATAAAACCTTGAAATAAATGCAATAAATTCAGTCTAATTCTATATATGTAAATGTCTACACGTATATATATGCACGTATGATACTTTGATTGCATGTAGTTTCTGTTACTTAGTATTCAGTACTAGCAAATCAACAATGGCTCCTAAATCTTTCCTTCTGTCTATCTTCCTTACCTTTTCATTATCTTTCCTTCAAATCTCCGCCATGGAGTACTATGTTATGAACGAAGCTGCCAACACGCCTGGCGGCATCCGTTTTACGAATGAAATCGGAATCCCATACACAAAACAAATCATGGGTCCTATCAACGACTTCATTTGGTACACAGTATTCCAACAAAACAACCCCGATGATAAAAAACCTGTAGACGTCGTTAACGTTTACATTGTTGAGTTTGATGGAGCAGAAGGGGTCAATTGGGGCAATAACAATATTAACATTAGTTCCATTTTTTTAAAAGGGTTCAAAGGTGACCTTAAATGGCAATTTACATCCCTACTTTACCATGAAATGACCCATGTTTTTCAATGGGATGGTGAAGGTCGTACACCAGAGGGGTTGATTGAAGGGGTCGCAGATTATACAAAATTAAAAGCGAACTATGCTCAACCCGGATTTGCGAATCCGGGTCAAGGGGATCGCTGGGATCAAGGATATGATTTCACTGCTCGATTTCTCGAGTATTGTGACGGAATTGTTCCAGGGTTCGTCGCAAAGCTTAACAAGATGATGAGGTTTGATTATGATGTCAAGTATTTTGAAGAATTGACCGGAAAACCTGTTGATCAACTATGGATGGAATACAAGGCTAAATATGAGTGTTCATAAAACACGTGTTAAAATGTGTATAATTAAATAATTGAATTGCAAACCAATATGGTGATTAAGATTTTGCAAATTATATTTTAAATTTTGTTATCTAAATAATTCCTTACTTCTTCTTTGGTATGAAATTCTTGGCAACAAAAGGGATGTTTGTTGACTTGTTCTATCTTATTAATTGTATTTTCATAATTTCAGTTAATTATAAGGTAAAAAAAATAAGTGTTGAAAATCAATCGTGCTTATAAGCTTTGATAAACTATGTCCAACAAGGTAAACATTACATACAATGATGATCTTCCTTTTTACAACAACTAAAGTTTGGGAAAACTACATTTTAGATCATTTTTGTGTATTTTTTTGATTAATCTGGATTTTCAACTCGCTTTGATTACCACGTTACGGGCAGTGGTGGATCTAGAAATAAAATTGACGGGGGCTCATAGTAAGATAAACTAACATAAGTACTATATCGGATTTTATCACTGTATATGTGTATTTATGTCTACTACTAACATGATTATGGTCGCAAAAAACTTTTTTACATTGATCCCTCGTGTATATTAGCACTACGATGAAATCCTATTGAAAACATAGTAACTATGAAATATGTAACATGTAAATAATGGTTAATGATCATCTTCTTAATCTTATTTTTCTCTAAACTTAATTCTTTTAAATTTTTGTGTAAACTTTAAATTGATTTATTGATCGAATGATCGCGTACCATTTTTCATATAAAATAAACTTCCTTATGTGTATCTTTCATTAATAAATAAGCTAGTATTAGTAAAAACAAGAATAAATGGTTTAATATGTCACTCTTTTATCCTTTAAAAGAAGAAGTCAATCGTTTAATAAATGGTTTCCTTGGTTAAAAAAATTCAGAATGATATAAGCTAAGACAGACTTACATTTTTTTTTATAAACAATGACTTCTAATAGAATATAGACATGCCTAAAATTTATCAAAGTTGAAGAGATCAAAATATAAAATTTTCAAATCTAAGTGGAGTGTAATGACCCTATTTGGTAAAATATAGAATCGCCCCTTGTTGCGGATGAACCTTTGTGTACACTAAGGAGAATTTGGCTGAATCTAGGGATCGAACTTGGTACGGCTAGATATTTACACCATATGAGGCTAAACTCTTACCACTAGACCACACCCACAAGTTTTGTTTTTAAGAAAATTTTTAGTTCTTAATTCAAATGTAAAATTTTAATTGTAAATTATAACTTTTCATTATCGTAATATAGGCATTTAGATTTAAATTCTGGTCCTGTGGTACTTAACTTGTTTTATCTATACTACTTTATAAAACATACAACATTTTTTCTCCTAATTAATTTAAGAGTTCTTAATTTTCAATCAATACTTCATTCTAACCATTCGTTTTTTCTTGATTAATCACATCCATCCGATTATTAACATTCCAAATAGATTACAATTTTCTAGAAATTGAAACTAACTTTCTATTTGATATCAATTATAATCATCGCCGCATTACGCGGGTACCCCACTAGTATTTTCAAATAAAAAGAGCAGTGGATCACAAGATGAGAGGTGGTGACAATGACTTTGTTGTCGCCGAAGTCCGAGGAAGTTAAGAGGGTTGAGGCTTGAGAGTAACTTGATTTTTCTGTTAGTTCTTAATTATGTCCAAATGGGAAAATTAAATAATTACGTGATGCTTGAATTGATAAAATAAAGTAATTATATAGTTGCATAAATATTAAATTTTCCCTTCCAAAAGGGTAAAGCGATCTTTGAACATAGCCAAGTTACTTTAAATGGATTCAAGAATCAGAATGGGAACAAAACTCAAATTTTGAAAAATTACGGATCAAGAGGGAAATTTATTCAAACAAAAAAGGGTGGACTTTTATCGCTGCTAATAGTTTTTAAGTGTGTGATGGAGTAAAAGTGTAAAAAACATCGACTCATTATGGATTTGTAAATATTAAAACTTTTATGCTAAATTTGTACTATTAATTAACCAAACTAAAAACACTTGATAGATATGAGGTTGTTTGTTTTTTTATTTTTTTAATAATGCACTAGTAAATCGTTTACCATTGAAAAAAATATTTTCTAATTGATATATATAGATCTATGGTACGTTCTCATAAAAAAAGAAAATGAGATGATTTCAAAACAATATTACAACATTGTTGTCAGTTACATGTTTGATAAACTCCACTTCAATAATTAACCTATTTTTAATCCAATTGCCTTATTTAAAAACATCTATTCACACATTTAGCAAGTTGTAATAAAGAATGAAACAGAATTTACATAAATAGAAGTTCTAACTATATATTTTGGTAGTTGTATATATCGATACATAATGCATGGTCTATATGAGTGACTATATGTATATATATATGTGTGCGTGTATATATGCATGTATCTATATGTACGTATTTCTGTGTATATATATGTATGTACATACGATACTCATAGTTCATGCACTTTGAATCACTAGATGATACATGCATGGACCATGGCTTTTCATTCCCTTTTCATTTGTGCCCTTCTAACCTTCTTGACATCTTTCCCTCAAATCTCGTCTGCCATGAACTACGAAGTATTTAACGAAGTCCCACAATCTCCCGGCGGCATAGTATTCGTAAACAAGATCGGAGTACCCTACACAAAACAAATCATGGCCACCATCAACGACTACATCTGGTCCACCATCTTCCAGCAAAACAACCCCACGGAGAGGAAGCCCATACATTCTGTAAAGGTTTACATCAACGACTACAAAGGAGGCCGAAGCATCACTTGGGGAAAGAACAAGATTAATATGAGTGCCTACGAATTAGAGAAGTTTACAGGTGACGTGAAATGGCTATTTACTCAAAATTTGTACCATGAAATGACACACGTTTTTCAGTGGAACGGCGAGGGTCATACGCCAACTGCTTTAGCAGAAGGGATCGCAGATTTTACGTGTCTGAAAGCAAACTATACCTTGTCCTACTTTGCAAAACCGGGGGATGGGGAGAGTTGGAACCAGCAGTCTGATGTCACGGCCCGGTTTCTAGAGTATTGTGACCAGGTGACTCCTGGGTTTGTCGCAAAACTTAACAAGATGATGAGGTTTAGTTACCAATACTTTTATTTTAAGGACATAACAGGAAAGTCTTTGGATGAACTGTGGAAGGAATACAAGGATAAATACGGGCAAAAGAGGATTGATACATAAAATATGTTGGAAGATTTTGCAAGTTAAATCTTTTGTTAAATAAGTAATCATGTACGTATACTCATCCGATACACTCATTTGGTATTTATTTGCTTAATTTGATGGATCATTGTTGTTGAGGGCTCGATCTTGATCAAAATAGTTAGTGTCCGTGGCTAGAGAATGGTTTGTTTGGTCAAAAAATATTAAAAATCCAATTGTTTATTAATTGGATTTTTTAAAAGATATTTAAATTTAACCAAGTAACAGGATTTGAATATCTGATAGAAATTAGAATATATAAAAAATATCTATCCTATTTGGTTGGTAAATTTGTAGGAATTAGAATATATTTATGTAGTAGAAAATAAAAAAGTATCTTCTTTTATAAAAATTAAAGAAAGATAGAAATATTATTTATTTGGTATATTTAACAAAAGGTTGTTTACGTCGAGTGTCGGTGGCAGTGATGGTATCACTAGAGGTAGTGGACGTGATGTTCGTTTTACGTACTAGTTTTTTATTTATAATTCCGTGTTATAATGTATCAAAAACGACACGAATAGGCAAGTGTACCTAATCGGTTTTTATAGTAAATTCAGTAAGCACGGGTGTCGATCACAAGGGGAACGAAATGATTTGATAATAATTATAAAAATTTAGAGATTAAACTAAATTTAACTACTAAAGCAAATAAACAAATAAAGCAATAAAAAGGGAATTGTTATTGAGTTTTAGAGATTACCAATGAACCAAATTTACCAACACAAACTTAATCAAGAACTAAAACAAGCAAAGTAAGCAAGTAGCAAAATAATCGGATTTTACTTATATGAAGAAAGACTTCCCTCCCTAGATTCGATTTCACCCTTTTCCAAGTCAATAATAATTCAGAGAATGTGTGCTATTTAACAATTAAGACCAATTTCGATTCCAAAGTTGATTAGACTCTTGTTCCGAAAATCTAACCCTATAATTGTACTCATTAACAACCCTAATGGTCATAGGATTAATTAATTCGTCCAATTAGTCAATTAACTCGATTTATGAAAATCTTTAACCACAATGAGTTGCTAAATGCCACAAGTCATTAACCAACACACAAAGGTCATCATATGTTGAACCACATGCAAAAGATCCAATTTTTAGTTATCTAACCTAGGATTAATCAACCACTAGTCAATATCATCCAATGATCATAGACAATAAAGATCTAAGCTTTATGAAAAATAGAATGGTCATCAAACTTTTAACAAAACTCAGATTATAAACAACCCAAAAACAGATCTAAACATGGATTATAAGTGATTGAAAGATTCATAATATTAACATGGATTAAAAGCACACAAACTCATTAAAATCATTAACTTGTTATTGGGTTCATCTCCTCTAGGGAGGAAAAACGAAATCTAGCCTAGCATGTTCATTCTAATACTCTGGAAATAATGAAAGAACAGAAACATGGTAGAATGGAATGAATAAACCGTAAAAGTTGATGATGCTAAGCCTTCAATCTTCACTTCAAGCTTCAAATCCTCAAAGTAATGCTCCAAACTGCCCTTGATCGATTCTGGAACTCTTCTAGGGGTGTATGACGGCTGAAAGTGGTCCAAGGGGTCCAGAAACGGAGAGGAATGCGATTATTTATAGATGGAAGATCCTGCGAGATAGCGCCGCTAACAAGGACTTAGCGCCGCTAACTATTATTTAGCGCCGCTATCTATTTTTTATCCCAGATTTGTAGCATATTTGAAAATCAAAAAATCCGGCCCTTATCTTTCCCGATCGCGGCGCTAACCACTAGGGTTTAGCGCCGCTAACTTTTAACTTTAGCGCCGCTATCTCCCCGACTCATTTTTTTCTTGGCTCTTCGACTTTTTAAGCCACACTTTACGTTGCCTTGTGCATTTTAGCCTGAAATAGATAAACAACGGTAAAGAGTACCTGTTTGACATAATATGAATCATATTTGGCTAAAAATACCCGGATATCGCGTAAAAATATATATATAAAAACAGCGATATCAGGACGCATGGTTGGGTTGTGATTGATACATAAGATGATGAGGTAAGTTGATGTTTGAAACTGAATCCTACCTAGAAACTGAATCAAAGTTTTTTGTCTGGTATGGTCTTCGAGCTCTCAATCTAGCAAAGTTTTGGTATAGGTTCAAGTATATCCGAAACCCATAAAACCCGATCATACTCGAACTATACCATTATAGTAATATATAAGGATTACGTAGAGATTTTCTCCTATTTGTATGTGACATATTTACATAGAGATTTTCTCCGTTTTTATCATATAGATTAATTCCTTTGTGTCGACCCTCTGCTACACTTTCTCCTATTTTTTAATAACTCAAGCAAAAATTAATACATCAGTCATACATTTTTTGAATTTGCATCTTTACTAAGTAATTTCCTTTGCGTCTACCCTTTGCTATATTTGTTATACACCATCTTGTAAGGATCGAATTTGAAATTTTAACAAGAACCCGTTATAAAATGCGGATAACAAAACAATATAAACAAACACCAAGATATAACGTGGTTCGGTCGCCAGAGCCACAACCTATGTCTACGGACAGGAACTTGCGACTTCTTTATTAACTTAAAGTATTTACAAGATGTCAGCCCAAATGTGCATAGGTTGAATGAAACCTAGCTACGATATTTATAATAAGCAAACTAGAAATCCTAATCCAATACAACTCGACTAAACAACGATATGCACCAAAATTTGAAATTTCAATTTCAAACTTATCCAAACATCATGCAAATTTCACCCCTATCTTTATATTGATTGAATTAGGCAATTCAAATTCCAAGCTTCTAGATTGGATCCAACTTGAATTCAAGTCTATTAATTATTTATCCATTGCCTTTAATTAATCAATAATTAAAACCGACAATCATTAAACTTCTTAATTATTTCTAGTTTCAAATATTGTACCGTTAATTTCAAGTCAAACCTATCATAGAGGACAAGTATTCACATATTATTTTGAATTTTATGTATATTACTATATTAGAGGCCCGTTCATTATACTATTATTCTACACCATAATGCATTTAACTCACTTTATATCCTTCACCACTATTATGCTAGAAAAACAATTTTTTTTTGCAAAAAGAGTCACTATACCAAGGCCTCATATTGCTTTTTGAAGAACAAACCTTTTTTCAAATAAAGATCTCAAATTTTTTTAGAAAGTTGAATATTGATTTAGAAGCTCTTAAATTAGAAAAGAAGTAGGTATCAAGAACAAACTTAGAAAGTATGAGTCTCCCACCAAAAGAGGAGTAATTGAAGTCTTCCATAAAGCAAGTTTTTACTTAAATTTATCCAAAATTGGTTCCCAATGTGAAAGTGTCTTTATGTTTGCCCAAAGGGGGTAGACCCAAGTAAGTGCAATGATTTTTCTTCCTACTTTATAAAATTTATTTTTAAAGAAATTAATGTGTAAACCTGAAGCTATCGGAAAGCATGTAAATTAAAATTTGATAAAATTTTGTCACTCACAAATAATGCATCATCGGCAAAAAAGAGGTGTAAGATTCAAGATTGCCATTAGCCGTTTAGACCATCAGAATTCATCTCATACTTTCCCGTATTTTTTTTATTGATATATTAGCGTCACATCACTTTTTCTTATCATCTCATTCTACTCCACAAACCTCACATCCACAACACACCACTTTTATATTTAAAAATAAACTAGCTAAGCGACCCGTGTATTAACACGGGGTAATATAAGTCAATTTTAAATTTATATAGTTTTAAAAAGTATTATGATGTATAGTAAAAATAATTACAAAGCATAGATTTGAATATAAAATCTCGTAAGAAATGAATAATCACTACAGAATTATGTAATTCATACATAAGATTATCATTAGATTTTCTTTAAAACCTCTTTATAAACAACATTCATACTTTTATTTGTAGGGTTTCTTTAATCATCGCAAATTAAAACTTTTAACCTCTTTTTACTCTTCACTCAAGAAACTGTCACATGTAAATGTTCATGAGTGAAAACGTGTCTTTTTAATACTTCTTATAAATACTCTTTTTAAGAAATATAAAGTTACATTACACGTCTAAAAGTTTTAGTATAATATTAATGTGTTTCTCGTGATAGAGCTTTATCCCGATATTGTAAAACCATAACTATAATATTATTGTTGATGTTGTTTATAAGCGACCAGTGTATCAACAAGGGGATGATATAAGACAATTTTTGTAACACCCCAAAATGGGGCCTAGTTGTAAATAGTTGTACGTGTAGCTCGAATAGTTGTACGTTGACTTTAATTGGTGTTTTGTTGCTAACTGTAGTATAAATGTTGTTAAATGGTGTCCTAAATGTTAATTGGTGTTTTAAACGTGAAATGATGCTAATTGGTGCTAAATGGTGTTAACTGGTGTTAAATGTGGATAAAAATGTAGTATTATGAAAAGTGTCATAAGTTGACCTGATAGACAAATAGTTGAACGGTTTTGGATCATGGTTCCAAAAATATCTCCGTTAGTTGAAACGGATAAACCTAAGTGGTGTTTTAAGTTGAATAGGAGAACAAAATACCCGAGAGGGGTATTAGGCCATTAAGTCGGCCTAATTGTTTCTTTCTTATCTCCTGGGAACTAGAAACACACACTATACACATTTGAATACACATACACAAGTACGTATTAACAAACACACCCAAACTCTTGTACCTTTGAGGAAGAAATCGTGGAGCAAACTGTTGATTGAAGTTCCCATAGTTGATTTCAGAGGCAATCAGTCTATAGTTGCCATCCTTGTAAGTGTTTTTAAAGCTTCAACCTAGTTCTTAAGTTTTCATGGTGTAAGGATCCAAATTGATGGATTCTAATGTGTTTTGAGGTTGTTCTTATGTCCAAATCATGATAGTTAGTTCATATGTATGTTAGATATGTTGTATAAACACTTGAATGCGGATTCAAGTCGATTTTGGGTCGAAAATTGTGAGTTGCAGCGTCTGTTACGAACAGGGCAAGAACCCACTGTAATTAGGGTCCTTGCGATCGCATGGATGGTCCTTGCGGTCGCAAGCATGTTTGATTAGCCTTGCGATCGCATAGTTATTCCTTGCGGTCGTATGCATGTGTGTGTTGTACTTTGCGATCGCGTGCATGGGTCATGCGATCGTAAGGGGTTTGTTGTCGTGGTTTACCGTCTAATGACGAAGAAATGATACTTGCGGTCGTAAGTACGTAACTTGCGATCGTAAGCCCCCAATATATCACCCTTGCGGTCGCATGGCTATGTCCTTGCGGTCGCAAGCTAGGGTGGGTTGGGTAGGACTCTTGCGGTCGCAAGGAGGGTGTGTAAGGGACCCTTGTGGTCGCATGTGAGACCTTTGCGGTCGCAAGCAGGGGTTCCATGATGTCAGCCTTGTAGCCTTGTGTTTAAGTGGTGTTATGTGTTGTTGATTGGTGTCTAAGCCTGAACCTACTGTGTTAGGTGACTCGGATGACTCTGTGTGCTCTTGGGATTCTCGATTTCATATCTGCCTCTTGTAAACTCGAGGTGAGTACCGGTTTCCCATGAGTATCAGTAGGTAAGTTATCTGTGGTACTTGTTGACACGTGATTGGTGTATTGATACGTGAAAATGGAGGTATGTTGTGATAGAGTTGTACAAGCATGCTTATTATTGATATGAAAGATATTGTTGTGATTATATGCGCGCATGAACTGGATCCTTATTGGATCAGCTATTTGTTTATGAAGTTATGTCCGGACACTGAATTGGAGAACACGGAGGTCAGTCAGGTAGACGGGTGTTAGTATCTGGCTGGGTTCCCAGGGTCCTTAGGGACTACGAATTGGGGAACTAACGGTACTCAAGTAGTATACACTTGGGTAGGGCTTTGCAGGCCGCCGTTCCTCTATGGAATTGGGTTCCTTGATAGACTGGAACCAGCATGAAAGACATGGTGTACCACGTGGACTGCTGTTGGGTTGTTGAGCGGGGTTGGCTCCCCTGCAATATACGACTCCTGCTGACACGTTTGGCTCGCCGCAATATGATAGGATAGCCCTGTGTGCTGTTCTGATACATGATAGTCTGCTTATTGTTGCTTATGTGTAATTGGTGTTCACTAGCTAGTTGTAGCTAACGGTGCAAGATTTATTTTTTCGCAGGTTGATGCTAGATGCCTGGTGAGGCGGGACTGGTGGTAGTTTTTGTTGTAAATACCTTTTGGGGAACATGTTGTGGTATGTATGGATCCGATGGTCGGAAACTAGTAGGTAACGCTTGTAGATAACAAACTTGGCTTAAGTTTTGATGTAATTAATTAGCCGAGTCAAACAACGTTGTTTTGTAAATGGCGTTTATTTTTCCGCTGCACGCTTTTGATAATCGTTGTTTTAAAAGTTTAAATTAACTCTAATTTTAAGCTCGTTAGAGGCGGCGTTACAATTTTAAATTTATATAGTTTTAAAAATATTAACACGTTAAAAAATTAGAACACACACGCATATATATATATATATATATATATATATATATATATATATATATATATATATATATATATATATATATATGAATATAAAATCTCGTAAGAAATGATAAACATTACAGAAGTTTGATATACATAAGTTTATCATAATACTTTTTGTAGATACTCTTTATAAACAACATTCATTGTTTTATTAGTAATTTAGCGCACACACAAACTAAGCTATTTAATCTGAAATGGGCTAATTGCATATCTAACTTGGGTATTTTTTATACTTTTATAATTGTTGCCCCAATTATTAAAATTATTATTTCTCTAAACAAATTATATAATAAGTTATTAAACATATTTTATAAACAACCTATAATTAATTATATTAATATACAAGTTTTATAAAACCCTCTCACAATTTCATAAAAGCCCCTAACATATTTTATAAAAAACCCTCAGAATTTTCACAATGTCCCCCTTCCAATTCCTTAAGAATTTTTGGCATTTATGACATCATTTTTCGATTTTTAAATTTTTTTTTTTTAAATCAAGTGTTGTGATTGGTGGAGAATTTTTAGGAAGAGGGAGAAACTCTTTTCTTTTAATTAGAATATAAGATAACAAAAAAGAGAGCGGAGAGGTTTAGAGACAAAATAGAAGTAGAGGGAGAGAAAGAGTGGGAGAGTGTACGTTATGGTAAACCTACAACTACAAACTTGGACTCTTGGAGCACTTGTTTTATATTTGCATCCTCAATTGCAACAGTTTAAAGCTTTCATAGATAGAAATAAAAGAAAGGGGGTAAGGTCATCTTGCCTTAAATCTTTTTCTTATTTGTAATTCGAGGAGTGAAGACAACACTTGATCCATTGCCTCTTATTATTTAAAAAGCTCATTTGCACCAAGGTATATTTAAAAAAGAAGGGTCAACAGAATAAATTAAAAGCATTTTCAAAACCTATATAAACATAAAAAAAAATTCTACGCTTTTCGTATTACAAGATATCATTTCATCGATAATTAAGGTCGATCTAGTATTTGCCTACTTTTTAAAATTACACTTTGCACAATGCACATCACTTACTTTCGGATGGAGGACTTTTTGAAGACGTTAAGCTAGAACTTTTGCAATGATCTTATCGGCTTTCAAGTAGACTTATTAGTCCAAAATCCTTTCGGGTTTTTTTTTTCTTTAGGACGTGATTTAAAAAAAAGGTTACAACCCCTTAAGTTTATGCCATCTTCACCAAATCTGTGAACACAATATAATATATATTCTCGATGAACTCTGTAAAATTTAAAGGTAAAAACCGTAAAATCATCATAATTCCAATATACACTTTTGATCACTTCAATCGTGAACAGTCGGGTACTTGAAAAAAGAAGCTTGTTCACTTGAAATTACTTTAAATGGTGGCATGTTATAATTTTGGTTCATACATTATCTTAGTATAGATATATAATATTGATGAGTTATTTTTCAAGAACGTATTTTCAATCCATACATTATAAATATAGCAAATTTTTAGTCTTTGAGAATCCATTGCCAAATTTACAAAAATCTAACCACACATTTAGTAAGTTCTTAGAAAGAATGCAACAGAATTTACATAAATAAATTTCAAGAATGCATATTTTGGTAGTTGTATATATCTACATGTGTATATATATATATGTGTGTATATGCATGATCCTTATTTTTCATGCAAACCTTGAGTCATTAGATGATCCATGGCTCCCCATTCCTTTTTTCTGTGTATTCTTCTGATCTTCTCATTATCTTTCCATGGAATTTCCTCCGCGGGCATTAAATACGAAGTAATTAACGAAGCTGCAAAGACTCCCGGTGGCATAAAATTCACCAAGATAATCGGAATTCCCTTCACGAAGCAACTCATGGGCACCATAAACAACTTCATTTGGTCCAAGATCTTTGAGCAAAACGACCCTGCAGACAGAAAACCAGTTGATGTAGTTGAAGTTTACATCAAGGACTTCAAAGGAGCTGAAGGCACCACTTGGGGTAGCACCAAGATTAACATTAGCTCGGTTTATTTGGATGGGTACCAAGGGGACTTGAAATGGGAATTCACGTCACTTATGTACCATGAAATGACCCATGTTTTTCAATGGATGGGCGAAGGAAAAGCGCCTATTCCGTTGTTGGATGGGGTTGCGGAGTATACGACTCTAAAAGCAAACTACTACTCACCTGCATTTGCAAAACCCGGGAGTGGGGATAAATGGGACCAAGGGTATGATTTCACAGCCCGGTTTCTCGAGTATTGTGACGGGCTTGTGCCAGGGTTTGTGGCAAAGCTTAACAAGAAGATGAGGAAAACTTACGATGTCTCCTATTTTAAGGACTTAACAGGGAAGCCTGTGGAGCAACTGTGGAAGGAATACAAGGCTAAATATGGGCAGAAGGTCGCTAATTATAATACTACACAAGATATGTTGGATTAATGTAGTGAAATAACTGAAATTGCATACTAGTCCTTATATAACATTTTCTAAGTCATTAAGGTTTTGAAAGTTGTAGTGAAAACTATATATCCATCGTTGGGTGGTGATTGATACGTAAGATGATAAGGTTTAGTTTCCCTCCTTTTATTTCATCATCTTCTTCATTGATTTTGACACTTATTAATCTTGTGAGTATAAGTAAATAGTAGAAGGATATATCACTTCTCGATTTTTTTTAAATTTAATGATATAATAGGGAAGTCTAGATCAACTCTGGAAGGAATACAAGGTTAAATATTGGCATAAGGGAGATTGATACATAAGATAGAAATTAAACAAGTTATATATAGGACTACAGTGAAATATCTTAAGTTGATGTTCAATAAGAACTCTATTTTTAAAGTCATGATCCAAACTACAGCAATCTGGTATCCGTATTTGCTATATAAAAATATAAAGTCAAGCACGAAAACTTACTAATACGTGATCAACCATCAAGTATTATCACTGAGTATTAGAATTTGAAAGTATTATGAGAGAGTATTTTGTGTAATGATAAAAGTTTCATTACTAAATCTTAGCTACAAAACGAACAGAGTAGAAAATATATATACTGAAAGAATAAAGAAGCTAAGAAGCAACTAACTCTAACAAACTAACTACTTAATTACAAGTTGTTAAACTGTTGATGTGGAGAATTCTGGTGTGATGCATTCCATTCCTTTTCATAGTACAGTTGACTTTGGAAGTGTGGACTTTGTTATCAGCTCCATTATCCCCTCCGCAAGTTGGCAGTGTGTAAGGATTACACATGCCTAACTTGGATAAGCACATATAGTGTAATGGTCGGTGAAGACTCTTGGTTAGGATATCCGCAGCTTGAAACTTGGAAGGAATGAATGTAGGAAGTATAGCACCAGTTTTGATTTTGTCACGTACAAAGTGACAATCAATTTCAATATGTTTGGTTCGAGCATGTTGAACTGGGTTGGAAGCTAAAGCAATGGCTGAAGCATTGTCACACATAATGCGAATAGGAGTAGGGATAGTCACATCAAGATCTTTTAGTAAACACCGAACCCAAGTAACTTCACAAGTACTATCAGCTAATGCTCGATATTCTGCTTCGGTTGAAGATCTGGATACAACCGATTGTTTCTTGGATTGCCAAGAAATTAAGCTATGCCCCAAGAAAATTCCATAGCCTGAAATAGAACGTCTAGTGTTTGGGCAGCTGGCCCAATCACTGTCACAATAAGCCATGAGAGTAAGGTCATTAATGGATGGAAAGAATAAACCTTGACCCGGACAGAGTTTGATGTATCTTAAAGTACGAAGTAAGGCTTTCATATGAGGTGTTCGAGGATTTTGAAGAAATTGACTAAGAGTTTGTGCTGCATAAGACACATCAGGTCTTGTCAGTGTGAGGTAAAGAAGCTTACCTACAAGGGTGCGATATTGAGATGGATCTGGAAGGAGATCACCATCTGTATGGTTTAGTTTCAGGTTTGGATCTAAAGGGGTAGCTGCCGGTTTAATATCTAGAACATTAACTTGCTGCAGAAGATCAATGGCATATTTCCGTTGTGAGAGGGTAAGACCTTTGTCATTTCTTTGGATCTCAATGCCAAGGTAGTAATGGAGTGGGCCCAAGTCTTTTATACTAAATGTGTCATGAAGCTTTGCTTTCACAGATGAGATATGAGATTGATGATTGCCAGCAATTATAATGTCATCGACATAGACAAGAAGACTGGTGAAACAATGATCACTTTTGTAAGTGAATAGAGATGTGTCCATATAACTTTGTTTGAAGCCAATGGACAGAAGAAAATTGGTAAGTTTTTCAAACCACTGTCGGTTAGCTTGTTTCAGGCCATAAAGGGATTTTTGTAGTTTACAAACTGTATTGGGTGAGACAGGAATAGGATAACCTTGTGGAACAGTCATGTAAACATCTTCATTTAAATCCCCATGAAGAAAGGCATTGTTTATGTCAAGTTGTTGAATATGCCATCCTTTTTGAATTCCAACAGCAAGAAGGGTTCTAACTGTTGTCATTTTGGCAACTGGAGCAAAAGTTTCTTTATAGTCAACACCTTCTCTTTGGTTAAAGCCTTTTGCTACAAGTCTGGCTTTAAATCTCTCAATAGAGCCATCTGCATTATACTTTATCCTGTACACCCACTTACAGCCAATTGGTTGTTTTCCTGCAGGAAGAGTAGTGAGAGACCAAGTGTTATTTTGTTCAAGAGCTAATATTTCTTTTTTCATTGCATCTATCCATCTTACATCTTTGGATGCTTGGATAAAGGAATGTGGTTCTACATGTGTATCAACAGAGTTGATAAAGGACTGGGTTGGATTAGGAAGACCATCATAAGACAGGTAATTGGAATGATGATGTTTGGTGAGGGTGTGATGGACAGATGGTTTGTGTAGTGGACAATGGTAGTCTTGAAGTTTAATGGGTTGAGTTTTGAGCCTGGTGGATTTTCGAATTGGAGGAGCAGGTTGAGTAGGTGAGTGATTAACATCAGAAGGACTGTTGGATAATGGAGGTGACTCAGTAGATGGGGTTATAGAAGTGGTGGGGTTGGATGAATTACCAGATGGACTGTTGGGTAAGGTGTCACGAATTGATGGGTTGTTTGGTTGACTAGGTGTGGTACAGTTGACTGGTGGAATAGTATGAGAAGGGTGAGGTTGGCATGTAGGTGAAGGCATGTAGGGACAATGAGTGAAAAAATCAGTAAAGGTGGTGGAAGGTGATTGGTCAACAGATTGTTGAACTTGGAAGGGAAAAATCCTTTCATCAAAAGTGACATTTCTAGTGACCATAATCTTTTGTGTAGTCATATCATAAAGCAAATACCCTTTTTGGTTTTGAGGGTAACCAAGTAAAACAGTTGGTATGGCTCTCGGCTGGAATTTGTCATGTGGGTGGGTATAAGCATAAGCTTTGCAACCAATAGTCCTTAAGTGTTCCAGATTAGGTGGTTTATGGTAAAGAATCTCATAAGGGCTCTTGTAATTAAGAACTTTGGAAGGGAGTCGATTAATAAGGTAAGTAGATGTAAGAATACAATGTCCCCATAAGTGTTTAGGAAAATTGGCTTGAAACTGTAAAGATCGTGCCATTTCAAGTAGTTGTCTATGCTTTCTTTCAACACGGGCATTTTGTTGAGGGGTGTAAGGACATGACCTTTGGTGAATGGTTCCTTCATTTTGTAAAAAATCAGTGAGGATAGAATTAAGAAATTCAGTCCCATTATCAGTACGTATGATTTTGATTGTAGTACTGAATTGAGTATGAACATAAGTGAAGAAGGCTTTTATGGTGGATGTAACATGAAATTTGCTGGGAATTAAGTAAGTCCAAACTGTTCTTGAAAAATCATCCACAAGTGTGAGGAAATAATTGCATTTATTGACTGTTGAGTGTTTATAAGGTCCCCAAACATCAATGTGAACAAGTTCAAACAATGCATTAGTACATGATTGACTAGACGGGAATGGTAGAACATGTTGTTTAGCTAAGGGACAAACATCACATTTAAAATCTGAATTACAAGAAAAATGAGAAGACAAGGATTTTATTCTTTTGAGAACTTGAAAGGATGGATGACCAAGTCTAGCATGCCATAGGTGTGGGTCACTTGAGGTTGCTAGAATTGTGTGTTGAGATGTATATGTTGAGTGTTGAAGAGTATAAAGTCCACCATGTAAGTTTCCTTTTGTGATATGGCCATTACGGTCCTGGAATGAACAGAAATTGTGAGTAAATGTGATGACAGAATGTGTTGAGTAAAGAAGTTTGCTAATGGAGATAAGATTAAAGGCAAAGGTGGGAATGTACAAAACTCCAGTGAGAATAAAGTTCTGTGCAATATTAACAGATCCTACAAGGTGAACTTTAATGGTATGATTATTAGGAAGTGTGACAGATATGGGTGGTTGACATCTTTTGGTATGGTGCATGATAGAAAGAGAGTTACATATGTGGTCAGTAGCTCCACTATCAATTATCCAAGTATGTTTGGATGTAGAAGTAAAAGATGCAATAAAAGAAGATTTACCAGCCATTTGAAATTGAGTGTTGTCACTTGATTCTTTTGATTGGAGTATGAGCAGCACTTGATTTAACTGGTTCTGTAACTGATCCATCCTTGAATGTACAGCAGACTCATCCACATTTAATTGTTGGTTTTCTTGTGTGCTGACTGGCGTGTCTTCCTCACCAATGAGCATGTTAACTTTTGTCATTTGTGGTTGCCTTTGTGAGAGTGGAACGTATTTGTTATGTAAGGGATGATTAGATGGGTAACCAATAACCTTGTAGCATTCATTTCTTGAGTGTCCCTCTCTGTTACAGTAAGAGCATATGGTTCCTTTCTTGAATGTTGACTTTTTGTCAGATTGAGTGGTAAAGTTACCTTTCTTGTTTTGACCTCCATAGCTGTGTTTGTAGGTATTTGTTACTGTGTTGAGAGCTGTTGGCACCACAGTTGCATGTTTTTGTATTTCCCTTTGTCTCTCTTCTTGTCTAATCATACTATATGCTTTGGCAACAGTAGGTAATGGCTGATTTAATAGTATCTGACCTCTGATATTAGTGTAGCTTTCATCAAGACCCATTAGAAACTGCATGAGTCTCTTCCTTTGTTCCCTTTCTTCATTCATTTTGCCATTTTCACATTCACACTTGCAGGTACAAGCATAAGGAGCCTCTAAAGCATCAACCTCATCCCACAAACCCTTAAGTTTGTGGTAATATGTCTCAATGTTTCCATTACCTTGTTGCAACTGAACGATTTCATTGTGAATCTGATAGATTCTGTGTCCATCCAGTTGAGCATAGTGTTCATGTCA
Source organism: Pulicaria dysenterica (assembly GCA_947179395.2). NCBI lineage: Eukaryota > Viridiplantae > Streptophyta > Magnoliopsida > Asterales > Asteraceae > Pulicaria > Pulicaria dysenterica. Next base: position 38,614,895 of record OX359296.1, on the reverse strand, counting down.
TTCCTTCCAGAGTTCAACTACTGAATTAACAAAGCTTAAGTTGTTACCAATTTGATCTGATACTGTATTAAGTATCCACGATATGAGCATATCATTCGCTCTTTCCCAATGGCCTCTCAGATCTGATCTTGGGGCAGGTTCTTTGTAATCACCATTGACGATTTTAAGCTTGTTTTTGGCATTGAGAGCAATTGTTATTGATCGTTTCCATGAACTGTAGTTTTCCGATCCAGTTAATTTCTTCGAAATTAAAATCAAACCTGGATGATCATTGTGTTGAAAATGGAGAGGATGATTAGTAGAATTTACATCCTCTGTTGTAAGTGAATCGAGATCTTCACTTTCCGGCATGACTGATTGTTTGAAGAACACACCAGAAGAGTTGTAGCAATTTGATGTTGAAAGTTTCAGAAAGTAGAAAGGATCGATGAGCTTTACTGATTGAATATCAGTATAAGCTCTGATACCATATTAGAATTTGAAAGTATTATGAGAGAGTATTTTGTGTAATGATAAAAGTTTCATTACTAAATCTTAGCTACAAAACGAACAGAGTAGAAAATATATATACTGAAAGAATAAAGAAGCTAAGAAGCAACTAACTCTAACAAACTAACTACTTAATTACAAGTTGTTAAACTGTTGATGTGGAGAATTCTGGTGTGATGCATTCCATTCCTTTTCATAGTACAGTTGACTTTGGAAGTGTGGACTTTGTTATCAGCTCCATTACTGAGAATGATATAACCTACAAGAAAACCTAGGAATCGAGCATAATAATTTTGTTTTATATTTCTTTGTTCTAATGGATATTTTTGTTGTGTGCTCGATCATTATTGAGAATAGTTAGAGTTAGGGGTTAGAGCAATTTTGACCCAAATCCTACGTACTTAGAAACTTGATCTAAGTACTTTGTCTGGTTTGTCTTCGGGCTCTCAATCTAGCAAAGTTTTAATATAGATTCCGGTATATCCATCCGTGAAACTCTGTCATACTCAAACTATACCATTGTAATAGGTATAAGGATTACGTAGAGATTTTCTCCTATTTGTATAATATATAGAGATTTTCTCCGTTTTTATCATATAGATTAATTCTTTTGGATCGATCCTCTGCTATATTTTCTCTATTGTTTTATAATTCAAGCAAAAATTTATGCATAATCTAGATTTTTTGAATGTGCATCTTTGCTAAGTAATTTTCTCAAGGTTTTGCATATTATTGTCTCGATCACGCTTGTTTTTTTTTTTTTTTTTTTTTTGCCTTGCGTGACGCTTAATTTTGTATATTAGAGGCCCAAGCATTCACATATTTTTTGAATTTTATGTATATTTCTATATTATGGCCTATTCATTGATAATATTATTATACACCATAATGCATTTGACTCACTTCATCACTTGATCTTAGCCAAAAGGCCGAGAAGGTATAGAAATATTATTCAACACCATAATGCATTTGACTCACTTCATATCCTTCACCGCCATCTTGCTGGAAAAACAAAGTTATTTGCAAAAAGAGTCGGTATACCAAGGCCTCAGATCACTTTTAAATAACAAACCTTTTTTCTGCTAAAGATATCCTCAATTTTTTTAGAAGGTTGAATACTGATTTAGAAGCTCTTAAATTAGAGAAGGAGTAGGTATCAAGATTGTTAGGTTAATGAGGCTCATCGTTCCCTCAAGCCGGTCAAATCCGCAACTTTTAAACTCATCGCTTCTGTCGCAATGCAGTAGCATCCCACATCGGTGTGACAAGGGGTATTTATTTTTTCTTATAAGGAGGGTGAATCTTACTCCTACAACATAACGTGTTTTAAAAGCATGAGAACCAATCCAAAACAGATAATATCGTTGGTCAGTTTCTTGATTTGATTACGAATCCACAAAGAACATGCTTAGAAAGAGTGAGTCTCCCACCAAAAGAGGTGTTGAAGTCCTCCATAAAGTAAGTTTTTACTTATATTTATCCAAAATTGGTTCCCAATATGAAAGTGTCTTTATGTTTGCCCAAAGGGGGTAGACCCAAGTAAGTGCAAGGATTGTCTTCCAACTTAAAAAATTATTTTTAAAGAAAATAATTTTCAAACCCGAAGCTATCGGAGAACATGTAAATTAAAATTCGATAAAATTTTGTGTCCAAGGACCACTCACTTGTTAGGATCGAGACACCTAATACAAGCGTTAGAATAATGCGGAAAACAGAAAATAAACGAACACGAGATATAACGTGGTTCGGTCCAAACACGACCTACGTCCACGGGCAGGAACAGAGACTTCTTTATTATGACTCCAGAGATATTTCGATGTACATCTGACTTGACCCTTAGCCTTGGTATTTATAGGCAACAAACTAGAAACTTAATCCAACTCTAATACACTTTAGCCGTACGTATCAACCAACTAAACCATCGGCCGTATCCATGCACATCGTGACATTATCCACATTTGAATTCTCGGCCATATCTCATTAATGAGATAACTAATTCAAATTTCAAACATTAATATATGTACGTACGCATGCAATAAATGACCATGCATAATCAAATCCCATACATAATTAGATTAAAGCCATGCATAATCCGTTCACCGAAACCAAAACCGTTTATCGTCGAGCTTTCGAGTAATTCTAGTTTCAATACCTTTTCGTTAATCAAGTCACACCTAACAATCTCCCCCTTGACTTGAGTACCCTTCACCAGTCAACCGAGATCCGACAATCTCCCATGACCCGAGTCCTCAACCGTTATCACCAAAGAACCGTCTCTCATCTGCCAACCTCCCCGAAGGGACTACCTCCTTGTCCGAGCCACGAAGTCCGACACCGCGTCGCGCGACTTAACCGGAGACCAACTCCACCCGTGTCGTCTCGACTTCGTCAGGTCAATTTTCCACTCCAAGTTCGGTACAACCGTCGTTCCACTTACAGAACTGCCCTCCAGAACGTAAATACCACGTCTCAGTCTGCCCCGCATTATCACTCGAGCATCCCGAGAAACCTTCAGACTTCAGTCCATCCCCTTTACCAGAATATACATATCCATTCCTGGCCAAAGTACCAAGAGAAATCAGATTCTTCCGAAGATCCGGGACATACCAGCAATTAACCCGCTTGACCGCTCCATCATGCAACCTAATCTGCACCGTACCACTACCTTTGACACTCAGATACCCATCATCCCCCAGCTTCACCTTACCATTCCACTTCTTAAAGGAAGTAAACAGATCACGTGAGAACGCCATGTGATGAGATGCACCCGTATCAAAGATCCAGGTATCTGCAGGACTATCCGTGCATACAGTTAAAGCATCGCCTATGTCTTCATCTTCCTGAACCACATTACCATCTCCATTCCTCTTAGGACAGTCTCTCCTGATGTGACCAAACTCCTTACAGTAATAACACATTGCCTTTCTTGTGGATTTTGTTTTCGAACGCGACTCCCCCAGTCCACCCATTCCACCATGTGTCCTTCCCCTACCCACGTATAGACCTGAACCGGACTCCCCCTCATTACAAGAAACCCTAAGCTTGAGTTCCTTCGACAACAAGGCATCCTTTACTTCAGCAACAGAAATTGTTGACCTACCATACATCATGGTATCAACAAAGTTCTCATACGAATGCGGTAGTGAACACATCAAAATCAGGGCAAGATCTTCATCATCAATTTTAACACCTACAGCCTTCAAATCAAGGATAATACGGTTAAAATTATCCAGATGATCTTTTACCTGGGTACCTTCTGACATCAGGAGGGTATACAACCTCTGCTTCTGATAAAGCCTATTCGTGAGGGTACTTTTCTGATACTTCTCACACAGCTTCTCCCACAGACCTGCAGCCGTTGTTTCATCCACCACCTCCCTCAATACCTCATCAGCCAAACACAGCAAAATTGCCGAATACGCTTTTGCTAGAACATCTCTCTTAACATCCTCCTTCATCTCCTTCGGAAGTTTATCTTCTCCTTCTAACGCCACCGTGCAACCCTGCTGAACCAAAAAGAGCCTTCATCTTTACCTTCCACAACGTGAAATCGTTTGAGCCATTGAATTTCTCCAAATCAAACTTCAAAGATGACATCTTCACAATCAACAAATACGCGAGCCCGGTGAACAGAACCGTGACTCTGATACCACTTGTTAGGATCGAGACACCTAATACAAGCGTTAGAATAATGCGGAAAACAGAAAATAAACGAACACGAGATATAACGTGGTTCGGTCCAAACACGACCTACGTCCACGGGCAGGAACAGAGACCTCTTTATTATGACTCCAGAGATATTTCGATGTACATCTGACTTGACCCTTAGCCTTGGTATTTATAGGCAACAAACTAGAAACCTAATCCAACTCTAATACACTTTAGCCGTACGTATCAACCAACTAAACCATCGGCCGTATCCATTATGATTATCCAATTTCAAATTGAACTTATCCATGCACATCGTGACATTATCCACATTTGAATTCTCGGCCATATCTCATTAATGAGATAACTAATTCAAATTTCAAACATTAATATATGTACGTACGCATGCAATAAATGACCATGCATAATCAAATCCCATACATAATTAGATTAAAGCCATGCATAATCCATTCACCGAAACCAAAACCGTTTATCGCCGAGCTTTCGAGTAATTCTAGTTTCAATACCTTTTCGCTAATCAAGTCACACCTAACATCACTCACAAATAATGCAATCATCGGCAAAAAGGAGGTGCAAGATTTCAAGATTGTCATCACCCACTTTAGACCATCAGCATCAATCTCATATTTTTTTCATACTTTCTTATTGACATATCAGCGTTATATTATTTTTCTCTATCATCTTATTCTACTCCACAAACCTCACATCCATAACACACCACTTTTATGTCTAAAAATAAATAATAAATAGAAGAACGGAGAGGGAAGAGATATAGAGAGAAAATAAAAGCGGAGAGAAAGACACCAATCCACACCCCATTTGTAAAACGCATGCAGTAAGCCTTACAACCTTGGAGTATTTGTTTCATATTTTGCATCCTCAATTGCAACATTTAAAAGCTTTCATAGATAGAAATAAAAGAAAGGGGGTAGGGTCACCTTGCCTTAAATCTTTTTCTTATTTGTAATTCAAGTGTTAAGAAACCATTTACTAAGATCGATTCAAAGGATGAGTGAAGACAACACTTGACCATTGTCTCTTCTTAATTAAATAGCTCATTTGCTCCAAGGTATATCTAGAAAAAAATCTCAATCGAAGATCAAAAGCCTTTTCAAAACCTGTTTAAACATGAAAATTTCTTCTTCGTTTTTCATATTCCAAGATATCATTTCATTGATCATTAAAGGTCGGTCTAGTATTTGGCTACCTTTTAGAAAAACGCATTGCGCAATGCACATCAATTACTATCAAATGGAGGACTTTTTAGAGACCTTAAGCCAGAACTTTTGCAATGATCTTCTATCGGCTTCAAATAGACTTATTGGTCCAAAATCCTTTTGGTTATTTTTCTTTGGGACGAGTTTTAACAAAAAAAAGTAACCCTAAACCCTAAACCCCTTAAGTTTATGCCATCTTCACCCAATCTGTGAACATAATATACTATTTGTTCTCGATGAAGTTTGTAAAATTTAAACGTAAAATCGTCATAATTCTGATATACGCTTTTGATCACTTCAATCGTGAATAGCCGGGTACTTGATAAAAGAAGCTCGTTCACTTGAAATTGGGTTAGGATCCTCTCATGTTTGAGTCAAACATGACTCATCATGTTCTCTCACAAACATGAGAGTGGGTCCCTTATGTTAGTCAAGAATGGGTCCCCTTTGTAGGGTCCACTCTCATGTTTGTGAGAGAACATGATAGGTCATGTTTGACTCAAACATGAGAGTATACTTACCCCTTGAAATTACTTTAAATGAGTGGCATGTTATAATTATGATCCATACATTGTCTTAGTATAGATATATAATATTGATGAATTCTTTTTCAATAACGTATTTTCAATCCTTACATTAAAAACATAGCAAGTTTTAGCCTTTGAGAATCCATTGCCAGATTTACAAAAATCTAACGACCCATTTAGTAAGTCCTTAGAAAGAATGCAACAGAATTTACATAAATAAAGAATGCAACAGATTTACAAAAATCTACAGTTGTGTATATATATGTGTGTATACATGATCCTTATAGCTCATACAAACCTTGAGTCATTAGATGATCCATGGTTCCCCATTCCTCTTTTCTGTGTATTCTTCTGATCTTCTCATTATCTTTCCATGGAATTTCCTCCGCGGGCATTAGATACGAAGTAATTAACGAAGCAGCAAAAACACCCGGTGGCATAAAATTCACCAAGATAATCGGAGGAATTCCCTACACGAAGCAAATCATGGGCACCATAAACAACTTCATTTGGTCCAAGATCTTTGAGCAAAACAACCCTGCAGACAGAAAACCAGTTGATGTAGTTGAAGTTTACATCAAGGACTTCAAAGGAGCTGAAGGCATCACTTGGGGTAGCACCAAGATTAACATTAGCTCGGTTTATTTAGATGGGTACCAAGGGGACTTGAAATGGGAATTCACGTCCCTTATGTACCATGAAATGACCCATGTTTTTCAATGGAATGGCGAAGGTAAAGCGCCTATTCCTTTGGTGGAAGGGATTGCGGACTATACAATTCTAAAAGCAAACTATTACCCACCTGCATTCGCAAAACCCGGTAGTGGGAATAAATGGGACCAAGGGTACGATTTCACCGCCCGGTTTCTCGAGTATTGTGACGGGTTTGTGCCAGGGTTTGTGGCAAAGCTTAACAAGAAGATGAGGAAAACTTACGATGTCTCCTTTTTTAAGGAGTTAACAGGGAAGCCTGTGGAGCAACTGTGGAAGGAATACAAGGCAAAATATGGGCAGAAGGTCGCTAATTATAATACTACACAAGATATGTTGGATTAATGTAGTGAAATAACTGAAATTGCATGCTAGTCCTTATATAACATTTTCTAAGTGATTAAGGTTTTGAAAGTTGTAGTGAAAACTATATATCCATGGTTAACGAGATTTCATAATTACCGGAAATACAATATCCAACGTGATGTACAGACATCAAAACCCGATTCTCTCTTATTCTATTTCCTTTTCTTCTACCTCTAATCTTACCTGCCAGCCGATCATGTTCATCAAGTTTCGCTGGTTTAAACCTTTACGTATAGATTTCTTAAGCCCAGAAATGCTAACCATTTATTTAAAAAGGAGGTATTTTGGCACCAGTAGTCCAAAGAATCTGATTTTCAAGAACATAGCCCAGATGCAGTTGTGTTGTAATCAACTCATACATGTTGATAATACGAAAAATAGAACATATAAGTATATAACATATCCAAGAATATAACAAGAGGATTAGAATACTAACCTCTATGTGTCTGTCTATATATATGATCAACTGGGAAATCTTTTTATGTGAAGAATGTGGTCTATGTTGATATCAAGCATAAGTAAGAAACTATGTGACATAATTGTGCCATACTAAATGTCAAAGAATTTTAAAACAATCACTGTAAAAGAACATGTAAACATGAACTTGTGTTGTATTCATTAGTATCCGTTTCACATTATTGATTCATAAAACATAAACATAAAATAAACACACACATGTCCAAGAATCTGACAGGAATTAAAAACTAGCCTCTCTGCGGAATTTCATCAAACAGTTGGCGTACAACAAAAACACGTCAAGCCCCACCACATATCTCCTTCAGCTTACTCGCCGCCGCTTGATCAACCGAATACTGAAACAATTTTGAAAAAGTTAAGACTTCATTAACATGATCGATATTCAGAAAATCGTGGGAAATGAAGGATAGCTGACCTTATTAAGAACCCAGAGAGAGTGTTTGTATGTGCGAAGAAAGAGCTCGTCGATTGCTTCGTGATCGTTGGCATCAACCTCTCTGTAATTGACGAAGTTTTCTCGGGCGTATTTCGCGTAGTAAGGCCTGGAATCCGCCGGAAGACGTCTGACTAGCCGGAGGACTTCCCCGTAAATTCTTAAAGCTCTCTGCATCTCAAATCCGGACAGAAAGAATGAAACAAGTTCCGGGTTTTCCTTTCGGTTTCGGGTAAATGAAACTCAAATGGGCTATGGGCTATTGGATAGGGCCTAATATTGTAGCACTATTAAAAAAAGTTGTTTAAAAAATTAAGATTTAAGTTAGAGTTAATTACAAAGATGGTCTTTGTGGTTTACGTTGAATTTCATATTTAGTCCTTTAAACTCAAAAATTACATTGATAGTCTTAATGGTTAACGTTTTGTTTTACTTTTAGTCTTTTAAACTAACTGGTGTTAAAGTTGACCGTTAGTCAAAGGCTATTCTGGTCTTTTTCCATCTTATTCATGTTACCAAACAGCCATTATCTTTTTCCTACCCAACTTTCTAATTTAACTTTATAATTACATTTAATTATATTAAATATATTATTTAGTAAACTAAAATACACAATTGTTGTTTGTAGGTTGGAGGTGATCAGTTGGACGAAATACTTTTCCAATTGTTAATCGAAGATTGTGGTTCGACGTTGTTTATTAAATCTCGTCTTCGTGATGTATAACATAAGTATATGATTGCACTCGAATATAATTATGCTTAAACTTAAAGTGTTAAGTATTATCTTAACTCGAGTATAATTTTATAATGTGCTTAATACAGATCTTAGGTTATTCTACTTGTTGTCAATAAGTTTTAGTTTAAAATCCTACACATAAGCATATCTTCACAAAAGGTTGTTTACGCCTGGTCAACCCTGCGCCCGGGATCCTTCGGATCCGAACCGACCCTTCCCCAAGGACCGGCCCGCGGGCAATAAGCACCTGTCTTGGCTGCCCGAGTTAGGAGTCGCGATAAACCTCGAGACTATTTTCCACAAAATCTCCCTTACCGGACCCACCAATCATTTGTTGGGGATTAATATACCACCTCCAAGGTGTTTACCAAGGGTAGAACCCATGACTTCTATGAGGACATGAGCCCTCACCACTAGGCCACCTTGTTGGTGAAACACCTCGTGGATCATATTTAAAGCATCGGTCTCTTAATGTAGTGTTATTAGTCGTGAAACATATGATTACGTACATAGTGGAGGGTTATTATGAGAATATATTTTTAGATGAGAATTGGAGAACAAATCAGAGCCATCAATTAGATTTATCGGTCGCAATTCATCCGTAGCAATTTATATCTGTCGTAATTCATGGTTGAGTAATGAATAAAATGAATAGTCAAATATAGATCATCCGATCAAATCAAATGAAGAGACATGATTAAGTCTCTTATTCTTACTTAAATATATATTCATATTTGAAACTCCGACTAGGTCACTACATACATAATTATATATTATTATCACGTTATCATATATCATCATCTCGTATTAAATAGTTGTCATATTAAATCCTTCAATTCTTTTTCAATGCGTGATCGTATATACTTTTTTTCACTTTGAATTATGTACGTACATGTAACACCATAGAACTACTTAGCCTCTGTTTATTTTCAATTAATGTTTTAGCTAGTTGTTCATGATAGTTGTTAAGTAGAAAACATGTTTAGTTATATGGTACATTTTACGTAAGTTTTCTTGAAAAACTAAAAGTTTGGTGAAAGTAGTTTTTCAGACTTCTTTAGAATCATTTTTAGTGCGAGAAACGCGAGAACCAATCTGAACCGTCCAATTTACCCTCCTTTAATGTCATTGCCTACTTATGAATTCCTTACATGCACCTTGCCACACTCTAGCCATCCACGCTCTTTATCCATGAATTTCCCATATCCAAAAACAGCTAAAATTAGTTCTCGCGATTCTCAGACTAATATACATCTAAGTATTATATAAGAAAGCCACATTGCTTTCCTTCTGCCCACATAGACATTTTCTTTGTATTCCACATAGTTGTTTAATACCATATGTAATGTGGTATTGGTTGGGCCTTTGTTCAAAAGTTGATTTCTTCATTCACTGACTTAATATATTAACTGTGGTATTATTATTATTATGAATATAGATAAATATTTAATTATTCATTTAATCGATAAACATGATTTGTTACTTTTTTAATAAGTAAACACACACAAACTTATCTATAGATCTATTGCATTCTTAACAATAAGATTTAAACTCACAATTTTTTAGAAGAGAACACTACTTTACAACACGATATTTAATTCTCCATTACGTTTTTTTCGTTAGCCACGCACAACTAAGCTGAGAACTTATGTTTTATGTTTTAGATGTTATACTGTATGTTTTAAATATAGTATTTAATCCTAGCTTCATCTTTGTTTTTTTTCTTTTAAAACCTCTTATTCTCATCTATTATTAAAGTGTTTCTCAATCTTGGAACAAATATTTGTTTTTTTATTTTTTCCTTTCTTAGTAAATATTCTTATATAACATAATTTATTTAATTTAGTATTCTTTTATGCATTTTTTGTTGCTTTGGATTTAACTTTTTTATGCCTTCGGTAGAAGCATATTTTAATTATTAACATATTTAAATAATGAAATTTACGTGTTATTGTCCAACTCGTGAAATTTCTAACCCAGTATAACGCACGCTTTACAGTTAATATATACTCGTTTTTAAGTCTGTACAAGAATGATGGTTTTCCGGTTGATTTCAATACTTTTCTATCACAATCTTCATATGCAAAACCCATATTGTCATCCATTGTACAATCAAATATAGGTTTCTGCACAATGAAATGACTTAACAATTTCTGTTATCAATTTACTTGCACCACTAATTTCACTTAATGACATCTTATAACAAATCAAATTGACAACTTATCGTTTCGGCATTACATGCCACAACCATTGTGAGTAGCATCATGAAAATGTTAAATTTTTAATCGGTAGTTTAGGATTTTGTATGTTATGCCTACACCTGACCAATGAATTGCCATAAAAAATTAAATTATTCTAGCCTATCCAATTATAGGTTATGTTTTCGTTAAATGGAAAAAAGAGTGAATGATATAATGAAGCTAAAAATGAGAAAAAAGGGGTGGATGCTGATGTGACAATGAATTTGGGAACGTAAGTGAGAGTTGGATGCTCATGGTCTCACCAAGTAAATATATAATATAGTATTGATTTTGTTTGCTTGGGAGGCATCATGGTCTCACCAAGTAAATAGTTTTTATTTAGTCGAATGACTTGTTTTGCTACTAAAGAGTAAAGTTGTTAATCATAAAACAATTTGTGATCCAATTCATGATTTATTGAAGCTCAATAAGTTGGCTCAACTTAATTTAATGGTTAAACTATAAAACCGTTAACGAAACCGAACCGCTATCATTAACGGTTAACCGTCTCATTAGAAACCGATAACTGAGTGGTTTGAAAAATATCTTAACCGATATTATTGGTTTCGATTCGGCTTGGGATCAAAACCGATCCAAACCGACTCATGCTCACCACTACTACGTATATCTCGATAGCTAGCGCTACATGAACCAGTCATCTAACATAGCATACACGTGTCAGATTATGTACCTCCCACCTGCATGCATGCATCAAGATTCCACGTCCCTACATCCATCCATCATATCATACCCTTCACTTTCACTTCCATGACTTCATCTACCTAGCTACATTATTTTCAATATATATTTTCCGTGGCTTCCAAACCACAATTAGTTTTTTAACTTCTAAGATCATCCGTAACACACCCACAGAACTCACTGAATCATATTGTCACATCTGCGTTACATCAGCTTTTCTCTCTTCTCTTCCTACCCTCAAGTGGAGTATCACACCCCATCTAACCCCAACCTTTTTCACTTTTTTTTAATTCTTTTTTTAAATACATTTAATAATATAACAAAATAAAATATTTTTATATTGATTAAAAATTAAAACAATACAAATAATAATAAAAAATTCTAACATTACTAAAAATCAATATTAGGACTTTTGTATACCGCCTCCCAAGCATGTTCTTTCGTAAATGAATTCCCGTTATTTTCCGCTCGATAACGTTGGTGTGCGATTTTTATAAGGTCCGCATCACTTTGACGTTTTTTTCTTGTATTTTGCAAGTTGTTATAGATGCCGGTAAAAGACGTTATCATACGGTATGGGTCATGTAACCCCGGGTTTCACGAGCTTAAAATCAGTAATAATTTAAACTTTTAAAGCTTGTTTATCAAAAGCGTGCAGCGGAAACTAAACATTGATTATAAAATATAAAGTGTTGTTATCCGACTTGGCGAATATTAACATCAAAAGCCAAGTCTCAAAACGAACCGGTATTACCGTGCTATAAACCGACCATCGGGTCACAGACAAATAAGCAAAACAAAGTGTTCCATAAGAGCCAAGTATAATTACCCACAAGCGCCCGCCTCACCAGGCTGCCTAATCTTTACCTGTGAAAAGGGTAAATCAATAACCGGTTAGTTACACTAGTTAGTGAGCATCAATTTACACATAAGTATCAATAAGCATGCTAACGCAAAACAGGAACAACACACAATGCTATCCTATCACCTCGTGTTGCGCCAACGTGTCGGTAAGAGTCATATCTAGCAGGGTAATCAGTCCTGCTCAACGACCCTAACCGGTGATATCAGCAACAATCATCCGCACTGGTGGGGGAGCGAAGAGCAGTCCACCCACCGCGTTACGGAGTCAGATCAACTCAACCAGTTCCGGTTTATACCGAGAACCCCATTTCATAACCAGTTCCGGCTTACGCCGAGAACCCCATTACATAACCAGTTCCGGCTTACGCCAAGAACATCATCTTCGTCAAGGAACGGTGGCCTGCAGAGCCATCACCAAGCGTATACAATCGGGTGCCGTTAATCCTCCACTTCCGGACCCTATTGGGCCCCCAGGGACCAGCCTACGCGGCTGACCTTAACCAATCCCAGGAATTGTGATACAGTCCTCCAATTGTCCGGATATATATTCAATAACAGATAAGTGATCCAATTAGGATCCAATTACATGCGCAATACAATAATCTAACATAGCTGGTCCAATCAGGATCCAATTACATGCATATACAATATCACATTAGCTTCTGCTCATACTTGATGAGCAGAATACAAGATTACACTTTAAGAATAACATACAGTCATCACATAAGTCATAACACTACACGGGTCTATCTCGTATCACTTCACTTATCTATCGTCACTATCATTTAATCATCGTACACATCATCACCTAATCATGTCAACTCATAACATACCTCGAGCAAGAACATGTATCACACACAACAGTTAGCCCTACTTACTGAGTCTCATGGGAAAACCGGTACTCACATGGAGTCCTTAATAAGCAGATACGCCACTCGTGTCTTCCGGTTCCTTAGGTACACCTAACACATCATATACACGCTTGGTTATCACTTACACATAGCATACTTAGGTCGAAACGCAAGTTAAACAAGTTGTCAGGGCTGGACCACTGCTTGCGATCGCAAGCACTATCCTTGCGGTCGCAAAGGCCCCTAAACAACATCCCTTACGATCGCAAGGGTGTTCCTTGCGATCGCAAGAGGTCCTTTACCATAATCCAATGCTTCTGATCGCAAAGGAAACCCCTTTTGGTCGCAAGTATGATTCTAGGGTTGGTTACGATCGTAAGTTATGTACCTACGCTCGCAAACCTTATTCTCTTCGCTCGTAAGCGGTAAATCAGCAAAACAGCCCCTTTGCGGTCGCATGCCAACTGCATACGGTCGCATGCCAACTTCATACGGTCGCATGGACCTTCCATGCGGTCGCATAGCTTCTTGAACTGCATGCGGTCGCATGGACTTTCCATGCGGTCGCATGTACCTGCCATGCGGTCGCATGGATCTCTGTTACAGTAAGTTTCGTCCCTGTTTCGACACAGCTGCTGTTTTTCATGTTTTTAACACCACGTTTAACTAAAACTCAATTCCAAATGTTTATACTCATTAGTTACCATCACTTGAAGTTTACAAACACATTTTGAATGAAAACCCACAACTTGAATCCATTATACAACATCAAAATGGTGTATTCTCTTCAAAAACTCAAAAACTAGGTTTTAATGGAAACCACATACCAAGAAGATGATATTAGGTAGATTAGAGCTTGAACTCAACACTGATTTCCTTTGCAAACTTGCTTCCTCTTGATTTTCTTTCAAAAGTTGAGACCACAAAGTGTGTGTGTGTTTCTAGTTAGTACGTGTATGTATGTGTATGTTTGTTTGTCTCATAGGAGTCAAATATGTCCTCCACCGCCTCTTAGTAGTTAATTATCACAAATGAAGGTATTTTGTTCCCCTTTCCAACTTACAACACAACTTAGGTTTACCCGTTTCAACTAACGGGGATATCTACGCAACCATTACGCGAAACCGTTTAATATTTTATCACTTTTACTTGCTAACTCTAACTTTCATATGACACCTCATATATCCACTTTAACTAACTAAAACATAAAACAATCATTAAAATACTTATTTAAAATCAAGATACAACCAGCTGAGCATGAAGTACAACTAGGTACTACTAGGCCCATTTTCAGGATGTTATAGGTCACGTCCGAGGCGTGAGTAAAAAAGCGTTTCTACTCTCTTCCAAAAGCAATCTACATAATAAATAATAAATAATAAATAATAATAATAATAATAAATAATAAATAATAATAGTAATAATAAATAATAAATAAATTGTACATAATAATATATATTAATAAATAGTTAAGTGTAGAAAGTAAAAAAAAGAAAAAAGAAAAATAGGAGAGGGTTGAGCGGTTGTGGGAAACCGGAGGGGATACCGTGGGGTTGAATCCCCAAGGGGCGTAGCGGTGTTCACCCGGAACCCCGAGGTAACCGCAGCCAAACCCCAAGGACGCTACGGATGGTTTAACAATTAAGTACGTAGCTAGCTAGCTAGGACGTACGTACGTGCTGAATAATAAAACATACACCTCCATACAAATAACCCTAACTAGTGGTTAGAGCCAGCGTTTTGTGCCGAGTATAAAATATCATATATTGTATGAAAACTCAAGACGGATTTTAGATGAAATAGAAGTTTATATATATATATATGTGTGTGTGTGTGTGATAGTACAAAAGCTTAATATAACAGACTTCATGCGTTGTGCTAGGTGTTTTGCTATACGGTTACTTTCAAAAAGAGGTTCAGGTTGTAACAAACATCTAATTTACAACTCCTTTAACATATGGACGTATCTCATTTGCATCACTCCAAAATAGAACTAACTAACTTGAAACATAAGGCTGATAGGAAAGTATAGTACGGTGGACTATATGCTATGTGGAGCGTATATGTAGATGAAACTATAATAAAAAAGAGGAACAACTTGCAACCTTTGTTGATATTTACGTAGTTGTTAGCATAAGAACAAAACTGGTTTGCACGAGTCTCAATAAAGTAACTTCCGTGCGAAAAGAGCTATTATTAATGTTATGTAAATATTTATTTGTTGTATGTATAAGTAGCTGTACCTGCGTATCACTTCCATCTAAAGTTGGAAGAAAGAGTCCTTTATGACAATTTCTGAAGCGATGTTGGCATGTTGCTAACTACAGTAGTTTTTTGACCATTTTTTGCTTTCTATCTAGCATAAACCATTATTATTACGTTCATCTAATTCCATGTTATTTTCTGCTAAGAAACTATGCAGGTACAGTAGTGAATCAAATCTTGTTTAGAAGATAATATAGAAGCATAGAATATTGTCACCAATCATGTACGTATATTTTTTGCGTTTTATTTGTTTCATTAATTACTTAAATACTTTAAGTCATGCAATACAGTAAGTCCTTATCTAAGCTAAGACTAGGGTTTGCAAATCACTTTCTTCTTACCCATCTATTGCATTACCATAGGGATGGCAAAAAACCCCGTATCCGACAGGGAACCCGTTCTCCGACCTCGATTTGACCGGGGAATCCCCGAGTTGACCGGGGATGGGATGGAGACGGGGATTCCCCAAACTTAGAAATGGGGATGGGGGCGGGGATGGGATACCCTTAGTTCCCCGAACCCGAACCCGACCCCGACACCGCACATATTATATATATTTATAATTTTTTAAAGTCAAGATTCTCATATAAATATCATTTGTATCCAATTTAACTTTATTACATTAATATGCATATCAATAAGAGTGTATTTTGTTTAAACATACATGATCGTTTCATACGATTTATTAAATATAGAGAACGAAAAGAAACTAAAACGATGAAATTACTAATATAGTTTTTGTAGAATTATCTTTGAAAGTATTATAAGCGTCTTTTAGGGACATATATGTTAGAGAAATAATCTATTTAATTGATAATGTTATTTGTATTATAGAACGATTTAAGAAATATATTATGTCTTTTATCAAGAATATTATCTATCTTTTGTAACTATTAAAATAATTGATTGATTACATTTTAATGTGAACCGGTTGAAAGGGTCAAGCTAGATTTGTAATTCTAGTGTTGTATAAAAACTCTCATGTATATCTATTTAGAAAAATTGATTTTATAGACGAAGAAAATCCCGATTCCCCGTGGGGATCCCCGATACCCGATGGGGAAGGGGATGGGGATGCAAGTCGATGGGCGGGGATGGGGATTAGGAGTGGGGAACGGGGACGGGGATGGGAAAAGCGATCCCCGATACCCCCGACCCCGTTGCCATCCCTACTTGACCTTATGACGAAAACGCAATGTAAAAATAATACGTGGGGAAGGATGGTGAATGTGTCATCAGAGGCCCATAGGATAACTTATCATGAATGAAGTCATGTCGATAAACATCACCATATTCAACGTTCCATTAAACTACTATGATTGCAAATTAATACATTTAGGTGGTTATGAAATCATTGTCTTGAGTTGAAAAGTAACATATTGGATCTTAGTAACCACAATATTTTATGATGTAGTGATGATTTGAGAGCCCACAAAGATCCATGATCTTAATATATTTTGCTACATAAAACCATAGATTGGTTAAATTGATTATAGGTCGATGATACTGTTGAATCTATTGTTTGTTTTTTGTTTTAAGAGTGATGATCCATACACCTTACTCTAAGGATCATGGATACCCTATTCTATATTTTTATCATTTCTAATTGGTTATTATGTTTACTTTTTCTATTTTCCAAATGATTTGACCTCATTAAATTATTAAAATATATTTTTAAAAACATAGACTAGGGTGTCCACAATAACACCCTTGTTTTAAATAGCTAGCATTTGACTTTTAAAGGTAAAGCAAGCTATCTTCTTGTTTTTCACTTTCAAGATTTACACAAACTAGTCTTTTCAAAGAGAACATGCTATAGAAATGTTATTAAGAGTATAGGATGCTTAGAAAGGGATAATTATTTTGAAACCGAAAGACAACTTGATTAGGTTTAAAAAGTGAGAATTACCAGGTGAGAGAGAGAGACTTGCACAGAAGGAACTGATGCAGAGAAGAAAATGAGAGGGAAATGTAACATAAAAAAGGTAGGAAATATATAGGTTATCCGCAGGTTGTTGACTCCTCATGTGTACGTGTCAATTAAGATTACAGCTATCAGCTGTGTAAAAAAGAAGAAAAAACACATGATAAAGACGGTAAAAATTAGGAAAAAGGTAAGGAAATATCTTTAATATCTTTTCATATTTGGTAAAACATGATTCATTATGTTCTCACAAATATGACACTGCTACAAAAAGGCATCCTTGAATTAAAATAGTTGATTTATTCTTATGTTTATGTTTGTGACGGAACATAATAAAAGTCATATTTGACTACAAGTAGTAAATATGTCATCGCAATTTGCAAGCTTGCTTCAAAGATCACATCGATCTTCCGCTCCTCCATGAATCACCATCGCCATTGGTGGTATTGCTTAGTTGCTTTTGGAATATATATTGTTGCTGTAAGTTTGTGGGGTTCCAACTCAAAACCAATTGGTTATGAGAGGAGTAGCCCATGACACTTATAAAGCAGATTACAAAGTCACTTTCTATCCGGATGTGGGACGTTACTCAACACGCTCCCTCACGTGTGGCGTTCTTTGTTTTTTGTTGACGTTTAACACGTGGATACTTACGGGTTACATGGAATTCGTGTGGCTTTTGACCAACCACGGAGAACCTTGCTCTGATACCATGTAAGTTTGTGGGGTTCCAACTCAAAACCAATTGGTTATAAGAGGAGTAGCCCAGAACACTTATAAAGCAGATTACAAAATCACTTTTTGTCCGAATATGGGACATTACTCAATAGTTGCTTCTTGGATCGTTCGAGACTTACAGCAGGTTTCTCAATGATATGTGTCTTTTTAATTTTAGGTGTTTTTTATTGAGTGGAGGTTTAATTTGTTAATTTAGGTGCCTTATTTGCTTTTGGTTCCATTCTATCTAGCGCCTAGCTAGCTCGCTATAGAAGTTTCTGTTCAATGGAAACTTTGTTGTCGTTTCATAATCTATATAAATAAATAGATACCACTCAAATTTACCATATAAAAAGAATATATGTTAGAAATTATATATAGGAACAAAATCTTAACTTGAAAGAGAGTCTGACGCTAATGCATGAAAACAGAAAATTCAACATCGCGGCATTAATGCATATCACACCAAAAACAAATTAAAACAAGTAACTACGAACCACCAATTCCATCCTGTGTCCTCCTGCGGCCATAACCACCTCCAAGTTATCCAAACTTCAGTCACTCATTTTACTTATATTAATATTATACCCTGCAGCCTATGTCTCAGTACTTCACACACACACACACAGAAAGAAAGAAAGAGTGAGTTTAGATTGCATATATATGCAAATGGAGGCGCTTTGGTCATGGATCTGTGAGTTACCAAACTCCGACGAGTGGTCAACCGATTCCACTTCTGAACTCACCTTCGATTTAGCGACTTCAACTGACTCACTTCAACTCAAAGCAAGAAGAAAGTTCTCCTCAAACAATGATGTATTAGCAATCACCTTTTACGTTTCCTATCAAGAAAAGCCTCTCTGGGTTTCCGACACGTGTCATGTTAACTCCGACCAGCCCTTCTTACCTCTCATCCTTCAACTCCTTCAAGAAATTATCTCACGTTCACCTACTGCGCACGATAGCATCACCACCACATGCCCGCGTTCTCAGCTCCAGAAGCTCAAACCCAACTCGGTTTCATGGATCCTTGACTCTCACTCACCCGAGACTTTTTCAGCCTTTTTTAATCTCATTTTTCTGACGAGGTTGTTCTGGATGTGTGCTTGCGACGCGCCGTCGGAAGTAGGTGATCTTTATTTTAACTCCATGTTGGCTCCGAACCTTGAGGCGTTCTCGTCTACCCACGCGCCGGTGTTGCGTGCTTTCTTTGTTTCCGCCGGAATCGACGTGGAGCTCTCTATCATGCGCACATTTGGGTACATGTTAACCAAATGGTTGATGTTAAGAGAGGTGGGTGTTGGCTTACAGCTGTTAACGCCGTCTTATAGCCTCGGACTCTCCTATGCGGCGGAAACTCATGGTTTATGGGTGTTGAAGGGCTACGCGCCGCTGATGGCAATGAAGCGCTGCCGCTCTAACGAGGCGTATTCTAAATTTGAAGCTAAGGAATCTGTGCTAAAGTACGCGTTGGCCCACCAACAAATCGAGGTTGTGATACAGTTTGAATATTCAGTTGAATATAAAGAAAACTTTATTTTTGTTAAGGCACGTGTCGATAATATACGGGTTCATGTAGCAAAACTAGGATTCAATAAGAATGAAGAGAATATTTATATGCATGAGAGACATTTCCCGAGTCGGGTCCGGGTTTGGGTCGGACCTGAAGCCGGGGCAATGTGACCGGTTTAACCTTAGGCCGATCCACGGATAATATCGAGAAAGAGACCGAAACACAAAAAATAGTAAAGGGCAGTTTCGGAAAATTAAAGGTTCCGAAGATGAAGACTATGACGAAGACGACAACAAGGACAAACGCAAGGGCATGGAGGTGGGACCAAGATTCAGACGGACACGTGGCAATCTTTGACACTACGTTATGTGACAACTTGACAGGCGTAGAGGTATCTACGTGGCAGCCATATGCAGGTGATCATGATGGTCGTGGGAATGGTGATCAAGTAGGTCAGAGTTTTCAGAAGCGATACACGGGGGCAAATAGGTCATTTACGAAATCTGGAAATTGGGTATTTGCGGCGGAAGGGTTAGAAGGAGTGAAATGGAGATTAAACAAGGAAATGGAAGGGAGTGTGTTGAAATGGAGGATTGGGGGTGAAATTTGGGTGAGTTATTTCCCAAATGAAGTGAAGAGTTCGTATTATGAAACAAGGTGTGTGGAGTGGTGTGATGAGGTTGATTTGCCTTTGATTCTTGGTGCATTCTAATTAATTTAAGGTTTATAATTTGTATATACATATATGTGATAGTGTTGTGTGTGAATGGCACACTTAGATGTTATTGAGTCAAACCATGGGTGTCTATAAATAAAATTACAAATAATGATTAATGTATAACCTTGATTGTTTGTTAATTAGACACTATATTTTGTATTTCTGGTTAGCTCGGATCTAATATCAATATTTGTGCATGTTTATTGGGTCGTGAAACATCTTAAATGTTGATTATTCATGTGTATCTTTGTGGATTATTTTATTATACGGTAGTGGCCTGTACAGAATATTACATATTGTTAAATTGGTTAGTTTTAATAAAATTTTATTGAACTCATTAAATTTAGTGACAATTGTTTGAATTGACTAGTTAAATTGACAACTCATGTATTTTAGAACAAAAATTGTTATTTTCGTGTTTTTTTAATTCTAATAGCACCTATAATGCACAATTTAATATCTCCCTCAATTATCTCATTCTCCGTGTAAACTAGTTCAAGAACATTTTTAGGCCGGGCATTTTAGCTGATTTTTATATCAGTCTCCATACTGTGTAGATCGAGTACTTAGGTCTTTAAAATTTTGTCACGAATGAAGTTAAGCTTAACACTAATCCTCTATAGTCATGCCTATATACGGGCTTCCGCATTAGTTTTGGTTTATCTACTCAATTAATTGTAACACCGCTATTTTTATTTTACCATGCGGAAGCGAAAACCAATAACTACAAACCTATTCACATAGGTAGTATAAATATTAAGTAATTAAACTGATACCAAAATATTTGTATCCCAAACTCGGCGTTACATAGTTTACAACAGGCTCGACCGACACAAAATATCAGAGTGCAGTTCAAACATTCCCAAAAGCAAACACAACAACCGGCCAACAGCCAAACTTACCGCAACCTGCAAAGGGAGAGTTTATGTGGGGGATTAGCATAAAGCTAAGTGATGGAGATTTAACAAACGAACAGCAGCAGTTACAACAAGTAACGACATACAATCAGATCACATAATTGTCATCAAACAATTATCACCCAGGTCATGCAATCAGGGATATCCAGAGGACCGGCGGTGTTGCAACACCTTCAACCAAATGCCGGCCTAGCATAGGTTTACCGATAGCGTAATGCTACTCAGATCAGTTAATCATTTCTAAACACATCAGAAACCTTTAACTGAATTTGATAGCAAACAAGCGCCCAGCCTACAAAACTGTCGCGGCTGACCTCCTTCAAACAACTCAAAGTGTCCAACATCACAGTTGTCCCCGATTACAAAGCACGTATACAGATCAATTCATATTCTCAAAACATACTTCAGCGATTACTATCATATATCAAGAATCATCAAATTATCGTGCTGAACATTCTGCTCATAGAATCTGGCATAAAACATTGCAACCGTAACCGTTACAACTAGCACAAATTCGTGAGTTAAAAGTCCACTCACCTGCGTCCTTGCCAATCCAAGATCCACACTCAGTTGTCTCATATCACTGAGTCTTTGAGTTCCCTGAGAGCACAATATAAACAAGTCAATAACTCAAATCATAGTTAACTCCAAAAGTCCAACCAATTCACCACCAAGTCAAAGCTTATTCATTTAGAATATCCATGTAAGTCATAAGCAGTATGTAGCAGTCAACGAAATATTCATAAGTGTCATCTATTTCCAATTATTCCGCAAATGTGTCAAAAACCCAACCCGTTAGACTTCATAATACCAAACCAGCTTGAAACATATCAAATACCATTTAGGAATGTTTCATAAATCATATGAGACATATAGAAATCAACGGATCATAAACTCAGGCTATCTAACATCATTTCACGAATTAAGCATGCAATTAGCATATAGAATCCAATCTTGAAGCATCATTAGTAAACCCTCTCATATATATCATATAATCAGAACTTAACTCATTTAAGTTAATCACACAGATCATAAGCAACATACAATTCTTAACAGAACATGTTTCATCATCTAAATCATTCATATATATATCCTAAATCATGCATGAATATCTCAACATCATACAACAACAAACTGAATTAACATCCGAGTCACTACGCACGGGGTGGATTCACTGCGCACGTGTTGAACGCACTACGCACGGACTGGATAAACTACGCACGTAGAGAACTCAAATACACTTAACATGTTTCACACACTACGCACGCAAAGGACACTGGTACGCACGGAGTGGACCACACCACGTGCGACCAAAACTCATCGACTTCATCTTCTTCATCATGCACTTCGTACGAAGTGGAGCCACTACGCACGGAATGGACTTCACTTCGCACGGCTAAAACTCAACTTTTCAAGAACTTCTTAACCAAAACTCGACATACACAACGCAGTCTCACCTCTTGCTACAGAATCTATATCTTGATCGAAATCCAGACGTTAACTCTCGTTTAAAGCTCGAAAACAGAATCAAGTATAAGTATATGGGTGTGTGTGCGCAAATG
The DNA here is from genome assembly GCA_947179395.2 of Pulicaria dysenterica. Lineage (NCBI taxonomy): Eukaryota > Viridiplantae > Streptophyta > Magnoliopsida > Asterales > Asteraceae > Pulicaria > Pulicaria dysenterica. The sequence goes on along the minus strand of OX359296.1, from coordinate 38,592,000 downwards.
AAGCTTTTCCTCTTCTCCACTTCGGCCAGAAACGAAAAGAAAACAAGGCCAAGAACAAAAACTATATAAAGGGTTAAAACATATAAGATTTACACTACGTAGTGCAAATACTGATTTCTGAGATACAGGAACCTAATTAAAGCGGTCCTTTTCAAGTCAATAGCATGCAACGAGGTATTATTTAGAACCCTCGTGTAAAACCAAATCATAAAACATCAATATTACATAAAAACATTAAAATTAATGTTTCACCTTTTTATCTCGCGTTTCAATTAAAATTATCCTATCATATCGAATAAATAACAATTAATAATCAATTAATAAAAACAATTAAATATAAATTATACACAATTAGTTTACCATATACGCGTAAACTACCAGGCCCATTGAGAGGATGTTACATTAATTCTCGCATCATCTTTCTATTTTGTGTAACATTTCTCTTCTACTTTTCTAATTTATAATTCAATGTATAATGGATAGAAAGCTTATTGGTATTTGATTTGAAACTTTTCTGTGTTCACCATGTTAATAAAATCACTATGAGATCAAATCAATCTTAAGTTAATCTTAGTTTGGGGTTTTGTTGGTTTATTTCCTAATTTAATTTCAATCAATATTGAGAAATTTTGATAATTAGTTGACTATTTTATCAACTAATAAGCTTCAAACATAAATATGTTGAGTAATGTCATATATTGGACGAAAGGTGATTTTGTAATCTGCTTTATAAGTGTCCTGGGCTACTCCTCTCATGCACAACCAATTGGTTTTGAGTTGGAACCCTACAAACTTTCATGGTATCAAAGCAAGGTTCACCCGTGGTTGGTCAAAGACCACACGGACTCCACATAACCTATAAGTATCCACGTGTTAGGCGAGGAAAAAAATCACCACGTGTGAGGGAGCGTGTTGAGTAATGTCTCATATCGGACTGAATGTGACTTTTTAATTTGCTTTATAAGTGTCATGGGTTACTTCTCTCACAACCAATTAGTTTTGACTTTTGAGTTAGAATCCCACAAACTTACAAAATATTCATCCCTGCAACAAACAAATAGCTAGGTTACTATTATTTTTTTTGAACGACTTCTAAATATACACCAATTTGTTCTTAATGAGACTTGAACTCATAACCTTTGGTCAATGAGACACCACACCAAAGCACTTAGTGCTTCTCACTATGCTACAACCTAAGTGGCAAAGACAAAAGGCATTGGAAGGGCTTGTAGCCTAGTAGTATAAGGTGTTAGAAAAATGTTTATCTTGGCCTATGGTCATGGGTTCAAGTCCCGCTGTAAACATAAGAGGTAGATTTAAGACTAGATTAGTGTGTAAGTGTGTTTTGATATAATAAAAAAACATTATCATCTTAATAAAATTCTTTATTTGTACTCATAACTTAACAAGTGTTTACAATATTAAAAAGAATAAAAACCTAAAATGGCATAATTTAATTTGTCTAGAAATTGACCGTTACGACTTTTACCAAACCCGTTTGACTTTTCTATCATGCAACCTCTAAAAAGAGAAATGATTTATATCTTTTTATATTTTATTCCTACTTATCCTTCTACTCATTTGATTAAATGAAATGTTAAAATCGATAGATGATATGAAAAACAGAATTAGTGAATTACACATGCCGAACATTAAGTATGTAAAATAATAAAGTAGAAATAAAAAATAGAAGATCATTCCTCCTTAAAAAAATAAGATAAATCAGTAACTAATAATTTATGAGTGACAATAGCAACACGTACGGCTTATATGTTAATTTGTAGTTGTCAGGAATAAAAGAAGATGCAAGCCTTTTAAAATGTTTTCTTCACTCTTTAGATAGACTTATTCGATCGAAATAGTTATTTCTTTTAGGTGTGCAATGTTAATACCTTAGTTATATATGTATGATATTTATATTATGAAGTGGAGATATAAAATCTCCCGAGTTGACCAAATCTACACACAAAAATTGTAAGGTCTCGTTGGGTTCGCAGGATTTGCCCGGAATTGTCCGGAATTAGAATTGAAGATTCCTAATCCCAAGTTGTGTTTGGTTCACAGAATTCTAAGAATTGGATTTTGAATTCTCCCCAAATCCCAACTTTATGGAATTACAATTCCATCACTAAACCAATAGAATCTTAGGGAATTCAGTTTTTACGCTCACCATTGCTATTACACTTCATGACTGCCGACACTTCCAACCGTCACCACCGCCGCCGGCCACCACCAACCACCGTCGCCAACACCGTCACCGTCACCGCCGCCGCCACCACTGTCACCATCACTAACTGCCGTCGCCGTCGCCAACACCGTCACCATCACCAACCGCCGCCACCAACACCATCACGAACTTGAAATTTGTGAAGGGTAGGGCATAGGGTTAGGGTGTGGTGGGTAGGTAGGGTGGGGTGGGGATGGGGATAGGTGGGGTGGGGTAGGGTAGGGTATGGGGTGGGGTGGGTAGGTAAAGGGTAGGCCATAGGGTTCTTCATTTTTGTTAATTTCATACCAATTTCTTTGCAAACCAAACAAAACTTGAAATTTGGAATTTCATTCAATTCCGCGAACCAAACACACAAAGGAACCAATTCCATTGGAATCCTTCCAATTCCAATTCCTTAACGAATTCCAATTCCGGTCAATTCCATTCCGCGAACCAAACTCGGCCTAAGGATATTAGATATATTTTATTTTTTGTAGCTTTATTTGCATTGCAGACCATGCATACACGAAATGTTTTAAAATATGTTTAACCATTTTAATATATTTATTTGAACAAAAAAGATATATCGTTGGCGTGATAATCTTTATTAAGATATGACAATACTTTAATTATTTATAAAGAGGAAAAGAAAATTTCTCACATTAGCATGAACTGATCGTAATGTTAAGTTGACTTGTGTTGAATTTTATTGTAACTGATTTTTTTTCTCTTTTTGAACGGGAAAAGTCCCACTAAGGAGGAGCTTTGACATGACCATCACCTCTACTTAGAGAACCAAAGATAATTATTAAAAACCATCTAACATGTTGCTAGAATCAAGTTATACTAGTACAAAACATCAAAACGGATAATACAAATGTTGCCTAAATGAAAACATCAAATACATAGCGATGAAAAGTAACTCCAATCAGCCCATCTTGTGTTGAATCGGTGCATCCCTAGCCCGATCTTTGGTTAAACCAAAAGAATGAGAGCGCTTGTATTTGACTAGATAACATGCCTTCATTTTGTTCACTTGCAGAGGAAAAAACCTTGCCATTTATACCTTTTCAAATTATCCAAAAGTAGATGAACAAGATTCCCACAAAAGCTCTTAACTTATTTTCTTCAACTCCACCACTTCCCCCCAACGAAGGAGGGACTACAAAGATTTTAAAAAGTAGATGAACAATTTTCCCTGTCGGTTTCTCTTTCTCTAGCCCTGTTTAGGTGCCATGAAGAGATTGAATAACCCGGTTACTATATCAAATTTAAAAGTTTACAAATATGAAACAGATCAAGTTAACATGTTGAGTTAGTTAAAGCAAGTTAAAGTCATACAAAGTGTTTCAAAATGTTTTCAATGTTGTATATAAATCTATTCGAGCCTAAATGATATATTTTTGGAGTAATAGTTTTTTTGTTACATAATTTTGTACCATAATTATTTATATACTTTTTACAAAGAAAGATTGATGATAATAAGTTATGGTTTCGACCACTCTAAATAATAATGAGTAATCAGACGACGTTTAGTGAATTAGTGCCAGACCCAAATCCAATGGGTAGTTGATTAGGTTGATAGGTCACCCATACATTTTATATTCAGGTTGTAAATTAAATAAGGGAAACTAAAGTTTATATTATTTACTAGTTTATTGCCCCGTGCACGCCCGGGTATTTCGAAAGTGTATTTGAGATATTAAAATTTTCAACTAAAAATAATGCAATAAATGAAATAACACTGTAAACTTACATATGTCATAATGCTTAACAAAAAAATAACTAAATATTTTGAAGCACTTTTTGTTGACTATATTGTTATTTTGTTTGTAACATTACCATTGTTATCACAAATTAAAACTTTTAATCTTTTTTCACTTTTAACACGTGAAACGGCAACATACAATTGACCGTGTTTAAACATAAGTTTCCTGAGGAACAAACAAACTTTTGAAAGTGACTATCCTTGACTTTTGTTAATCGTCATAGCAAAACACATCATCAGAAGAAATTGTCTTCTTTAGCTAACTAACTACCTACACTAATAATATAGTTTTATGACCATCAAGAACACATATCTTTACATCTCTAAATTTAAATTTTTAAATATATAATATATAATATTTTAATGATACATCTTATTTTGAACCATATTTATAAAAAATTTCATACATCTTTCTAATAAGATTGAAAATACGTCAAAATCAATAACTAAACACTTTGAATAGCAAATTTAAGTTGACCAATCAACTCATCACTATAATCCCAACAAAATTCACTCAACTCACTACTATTAATGGATAACAAAAAATTAAGAATATACTAATTTAAAAAAAGTGTCATATTACAATAAAATTTATACCAAAACGTAGATAAAAATGAGACGGTCGTAAATATATAATTATTTTTTCTCTAAACAAAATATATGAAAAGTTACTAACAATAATTTATAAAAAACTTATAATTAATTACATTAATATACAATTTTTATATGACCCCCTCATATTTTCTTAAAAACCCCTCACATGTTTTATAAAAGTCCCTCATAATTTTCATCCAGCCCCCTCCTAATTGATTTCAAAATTGATTCCGATCGACATTAAACTTTCTAAAATTGTTTTAAGAATTGATTAATTTTGAAATTGAAAGTTGTGATTGGTTAATTGAGACTCAATTTAGGGTTATTTTTAGAAAATTTGCATGTCTTTTATATATAGATATAGATAAGCTAAACTCAGCCCATAGTTTCTTTTAATTCAGTAGCCCAACCCATAGTTTTATATGTTTTTGCGGCCCAACTTACACACAACAGCCTCCTTCCTTCTTTTGTTACTCGACACACACACATCCACATTAGAAATAAAGGAGGTAACAATTAAGAGACTTGAAGGTTTAAAATAGCAAATGAGAGAAAGATAGGGAGCCTTCTAGAAATGTGGATTAATTAAATATCAAATGGTGGGATGAAGAGTAAAAAAAAACCCACATGTTTTCTTATTTGTTTCTGTCGTGAGTTCAAGAGGAGTGAAACCATGAGACCGAGAGAACCTTAAAAAAATGAAGAAGCCTTGTAATTTTGGGCTTAATTGGTACTGCATGTGGATCTAGAGTATAATCAAAGACTAGAGGCGAATAGAGGAAGCATTGAGGCATGAGATTTGTGTCAACCTCTTACAATCATTTAACCTAATCGAGAATCAAGTAAGTGTTTGTTAGATCTTTGTTGATTTCAGCAATTAAAGTCGAGATTATTGCAATTTTTGTTAGTAGTTTATTAGTTAACGGATAAATGGGTTTGAAATAATCATGAATCGTTTTGGTGAATAAAAAATGATAGTTGAGATCAGTTATTTTGTATTATTGACTGAGTTTGAGTCTACGTAAAGTTAAAAAAAAAAAATCCTTGTCAATTACTCAATTGTCGTCATTTGGTTAACGTTAACCTTACTGCAATGCATTTTTTTTTTTTTTGTTTTTTTTTTTAACCAGACAAGGAGTAATCCCAGGTTACACGTGGAAAAGCAATCTCCATCGATAACAAAATGCAGCGAAGATCATCAAAAACACATGACCTACTTCCAAAAACCGACAGAGTAAAGGACCCACTGCACTCAGTAATCGGTATTATTGTCTTCTTCGGCGATTAGCATTTACTCATGGGTCATATATGTACAGAGAGAGAAATACTGAGAGTAGGTGGTGCTATTGAAGGAAAAAAGGTGAAGCCTTTTCTTAGAATTGGGTGCAAATGGAAGATAGTGATGAAGAATGGGTAATGGTTAAGCCAATTTTAGATAAAGATTTATGGAAACCATCGTCATCTCGAAGCTCAAATGAAACAGAGAAGAAAGATTTGAAAGTGAGTTTCAATGAGGCAGCTAAGCACTGGACAGATGCTCTTCCCATCGGCAATGGCCGCCTTGGTGCTATGGTTTGGGGTGGCGTCTCCTCTGAAACCATCAATCTTAATGGTAAAGTTTCCATTTTTAAAACTACCCATTTAAGGAAATTCAAGAGTTTTAGGGTTTTACCATTTAAATCCTTTTTCCTTCAACATTTTCTTGAATCTTGAAGTGCCATTATTGTGTATATGTTTTTACCATGTCTGCTATGACTGTACTCATGTATATGTTTACTTGATGAATTTATGGTATACTGGTCAGTTCCATGTAAATAAAAGGATGGAACCATTTTTTACAGTCCAATTTGTCACTAACAGTTGGGAAAATGTTGAATTCTAGATTAAATGGGAAGTTAATTCAATTATATAATTTGAATATTGTTGCAGATGACACACTTTGGACAGGGGTTCCTGGGAACTACACGAATCCAGATGCTCCAAATGCACTATCCGTTGTTCGAAAACTCGTGGATGATGGAAAATATGCTGAAGCAACTACATCAGCAGTCAAATTGTCGGGAGATCCCTCTGATGTATGCTTCTTCACTATATTTCTAATTTGGTTCCCTTTCTTAATGTAGAATGACCATTTACTTCCTGGTGCTTGGGTCTGCATTTTGAAAATCTTTATGTGATATTTTATAAAAACAAACAGAGCATAGAAAATGATTATGCTTCGATGTGTTTCTGCAATCTTTATGTGATATTTTATAAAATAAACAGACCATAGAAATGATTATGTTTGGATGTTTCTGCAATCTTTATGTGATTATATTATAAAACAAAACAGACCATAGAAAATGATTATGTTTGGATGTGTTTCTGCTGTTTGAAGCTATAACAGTTAAGTATTCAGATGTTTTTATTTAAGAAATTAACGGATAAACGACATAAAAATAAAAAATAAAAAATAAAAAATTTAAAATTTAAAACAAACGAAAAAATGCAGTCAATTTGTGAATAGGAAATAGAAGTCTCCCTGTCCTGAACTAGGCACAAAGGGTCTATCAACTATAACGAAGTCTCACATTAGGCTAAAAGAAGCAATAAGTAATTATATTTTACTCTTAAATAATCAGTTCTGTATGTATGAAATCAATTATACAAAACTCTTTAAGCAACCCCTAAATAATCAATAATTGCAAGCATGATATGTTTATGAGTTTATGCAAACATTAGAACTGATTATAGCACCACTCAAATTTGATCTCTGTTTTCAAATGAAGGTATACCAACTTCTGGGAGATATCAACCTAGAATTCGATAACAATCACGCTGCATACGATGAAAATACATATAAAAGAGATTTGGACTTGGATACAGCCACGATTAAAGTCCAATATTCTGTAGGTGAAGTAGAATTCACACGTGAGCATTTTGCTTCATACCCAGATCAAGTTATTGTGACCAAGATTTCAGGAAATAAATCCGGTTCATTGTCCTTCACTGCATCTCTTGACAGCAAGCTACATCATCATTCTTATGTAAATGATCAAAACCAGATTATCATGGAAGGCCCGTGTCCTGGTCAAAGGAAAGCACCAACCCTTTATGCTGAAAATGATGAAACCCCCGAGGGAATAAAGTTCTGCGGGATTCTTGATTTGAAAATCAGTGATGGTGTTGGCACAGTTACTGTTTTAGATGAGAAGAAGCTTAAGGTTGAGGGGTGTGATTGGGCAGTGTTGCTTTTGGTGGGGTCATCTTCATTTGAAGGGCCATTTACTAACCCTTCAGATTCAAAGCTAGAACCTACTACCGAGTGTTTAAAGACTTTGAAGCTGTTAAAGGAATTTTCATACTCAGAACTTTATAATCGTCATGTGGATGATTATCAGAATTTGTTTAACCGTGTATCCCTTGAGCTTTCTAAAAGTTCAAGTGATGGGGCATCTTTAACTGTCACAACTGCAGAGAGGGTGAAATCTTTTAAAACAGATGAAGATCCGTCTTTGATCGAGCTTTTGTTCCAATATGGGCGTTATTTGCTGATATCATGTTCACGGCCTGGAACTCAGCCAGCTAACTTGCAGGGTATATGGAATGATAAAGTCGAACCCCCATGGGAGTAAGTTCTTTTTGTTGTATAATATCTTGGTCTTACCACTTTGCCAACACTTGTAGGTCAATTCTTTTTCTTGTGCTATCAATTAATGTTTTAAAAATGATTACAAATATTAAGTTGTAGAAATGATAATATTATAATATTATATGAGAATGAGAATTGAAAATCAAGTTTACAATATATACCTAACGTAAATGTTTGTCAAAAGAGTTAAGAACTTAAGATCCTCTCATGTTTGGTCAGAGATGATCTATTATGTTCTCTCATAAACATCAGAGTGGACCCTACAAACAGAACCCATTCCTGACTAATATAAGGGACTCACTCGCATGTTTGTAAGAGAACATGATGAATCATGTTTGATCCAAACATGAGAGGATCTTAACCTTTGTCAAAAGACTGTGTTCTATGAACCTGTCACTTCTTAGAATATGTGATCACAAAAACAAAAAACTACATGTCATTAAACGAGACCTTTCTTAAATGTTACTCATGAGCGGCTTCTTCTTCCTCATATTATGCAGTGGTGCTCCTCACTTAAACATCAATCTTCAAATGAACTATTGGCCTTCACTTCCTTGCAACCTGCATGAGTGTGAAGAACCATTATTTGACTACATTTCATCTCTATCGGTCAATGGAAGTAAAACGGCAAAAGTAAGACCATTTCTTCATGTTGTGGCTTTTTACCTTGTGAATAACCATAAACTTTGGTAATGAACCTGACCATGGCAGGTAAATTATGAGACCAGTGGGTGGGTTGTACACCAAGTGTCTGATATCTGGGCCAAAACCTCCCCGGATCGAGGTGAGGCTGTGTGGGCTCTTTGGCCCATGGGTGGAGCTTGGCTCTGTACTCACTTATGGGAGCATTATACATATACATTGAACAAAGTAAGAAGTTCTCACCATGTATTCTTTTACTATATCGTGTTCCTGAATTGTTAACACTAATATCAATTCAATAAATAGGACTTTTTAGCAAATAAAGCATATCCATTGCTAGAAGGGTGTGTTTTGTTCCTTTTAGACTGGTTGATTGAAGGCCAAGGAGGTTATCTTGAAACAAATCCTTCAACATCTCCAGAACATATGTTTATTGCTCCCGATGGTAAGCCTGCAAGTGTAAGCTATTCAACAACAATGGATATGTCGATCATAAAAGAAGTATTTATTGCCATTGTTTCTGCTGCTGAGGTAATAATTGCATGCTACATATTCTCAGTCTTTTGACTCTTCAATCAAGACTAAAAAAACCTTGTGATTAACAGGTTTTGGGAAAAAGTAAAACTGATCTGATTCAAAGAGTTCTTAAAGCTCAACCACGCCTCTATCCAACAAAGATTGCTAGGGATGGTTCCATTCTTGAATGGGTATGTCCGTATGTGTATCTGTGTTGCTTTTTTTTGTTTGATTACTTGTATAGACGTGGGGTAATAGAAATGTGTTCTTTTTTTCCCCGAGTTCGCAATATGGGCGGGTTGGGCCAGTTGTGTAATGGGTCAGAACGCGTTCGGGTGGAATCTTGTTGGTAGTACAGGCAGTGTTTAGTTATAAATAAGTAAAGTGTTGATTATGATTAGAAAAACAATACTATTTCAAGAATGACCAAAATCTTTGGTAATTCAGGTGATTGTATGAGTTAATGTAAGACGAATACAGGCAACCTTCAGCCCGTTTGACCTTCTAATATGTATTTTTTGTTTGACTCATTATAAATAAAAGCACAACCTGAATCGACTATTCTATAAGTAAATTGATCAAAACCGCCACGTCTATAAATTATTTTTTATTTTTTTGACAAATTTAATGATGGGCAGGCGCAAGATTTCCAAGATCCAGAGGTGCATCATCGACATGTCTCACACCTATTTGGGCTTTTTCCTGGCCACACGATAACTGTTGAGAGAACTCCTGATCTTTGTAAAGCTGCAGCTTACACTTTAAATAAGAGAGGTGTGTATATACTCTTTCTAATAACCGAAAGGGTAAAGAGTAGGTACATTGGACTTTAAAGTCAAACTAAGTACATCTTGAGTTAAAAATTTGCATGAATTACCAAAGAGAAATGACACTAACATGATTCTGTTTGCTGCATATTTTGTCAAGTTTTAGGCAGCCCTTGTATTTATTCTGAACATAAAAAACACATTGCATGCTTAGAGGTTGCAGATACTCCTTTTGACCTTAAAAGTCAAAGTATACATCCAAAGACTTTTAAGTTCAATGACTCGTATATCTCCTTCCTGTGTGACAGGGGAGGAGGGGCCTGGCTGGTCAACTACATGGAAAGCTGCTTTGTGGGCCCGGCTTCACAACAGTGAACATGCATACCGAATGGTAAAACATTTATTTGACCTGGTTGACCCTGATCATGAAAGTGATTATGAGGGAGGACTTTACAGTAATCTGTTCACTGCACACCCTCCTTTCCAAATTGATGCAAACTTTGGGTAAGCACCATCTGCACATATAGAAAATATTACCTAGATGTTGCAAAGTAGGTCAATTTTCAACCCATTTGAGTTGACTTGACCCATTCATAAGTAAACGGGTCGCAAATTGGATACCTCTAATTTACTGATTGACAAGTGACGGTTAATCGTGCATTCGTGCACTTGGTTGTGACAGGTTTTGTGCAGCAATAGCTGAGATGTTAGTGCAGAGCACAATCAAGGACCTGTATTTGCTTCCTGCACTACCTCGAGATAAATGGTCAAATGGGTCGGTCAAAGGACTGAAGGCTCGTGGGAATATAACAGTAAGTATTTCATGGAATGAAGGTGATCTTCATGAATTTGGCATCTGGTTCTCCAAGAACAACTTAGAGAGCTCCAAGAATCAAAACTCTACAAGAAGATTGCACTATAGAGGAAGTACCATCACTGCCAAAATATCTTATGGGAAAGTTTACACATTCGATAAGCAGCTAAAGTGCATAAAGACAGCATCTATGTATGTTTGATTCATCACATTTTTAACTTCCATTCAAGTTTTGGTACGAAGCATGTATTTTGAGGTTTTTTTGTTCTTTTTGGGCAGCGAATATCTACTTAAATGTTGTTTGTGTTGATCAAGATTCTTGTTAGATGCAATATTGTTGAAATTTACAAAGAAGTGAAGGAAATAAATGACAAACGATTATGAGATTGTTGTTGGGTATGTATGCAAGACCAAGAATCACGTTTTAGATCCCTAAGTTGTGTTTAAATACATTTTAGTAAAGTTTGTTTTTATATATGACAATAGTCATAGTTTACGGTAGTTATTGTTGATACCTGAGGGGTATAAATACTAGTTTGTAAACTCTAAATCAAAAGGCATTCATAATTCACGTTAGTTTCAAGTTCTTGGTTCTCTCTATATCAATTGATTTTTTAAACCAAGTTCATAATTGTGTGATTGTTACAATCGTTGTTTGATACTTGGTACTCTGGACCTACATCACGATAGTTCGATAACGGACGTACCATCGAGTTACGTATTCTACATTGTTCATGCATTTCAGATAACATATTGTAGGTGTTATTTGATAAAACAAAATGATTATATCTCAAGTAATTTAGTTATCTGAATTCTCGGTAAGCATAATAACTAAAAACCAAACTGAAACCAATAAAAACGAACTATTAACCAGACAATCACTATAACTAATGGTTTGGTTTTAATTTATGAAAAATCCATTTATTGGTTCGGTTTGAGTTTCTATTATAAACCAATCCATTAAAAAATCGAACCGAATGGAGCCATCAGCGATAATCCATAATTCTGTTTATATTTTTTGTAAGTATTAATAAGAAAGATTTCTGAAAATAATCTTTTTTGTACTGAAACTTGTTATTAATCAATGTATCATAATTCGTGTTTAAAAACTTCTATTAATCAGGGTATTATTAATGACTATTCGTTGTTGAAACTTACTAATCAATGTGCTAGGTGTTTAGAACTTGTTATTAATCAAGTTCCTGATTGTCGAGATTATCTCATGGTCGAAAAGCTCCTCAGAAAATGCCTCATTTATAAACTAGATTTCGAAAAAGCCTTTGATTCAATTGATTGGAATTTTCTTGACGAGGTGTTATCACAAATGAACTTTAGCCAAAAGTGGAGATATTTGATAAATAGGTGTTTTCAATCGGGGCGTGTATCGGTCTTAATCAATGGGTCTCCGACGGAGGAGTTCAAAATGGGAAAAGGTGTTAGACAGGGAGATCCACTCGCGTCTTTCCTTTTCATCATCGCTACTGAAGCTCTAAATGTAGTGATGACGAAGCATACTCCAAAGGTATTTTTCATGGTGTTAAAGTAGCAAACTTGGGCCCGGTTATACCTCATCTGCAATTTGCAGATGTTGTATTATTTTTGGGAGAGTAGTCTTTTAATAATGTCTTTAATTTAATACGCATCTTGAGGTGTTTTCAGATGTATTCGGGGCTGAAAATTAATGTGAAAAATTAATATCATGGGGGTTGGGGTTGAGCAACAAGAAGTGATAAACTTAGCCAATAGAGTTCATTGTAATGCTAGCCAGCTGCCATTTATATATCTCGGGATGCCTATAGGAGCGGCTATGAATAAAAAGGAGTCATGGGCAACAATTTTAAATAAATTTGGATCGAAGCTTTCATTGTGGAAGTCAAACACTCTCTTTATTAGTGGGCGATTAACTTTAGTAAAATATGTTTTAGGCAGTTTGGACATCTATTATTTCTCTATTTTTAAAGCACCAAACAAAGTTATAAAATCTCTAAAGAGTATCACATCAAAAAATTTTGGGGTTCTAGAAAAGGGTAGAAGGAAAATTTCGTGACTTCTTGGGATTTAGCAATGGCAGCAAAAAGTAACAAAGGGTTGGGAATAGGAAGCTTAAAGGTTCAAAACGTAGCTCTCCTTGCTAAATGGTGGTGGCGTTTTAAACTAGAAAGAGATTCATTATGGAAGAAGGTAATTTGTTCTCTTCATGGAAGTTGTGGTGGTTTAGATAATCTAAACTCAATTGGCAACTTCCCGGGGGTTTTGCGTGTTACATCCTAAATCCGGGCCTAGTTGTTTTGTGGTTAGTGTGTTTATTTAATTAATTGTTTATATGATTATTTCATGTTGCATGCGTTTATGGTACCAATGAATTCATTTTTAAATAAGGGTTCTAAATATTATCTCGTTAGTTGTTAATTATTTGAGAATGACTGTCTAAAAGAATAACTGTATGTTAGGAGGCAGTGTACTATAATGTATTTTATAATGTAATTTTATATGCTAGCCGACTTTAGAGGTATTTGGTATACCTTCATGAGTAAGTATTCTCATTCATATGTGTGTGTTCTAAGGTGTATTTGAGAGAGACGTTGCCAACTTGCAAACTTGAAATTCTTCGTCTTTGATTTTAAGTTTGATAATTCTAACACTAGATAGTAATATGATCTTGGTTACTTATAAAATGATTAAAGTTGTTATCATGCCAAAATTTTGTAGAAATCACCGTGTTACATGTTCTTGATAAACTAGATTTTTAGGTTTCATGTGTTTAATGGTTTTAAAAGTGTTATAAGTTGTTCATGGAAGTTATTTATTTGATACATGATGAATTTCGAAAGCTTTTATGTGTTCGAATTGGGTGTGTAGGCCGCTCGAAATGTGTGTGGGTGTGAGTGTGTGGTTCGAAGGCTACATGTTCGAAAGGAAAAAGGGTGGTTCGAAATGGATGGTTCGAAGGTGGTGTCATGGTGCAGAAGGAAGGTGGCGCTCGAAGGACTCCATTCGAAGGCTTGGTGCCCATCGAAAGCTCTCCATGCGACAGTCCATTCGAAGACAAAGCCCAGTGGCTAGTTGGTTCGAAGCCCAGTACGGAGCCCAAAGGCCCATTCGAAGAGAGTTAGCCTGACACAGAGCGTCAGGGGGGTTTGGTCACGGCGCGATCGCATGTTTTTTAGTTTTGTGCTTTTGATTGTTGTTCTTTCGTGTTGCATGCTATGTATATATGTTTTTTTTATCTCATTTTGTAACACGAAATGAAATACTGTGTTGTTGTACAGTATGAGTTTAAAGTTTGTGGGTGTTGCTATTTCTATTATATTCTATTACAGCGCTTCCGCCGTGTTTTTAAAAAAATAGCTTGTGTTTTTCGGTGTTACATTGCGTAACATAATCAAGGTTCAAAATGATTTTGAAAAGGTTAATATTCATTTTCGTAGTTGGTTCCAAACTACTGAAGATTCTTCGATGATCTCTTGGGCACTTGATTCAGGTGGAATTTTTTCTGTAGCATCCGTTTGGTTGGCTTTCGATGACTTTTTTTCTTAAATCTCATCATTGGCAACCATTTGTATGGTCTAGTTGGATTCCCTCAAAGTTAAATATTCTAGCCTGGAGAGTTTATCACAAAAGGATGACTACAAAATTCAATTTGATCTGCCAATCACTTCTCCTACTTGTTCACTTTGTAATAATGGAGCTGAAGATGAAGATCATTTATTTGTCAACCGCCAAGTTTCGAAGTTGATTTTTATGGAATTATGTAGCTGGTGGAATCTAAATGGGTGGCATATTGAGTCTACAAATCACTTGTTCAAATGGTGCGATTTGTTTCCATTCAAAGGTAAGAGGGAAAAAGTTTTTTTGGGTGTCATCTATATCTACCTTTGGGTGGTCTGGAAGCTAAGAAATGGTAAAGTTTTTTTTCAGCTATGTTTAAATCAGGCCCCGATTATAACAAGTGAGTTAAAGGCGCTCTCTACTTTTGGTTCAAAAATAGATCAACGTCATGTACCTTGACAAACAAATGGATTGGGTGGTGTAGCTCTCCATCTAGTTGTTGCTAGTTTTTTATTATGTATTGTATTGTCTTTGTACTCTTTTACTAGCTCCTTGCTAGTGTTTTTATTTATAGGGGAGGGTTCATTCGAGAACCGTGGTTAGCGCGAGAACCAATCTCAGTCGTTCATTACATATGGGAAGATCATGGATGGAGAGCGTGGAGGGATAAAGTGTGGAATGGTGCATGTGAGGAATTCATGGGTGGACGATGACATTGAAGTAGAGGGAATTGAACGGCTCAGATTGGTTCTCGTGGCTCCCGCGTTAACAACAGTTCTCACATCAAGTTACTTTTTAAATAATTATAAATTTACACTTTTAATTGATCTCATTTTAAAAGAAAAAATCACGAATGAAGCCAGAGGTCTCACCAATTTTAAAAAATAAAAATAATTAAAAAGAGAAGGAAGAAGAAACCCTACTCTCAACGCTAAAACCCCTGTGGTCATTGAGCAAGATCCTGCTTGTGAATTCTTCCGAGAGAAATGGCGTGGCGTGGTTCCGTCTCCAGGGCATTCATGTCCACCGCAAGAACTTCATTATTCCGCTCTACAGCTCCCCTTCCTCGCCTCCGTCCTCCGTCGGCTTCCGCTCCCCGCTTCTCCCGCCGCCTCGGCAACCCTAGGTATACATGTTAACATCAATTTTTATTTCTTTTTGTCAGTGATTGTTTTGGATATTCGTTTCCGAGTTTTGACATTTCGCCGTTGGATCTGTATGTGTTGTTAGGATGTTAGGAGAATTAGGATGCGCACAATCTCTGATGCCGCTTGCCGGAGCGCGGCTGACGTCACACCTTACCGTCAATGTGCGCGCGTTTTGCGAGCTGTCTAATGGTACCTTCTGCCGCTCTTGTCAGGATCGCTAGTTGTGAGTTTTTTTGCTGTATCTAGGTCACACATGATGATTATCATCTTCTGCTCCCAGCTGCCTGGATGAAATTAAAATTTTCAACATTTTTGTCTCATTAGATTTTAGGTATAAGGCTTAATCAATTGTGTGAATCTTGCTGTTAAATTGATTAACCTGTGAGCTGTTTGAGTAATGTGTCTGTTTGATTTCAAATTATGTTGATTCATAAGAAAGAATGGGATTGGGATTTTTATTTATTTATTGGTAGGGTGGAATGGAAAAGATGGGTGATATCGAGCAATTCCAAGCATCGAAAGACAGTACAGGCATACAGCATTGTAGGTTTCTCATTTGTTTTATTGTTTTCTCTTTTAATTCTCTGTAACCATTACCATGCTGCATAACAGAACTTTTAGACACAGACACATTCCTTTTTAGGTTATAAACAGATGAAGGAATAATGATATAGAGCTCTAAGATCCCAACTATAGGTGAACCTTGATCGAGTTAAAAATCTTGAAAATAAATTAAAAATGTGTTTGCTTGTGAATGGGTTGATTTGGGTTGTGCTTTTGCTTTGCTTCTAACTGGTCAAATGGGTCGAAGGAAGGGTAGCTGGAAAGGAAACAGGTAAAATGGTTTGAAAGTCGCTCAAAGTTCAACTTTGATGCATACAACGTTATAAATAAATTCTAAAAAAAATAGATTATGATTGTAATATTAGAGTTTATGTCATCATATTGGCATGTCATCACATATTCACATTATGTATCTTATCGATTCCTCATTGACTATTTGTCAAATTGTGTGTGATGCAGGTACTTGAGCACTAATTGGTTAGGCAAGGCTTGCAAAGAGTGTTTTGGGGAAGTCAGAGTAAGTTGGTTCATCAGATGGAGCAGTTTGTGTTTTTGGAACTGATATATTTAATAAAGATTTGATGTTTTTGCATCTTCTTTTCCCAGTTTGGGCAACCTAAGAACTGGTTTGAGTCATGTTTCATGTAGATTTTTTTAAGTAATACTCATTGATAATTTCATATTAGAATTCTATACAATGCTTATGAGATCTTCTAGTCTTGCAGTTTTTTTTTTTTTCCGATTTTCACATGAGCCAGATTGAAGAATTTGACTAACATGGGCAAATAGCATTTGGGGGGGGGGGGGGGGGGGGGGAATTCACGCAATAGTAACCAAATTTAAAAAGTGTTTCACTAAGGTTGCATACCCTTTTATTTCACATTATGAAATTTCTCATGGGTGACCTTAGTGGAACAGTTTTTAAACTTGGTTACTATTATATGAAATAAACCCTTTTTTTTTCTTCATATGGTAGTGTTTGATCTTGGACCGGCTAACTCTCAAACAATCGATTGACGAATTAAAAGTTTTCACTAACATCGCTCCGATTATTAAAACTATCTAAAGACCATCTAAGTATGGAGTATAGATTTAGTTTTCTTTATTCCAATTCTTGTAAAAATTGAAGAAATTTATGCAACAACATAATTTCCTTCAAGGTTAAATCTTTTGCCACATGTAGAATTGTAAAATCGACTAAAATACTCTGATTTTAATCATATATGTTTTGACCATCTAGTGTTAATTTATCAAAGTTGATATCTTTTTTATATTTCTTTATTTGATAGAAGCTTGAGATTAGCTTTATTTTGTCATTTTACAGATTTTCATGAGTAAATATATATTTGCCAGAAAAACAAAATTTAATTTTTACTTAAGTAGTTAGATGACTTATCACCCTTGTAAAGTTGGAGGTCCTTTTCTACATTTAGTAGAACTGGAAACATCATCTCTACCATAGGTAGAGGTATGAGTGTATACATCTCAACCTCCCCCATACACCGTGCAAACGGTATTGGGACCCATAATCCGTGGAAGACGGTATTGGGTGTTACTTTTTTTTTTTTTAGTTAGATGACTTAAATAACAATTTAGAAATGTAGTTTAACATGCATACCACTTCTATACAAATTAATATAGGCTTTTTGATCATTGAGAAAATAGAGTGATTTGTGTTCATAGTTTCAGTTAGTTAAATTGCTCGATTATGAGAAGAATTTCATGTGTAAGATCTTATGTAGAATCCTAATCTTGGTCATACAATTCCGATCTTGCTCTAAAATAAAAACTCGATCTTATAATTCCAATCATGCTCTAAAAAAATCACAATCTTGAAACATGTCATCATTAATTACAAAGTAACAAGAGATGCAAGATCGTTTCAAAAGGGGAAATTCACATAATACTAATCAAATTCGAAAACTGTTCCACTAAGGTCATACGCCCCTTTATTTCACATTATGAAATTTCCCATACATAACGATAGTGAAACAGTTTTCAAACTTCTATTAGATAAAACCTATCAAAAACACAAACAAAACTATATTTGGATGCCAGTCTGCTTTGGCATCAATCAGTAATAAGGAAATAATGGTAATTTATATAGTTTCGTGTATGAATGTTGAAAAGTTGCATATATTCTTTAAAATTAACACTAGATTAAATGAATTATTCCAAACATCAATTAAGTAGCAGATGGAAAATGTTGGTAGAAACTCATTTCCAGGTGTTACAGCTGCGCAAGTATCTCAATCTCAAAACTACTAGTCCTACAATGTTACAGAAGACATGCTTTTTTAGCACATTGTCCAAATTACCCAGAAATGAAAAAGGTAAACTCAATGAACACGAGTCCTCGTACATATTTCAGGAAAAATGTCTATTTCTCTTTGTGATCACATACAGGTTTTCTCGTAAACTAAAGTAGAAGTAAACAAATGCAGTACACACCTGATTAGGTGGCTTGCACTCACCGACTCCATATTTGGTAACATTGCAGCCATATTGATCTATAAAACTGCATGATTCTTGTAACCTGTAAGAAGATATATTCTTGTGAACCATTGATCAAAACTTGATGAATGTGGTGGTTAAGTTAGGACAAATGTCACGACTTTTTAGCCTGCTGCAATCTGCTACTTTTGCGAGTATTTCTATTTGATGAATCCATTGGAGAGGCTTCCTGCTCTAAAGTAGGAGCTGTCTCAATATTCTCATTATGATCTGCCTTTGTTTTTCTCTTTCTAGATGTTGGTGTTGTAGAGCTTGAATCGTTTGCTTGTTCTGTTACTAATTTTTCTGTGGCTGTGCTTGTGGGTTCCTGGGTTGACTTACGGGCTTTGCTGCGCTTTTCAGGGTGATTAAAGCTCCAACGAGCATTTTCAAACCATTTGGTAACCTGTGAAATACAAAACACAGCTTAGAAGATGGATAAGTAGAAGAAATATGGGTGTTTATCAAAGTTCAAACTTGTATTAACCTGATGGTAAGTGAGATTTGCTTCTTTGGCCAAATTCTCTCTGGCATTTCTGTCAGGATACTGATTTTCCTTAAAAGCTTCGTAGAGTCTCTACGCAAGAAAACAAAAGGGAAAGAAAATCACCATTTTGTGATTAAAAATTTGAGTCAAAGAGCAAAGCTATAGATGTAAACAATATCTAATGTTGATAAGATCCCACAGCTAGAAAAGATGATACAAGTAACTGAATGAACATTTCGGAGATTTAAAATACAAAAAAAAAAAAAAAAAAAAAAACAAGTCCTGATAGCTGGGAACATAAATGCTATCCCTTCTCCTATATGAGTGAGTACTTCGAATCCTTGGTGTACTTCATAATCACGTCAATGTATTGAATATTTTAACCTAACACCTCTTAAGATTGACACACACATATCTACTGCTTGTCTGATGTATATCATTAAATAACACAATTGCAGTATTTATCCAAAAATATGACAATCGCGATTGAGCATTGTTAGGATCGAGACACTTAAAACAAGCATTAGAATAATACAAAAAACAGAAAATAAACGAACACGAGATTTAACGTGTCTCGGTCAAAACACGACCTACGTCCACAGGCAGGAACCAGAGACTTCTTTATTATGACTCAAGAGATATTTTGATGTACACTATAACTTGACCCTAGCCTTGGTATTTATAGGCAACAAACTAGAAATCCTAATCAAACTCTAATTAATCCCTAACTGGTTAATTCAAAATAAACCAAGTTAATCACAAATTTATCTTCAAGTTCGGCCATAGTTCAAATCAAGGATAGACCATGCAAAATTCAAAATTGATTTTTGCTTGTCCATGATACATGACTTATCCATGCAAACATTGAACTTATCCACTATTTGAATTTCAAATAAAACCCGGCAAATTTACGTTAACGTCGAGCTTCCCAATTAATTTTAGTTTCAAATATCATTCCGCTAATCAAGTCATACCTAGCAATCTCCCCCTTGACTTGAGTACCCTTCAACAGTCAACCGAGATCTGACAATCTCCCATGACCCGAGTCTTCAACGTCAACCGTCATCACCAAAGAACCATCTCTCATCGAGCCACGAAGTCCGACATCACGTCACGTGACTTAACCGAAGACCAACTCCACCCGTGTCGTCTCGACTTCGTCAGGTCAATTATCCGCTCCAAGGTCGGAAAAGCCATCGTTCCACTCGTAGAACTGCCCTCCATAACATAAATACCATGTCGCAGCCTACCCTGCATTATCACTCAAGCATCCCGAGAAACCTTCAGTCCATCTCTTTTACCAGAATAATCATATCCATTCCTAGCCAAAGTACCAAGAGAAATCAAATTCTTCCGAAGATCCGGAACATACAAGCAATTAAACCATTTGATCGCTCCATCATGCAACTTAATCTGCATCGTACCACTACCTTTAATACTCCGAATCCCATCGTCTCCCACCTTCACCTTACCATTCCACTTCTTAAAGTAAGTAAATAGATCACGTGAGAACGCCATGTGATGAGATGACCCGTATCCAATATCCAGGGATCTGCAGGACTATCCATGCATACAGTCAAAGCATCACCTATGTCTCCATCTTCCTGAACCACATTACCATCTTCCTTCTTTTTAGGACAGTCTCTCTTGATGTGATTAGTCTCCTTACAGTGATAACACATTACCTTTCTTGTGGATTTTGTTTTTGAACTCGACTCCCCCAGTCCACCCATTCCATCATGTGCCCTTCCCCTACCCACGTATAGACCTGAACCAGACTCCCGCTCATTACCAGAAACCCTACGCTTGAGTTCTTTCGACAACAAGGCATCCTTTACTTCAGCAACATAAATTGTTGTCCTACCATACAACATGGTATCAACAAAGTTCTCATACGAATGCGGTAGTGAACACACCAAAATCAGGGCAAGATCTTCATCTTCAATTTTAACATCCACAGCCTTCAAATCAAGAATAATACGGTAAAAAATATCCAGATGATCTTTTACCTGGGTACCTTCTGACATCCGAGGGGTATACAACCTCTGCTTCTGATAAAGCCTATTAATGAGGGTATTCTTCTGATACTTCTCACATAGCTTCTTCCACAGAGCTGCAGCCGTTGTTTGATCCACCACCTCCCTCAATACCTCATCAGCCAAACACAACAAAATTGCAGAATACGCTTTTGCTAGAACGTCTCTCTTCTTTCATTTCCTTCAGAAGTTTATCTTCTCCTTCTAACGCCACAGCGCAACCCTGCTGAACCAGAAGAGCCTTCATCTTTACCTTCCACAACGTGAAATCGTTTGAGCCATTGAATTTCTCCAAATCAAACTTCAAATATGACATCTTCACAATCAACAAATATGCAAGCCAGGTGAACAGAACCGTGGCTCCGATACCACTTGTTAAGATCGAGACACCTAAAACAAGTGTTAGAATAATGCGGAAAATAGAAAATAAACAAACATGAGATTTAACGTTGTTCGGTCAAAACACGACCTACGTCCACGGGCAGGAACCAGAGACTTCTTTATTATGACTCGAGAGATATTTGAATGTACACATATGACTTGACCCTACCCTTGGTATTTATAGGCAACAAACTAGAAATCCTAATCAAACTCTAATTAATCCCTAACTAATTAATTCAAATAAACCAAGATAATCACAAATTTGTCTTCAACTTCGGCCGTAGTTCAAATCAAGGATAGACCATGCAAAATTCGAAAATGAATTTTGCTTATCCATGATACATGACTTATCCATGCAAACATTGAACTTATCCACTATTTGAATTTCAAATAAAAACTGGCAAATATACGTTAACTTCGAGCTTCCCGATTAATTCTAGGATTCACCCAAAACGGAAGATAAAGAAGATAGATTGATCGACTTTCGAGAGGCCGATCGTCTCTCACACATCTTACTTTCGAGAGGTATACCAACACTCTGAATCTCCAATACAATAAAAACCACCAATCAATTTTCGCATAATAAATTACAACCCTAATAATCTATTTAAAATGGAGCGAAGGGGCTGTCGTTGCCATATCCCTCTTATACAACGTGTATTCCCCTTGCACATAAACAATATATAAAATAAGAAAACCATTTCCTTATTATTAAACCCTACTTCTACATTTGTTTCACTAGAATCACTGGAATGTGATGGAATTGGATTAAAACTCCTTTAAATTCTAAGTTTGGTTGGAAAATCAGGAGTCAAGAAATTGACTCTAGTTCCTTCAAAATCACTTTAGTCAGGGTAACCCACTGAATCATCATTCCTCACACCATCATCATCTTCAGTTGGTCCATCTTCATCAGCACCTTTGTCTTCGTCTGCCTTTGGCAGAGGCGTCTTATAGAGTGTGCAACATGAGCAACCATCCGGCGCCCATGGATCTAAAACTAAAAATTAGAGGGAAGCAAAAATCTAGTGCCACTGGATCTATCTTTATATCTTTTCTTCCGGGTTGAGTATCGATGAGTTTAGGTTTCCAAGACCACTGTTGTAAGCTAAATCTACTGCCAGAAATGACAAAGTTCAAGCATTCGGTTTATGAGGGTATGTTCAGCAATAATCAGGTTCTGAACGGAGGCGGTTATGGTATGAAAATCTTGATGGGCTGCCGTGGGAAACTTTTTGTCGGCCATAAAACATATGCAGGTGTGGGATACAAGACAAAGATAATATTATATGGGATCCCGGGATTTGGTTTGATATTGGCAACACCTTGACGACAAGATGTTTTTGGGGGTCAGAGTAATGATATACGATCCAAATTAAATATTAAATATGTTTTAGTATTAGTCTTAATTAGATAAGGATATTATTAGATATGTTCTATTATTAGTTGATATATTTAAGAAGGATTTATTTTAGATAAAACTTAGGAATTAGAGTTAATTTAGGATTATATTATTGGTTTTCATTATAAGTTTTTATCGTTGAGAGTTTTGGTTTACCTCTAAAAGTAAACCGGGGGAGAGCCAGTCGACCTATTGAAAGTCAATTAATCTATTTTTATATCTTTTCTTTCAATCTTATCATATTAAAAGTGTTCTAAAAGTTAAAGAATAATTTGCAAGTTTTATTGATAATTTTCATACTAGATTCATCTATTTGGTTAATCAAATGAGCAACATTAAATATGTTTTTCCATCAAATAAATAATAGCTCACTATATAATCCATCAAAGCATAACCTTTTAGATGTTTGGTAGCAAAATAAGTTCCAATATTTATAAATCATACTCCTTCCATCCCAAAATAAGAGCCCGCTCTACAATTTCTCTCAACCCCAAAGAGATAATCCTAATGGCGCTAGGAAGATACACAAACGTGACTTTCCTAAATAATTTTTTCAAGATAAAGAGTGATTTTAGTTAGCTTGTAATTAGTTGCATACAGATAATAACTTACACAGTTTTTTATTTAAACTGTTTTTTTTTTTTTGCAACAGAGGCAATAATATAGAATAATAGTTAACATATGGTGTACATGTCGTATTTTAGTTTTGAAAAACCTCCGCAGCTCACTTATTGTGGGGATATGAGAGCAAAATGAATCACTCTGAAATAATAGTATTGTTATTGCCAACAAAAAAGATCATGAAGAAGCTTCGTCAAACACCCATCTCAAAAGTAGACTGCCCACCCAAAATGAGAAAAAAAATCAACTTACTCTAAGATATAACTCAATTTTTTTTAGGATTTCACAAAAGCTACTTCAATTACTCTATGTTAAAGCACATATGCAAAGATGTACTATAGTAATATTAATAATGTTAAACAAGAAATATTACAAAAAATACCTGAGTAGCAGCTTCCCCGAGTCTTTTATACGATGATTTGCTACCACTTCTATCACCAGAACCGAGGGCAGAAGAACCCTTATCTACTGAAGAACTACTTTTGCCCTCAACATCTAACTTTTCATTTGTTTTTCTTGCAGGAGTAGATTCAATTTTTTTCTCTTTTTGATTGAGATCCTTATCCTTTGTTCCTTTGGTATTCTTGCACCTCCTCGGTGCTTCAGAATCAAAGAAATCCTCGTCGCTTGAATCTGATGATGATATATTTCCATAGGTCTCCTATATAAAATGAGGGCAGCAGAGCCAAAACAAAAACTGTAAGAATTTATTTTACAGGTTAAAGATTAATGTGTATGAAAGAGTTAACCATTCTGTTCAATTGTAATAGACTTTTAACCCATTCGCTTATACTTGTAGCTTGGTCAATTAAAATCCATGTGCAGTCAAACATATTTCAAAGGTATAACGCAATCTCGGTGAAAGATGTGCAAGACAAACGGCACAGATGATTTGGATAACAGGTGAATATGGGTACAGGTTAAAATGGAATCATTACAATTAAAACGATCAGTTCAAATTGGGTTGCCCCCATAAAACATTTAGGTCGATCTTTGAAATAAGTTATAAATAATGAACATGTTAATTATGATTTACACAAACACTACATTATAAATAAACAATGCAAATCTTGAAATAAAAGCATTTAGGACGTTGTTGCTTTACAAAATAGACATGGACAACTTTCAAACCATTTGACTATTTCCCTTTCTCACCTACTTTTTTTAATTAACCTGTTTGAGATAATTTTGAAAAACAATGTGACCTGTTAGTTACTAAATGGCGCCACTTCTACTTAGTAACATCAGTAGAGTTCCAAGAGTTGACTTACATCATGCAGCTTTTTGTAATCCAATCTCTCAACATGTCTCTTTGCAGTTATTGGCCCAGTATCATCATCTTCCAAATTTGCTTTTAGTATTTCTTCATCCTTTTCAGACATTACTGTCTCTTGAACTTCAGCTGATGTCCCTTCATTCTTGTACATGTCAGCAAGATCCCCTGTTTCTGAATCAGACGTAAAATCTGAGCTAGAACTTTTTGCCTTATCCTCTTCATCTGAATCCAATCTATCCGGATTGAAATCATCATCCTCCGAATCCTCGGAAGGAAGCCCTAAAAACTGTTCATTATTTGCAACAGCCCCCAAATCTTCAGATGCAGAAGAGAAATCAGACTCATCAGAGCTAGAATCCTCTGCATCTACTTCTTCTTCTTCTACATTTGGACCATCAGGATTATAATCATCATCACCAGAATCATCAGAAAGAAGTTCTGCATTATGTTCTAGTTTATTCCCAGAGGCTGCTGCTTCAGGGAAAACCATCTGCATGTAAAAATATATATGTAATGATAAAATTGTCAAATCAATATTGTTGTGAGCCACAATAGCAAATGTTTAATTTAACTAACCAACCTCCCAGCTATCATTGACAGAAAGATTGGTCCCAAGAGAATCATTAAGTAAGTCAAAGCAATCAACTTTACAATCACAAGCAGGGCAAAGCCAACCTTCATCACCAGGAGGAACTGCACATCGAGTAGAAGATAATAATATTGTTATTATTACAACAATAATAAAACATACTGAATAAAAAGATTTAAGTTGTATCTTGTATGCACTAAAAATATATTTTCAGCTACTTTCAACCCGTTTCACTCGTTTAAAAATATAACGTAACCTGAATTGATCCTTTCATACACCTCTGACTAGAGATTGGTAGCAAGTAATAGAGTGAGATTGAGAGTCTACCTTGTTCTTTCAATAAAGGTGGTTCCAAACAAAATTGATGAAATCCACGTTCACAAGCACCATCACAAAGAATAATGTCGTTGTCAAGATGGACTTCTGTTTGTCCACATTTTGAACAGAATATCTGCCAGAAAAAAATAGAAATGTAAGCAATCTCTTGGGTACTTGTACATCATAAATAACTGCCATAAAGATCCAATTAGGAAGAAAAAAAAAGATAAGGAATAAATATTATGGTCAAAAGACATCCTACATCCTCACTGTCGATTAGCCCTTCAGAATCATATAGAGATTCTGGAATCCTTCCTTCCTCACATGATTTGTCAATACGTTGAAATAAATCTCTTATTTTCAATTTATATCGAGTAATATCTGATTTGGCACGTTCTAGCTCCTTCTCTGGTCTTAATTTTTCTAAACTGCTTGTCAAAAAGTAATAAACCAATAAGCAAAAGATAGCTAGGAATCACATAAAAGTATAACTACAGACGACATATTTAAATTCATAAAAAAGAATAACAAGAAGAAATGTTTTAATCAGAGAATAAACCTCTGGCCTTTCCACCCCTCGCCAGCATAAGCATCAATAAAATTTTGCTCGTAGCTCATTCGATGTAGCAAGTATCTTAAATGTCTTAATATTTTTGAAAATTCATTATCTTGCTCCTCTTTTATCTTTTTTGCCTTCCTTCTCTTCTTTTCTTTGCTTTCTACATCTTGAGAAGGAGCATCAACTGATTCATGAACTTCAGTTTTTCCACGTGACCTCGAGCGTAATACCCTAGGACTCCCGGTAACCACTTTTTCTTTTTTTCTTGGGCGTCCTCTTTGGTGTTGACCAGTTCGACTTAATTCAATTGTTTCATATTCTTGAACATGTTTTGATGCATAAGCCGATAGATGCCCATGTCCATGTTCCTGTTCTGATTCTGATGCCATCTTCGTAGGGCTTGAAATTGTTCCTGTAAGATCTTCTGGTTCACGAACTGGACTATGTTCCTGTTTTGATTCTGATGCTGTCTTCGTAGGGCTTGAAATTAGTCCTTTAAGATCTTCTGGTTCACGAACTGGACTTCCATTGAACAATTGGGTATGATTTTCCATATTCTCATTATTTTTAAAAACTTTTTCATTGTATGCACAGTTGAGCTTCGGTCCTTGATTCGATTCCAACTCAGTTTGCCCTGTCACTAAGGTTTTACTATTTTCGATGGACTTTTCTTGTGAGGAAAGATCCATGGTTGCTTATGGTCACAAACAAATTTTCAAAAGCTGAAAGCTATGTTACTTATTTTTCAAAGGAAAACTTGGAAGAGACTCTCTACAATGATCCAAGATTCATTCACATACCCAGAATAGCTATAACAATGCTGCAAAAAACTCCACAAACTGCAATATCATTAAAAAAGATAATGTATTAATTCCTTATCTACATGCTGGGTAGAGAAGAACAAGCAAACCACGGAGAAGACACTCAAGCTCCCAAAATCAAGTAACACCACACAAAAGTTTCATGCAGTGTGACTTAATTCAGTAGACAGAGTGTCCATCTTCAACCACTATGAACAGTATATGTATATGCGTATGCGTGTGCGTGTGCGTGTGCGTGTGTGTATGTGTATGCGCGTATGTGTATGTATATATAAGGAGATCCTTTGACAAAAGTTTCAAGAGATCCGCCTATCATACTAAAGGGAAGGATAACAACAACTTAAATAAAACTGAAAAAA
The DNA here is from genome assembly GCA_947179395.2 of Pulicaria dysenterica. Taxonomy (NCBI): domain Eukaryota; kingdom Viridiplantae; phylum Streptophyta; class Magnoliopsida; order Asterales; family Asteraceae; genus Pulicaria; species Pulicaria dysenterica. The sequence goes on along the minus strand of OX359296.1, from coordinate 38,564,456 downwards.
TAGAAGCCATCAAGCTTGATTGTGTATATACAAGCATCATGAATAGAATACCAATAGATCCCCTAAAATTATAATCCGAGGTGAAGCCTAGGGGTGTGCTCGGTTTGGTTTGGTTCGGTTTTGGGGTAAAACCGAAACTTTCGGTTTCTGGAAAAACCAAAAACATTCGGTTTTTTCGGTTTTTGGTTCGGTTTTTCAGGGTTTTTTTTTACAAATGGGCTGCTCCTAGTCTCCAATTTGGGCTGCTCTAATAGCACCAAAACATGAAACTAAAAAAAAAACAGCATACTAATAGTACCAAAACAGAAAACTAACTACATATACATCAAATAAACAGCATACTAATCCTCTAATAGCACCTTAAAGATGCATTATTGCATCACAAGGAAACCAGTAATTAACTTGACCATTTTATGCCCAATAAACTTATGTAATAATTGAGCTACTACAAAGAATAACAGCAAAGGAGAATCTTCATTAAGGGTACCAAAGAAATTAAGAAGGTTAGATGACAACTGAAATAGTTGAGCTACTACAAAGATCAAAGAAGGTTACACATTGTTACATAAGGAACACTCAACACTCGCTGTCTCACCATATGTTTTATCAATTTCTTGCCTCGCACTTCTTGGAACCACTCGCACTTCTTGGAACCATGATGTGGTGTCATCAAGTGGAAATAAGATATAACTGAAGTCTAAGATGAAGTCTCAAGGCTTAACATATACAAAAGTGAACAAAATGGCAATTTTCGATATTTAAACAGGGAAGAACATATACAAAAGTACAAAACAGAATAGCATATAGAAAGTGAACACATACCTTGAAGGGGTCGATAAACGAGAGGGCTGGGCTGCAGGCTTCAATCGACAGTCAAGGTCGAGAGACGAGGGGTGATGCTTAATCTCTGCTTCAAGCCTTCAATCGCATAGTGAATTACATGAGATTGAGTCAAAAAGAAACTATGTGAAAATTTTCATCCCTCGTGAGCTATTTCAATCATAGGCGTACATTCTTACGACCCTGTTACTAGGTGCATTTTGACCCTTACCACTCAGGTGAGGCCCCAATTCAAGCAAATTTTCATGCACAAATAATACCAAATATCACAAAGTCACAAACTATGAACAACCGTCAACGTTAACCTCAAATAAGTTATAGCTCTTTTTTCCATGATGTGACTTATTCACCAAGAATTGAGGCTCAAAATGTGCCTTTATTTCGCAAGAAAACGACCAGAGGAAATGCGTACAAGCCATTATAAGTTACCAAATGTTAGCATTCATCATCAATTAACCATCTATGAGAAGCAACACAACAAGATGACGAGCATATAGATTACAGTGAAAATGAGTTGAAAAGTTTACCTGGTTGAAGAAAAGAAGCAGATCTTGAGATGAGCGATTTGGCGTAGGAAAGAATCTAGGGTTTTGGAAGTGAGGAAGTTTGAGGTAAGTCGGTGGTGGTGGGTTCAGTTCCGATAATGACTCACAGCCGATAAAGGTAGAGGATGATGTTGTAAGGTACGTATAGAGCCGATTTGGTGATGAGAGAGAGAGGTAGAGAGAGAGAGTAAGGGCGATGTTTTCGCATCACCTGCGCGCGATATATTTTCCCTTTCCCTCCAATCTCCTCCCCCCTTTTCTTTTTCTTCTTTTTCAAAGTCGTCTTTCTAATTCTACTCCCTCCATCATATCCATGCCATTATGGGTTTGGAATTTAGCATCCATATGTTTATATATTAAATACTGCATGTTAATTTAATTTCTAAAAATTATCAAAAATTTTATATTTGTTATTATATATGGCTGGTTTTGAAAACTACTATTTAATATATTAAACTTAACAAAACTATTGTATTATGTATTCAACTTTGTATAGCACATAAGATACATATATGGCACCGTTCTGGTTGACTTTGCGACTGATGTGGTTTTTCTTATTTAAAAATAAAATAAACTAAAGAAAAACTACTTAAATAGTAATAATAAAACACCCTCTTGGCGCGACATGATTCAATTGATGATGTACAATACCTAAACTTGAGTGAAAGATGTTTTGAATGATTGTTGAATGGGAAGAAACCCTAGGTCATGGTGGTAGATGAACCTATCTATCATCTTCATCTTAAATAATATCGTTGATGTTCATCTTCAAGAACACCATTAATTAACTACATATCTAAGGCAGATGGTATAGACAACGCGCCCTCGATTATAGATTTAGGGTTGTGTGTTTCAATTGATGGCATGCATCTTCACTATTTAGGGCGGGTTGTCTGTTTCACTTGATGGTTTCTTGCTTCAATTGATGTTTCTCATGCGATTTAGGGCTATGTGTTTTAAAATGTTGCATTATAGTTCACAAATTAGGGTTTCGTGTGTTTGAAGACTTCCAAATCTAGCTGATTTTGGTTTTGTGTTCTATATGTGGTTCATATATAAATTAAATTTGGACCTGTTATTTGTTTGAGTATCCATTTTAATAGATGTGTGTACACATTGTAATTTTGTACTTGTTTCGGATTACGAGTTTTGGTTTGATTTCAATATTCAAGTTAAAGTTCATATTCATATTAGGGTTTCATTTTCACGTTCACCCATCATCATTTACAAGTGGAGTTAAATGGGTAGAAAATGTTAAAACTAGTAAAAATATTTGTTACTTGCTTAGGAGGTAATTCAATACATTAAATGATAGGTTTTGATATTTTGATGTATGAAATGGTAAATTTCAAAGTTATCAGCATACAATAAGAAAAGATGATAAGTTGGACACATGTTTAGAAATAAACCATATACTATATTATAATATATTTAACTTTTTAACTCCTACTTTACTTAATCTCTCAAAATCTCATTAACTGAAAATTAATGACTTCACATTCCCCACACAGAAAATGATTGTTTTGTTGTTCATTTAAAAAAGTTAAAAAAGAAATGAAGGAAATGATTGATGGAAATGATAGATAATTCATGTTACTAGGTATAAACTATTTGCAAAGAACATGCCCCTAAATTGAATTAAATGACATGTTATTTGATAAAAAAACCATCGCCATTGCAACATTATGCAGGTATTATGCTAGTATATACATAGAAGATGGTTTATATATAACCGTTCTTATTGCGATAACCACGTCTCGGCTCATGATTAAAATGAAACAATGACTTATAATGGGGTGGGTTCGCTAATTGCTCATTAATGACTAGTTGGTATTTGGGAAAAAACAAGTATCATTAAACTATGACTCATTCACCTGGTCGCAATTCACCATAGGGTAAATATATCATTGGGTAAAATAACAGTGTTAACAAGTCATTAATAATCATTAACAGTGGTTATAAATAGTTCTCACGGATCTCAAATGAACTTTTGTCTTTGTATGTATACACACATATACATATGTATGTATAAGAGTTTAATGCACTAAAATACAACGTACTCTGTCTAAATTATTATTATATACAACCAACTTTGTTTTTTCTAAATAATTACAACCAACCTTGTTAAATGTTTAATTGTATATATACAATGGACGACTTGCATGTAAATTGCATCTCACTTTTTGTATATATTTAAATATTGTGTTCTTCATCGTTTTTCATCATGTTCATAATAGGAACTGGAAACCTAACATGAATTCAAACGAAACATATATGAAATCAATACAGTCACGGATCCAAACGATTTAGATACGGAACTGATTCAAACAAATCATGTATACGTGGAATGACACATACATGATTCAATCTAAACAAATTTGAAACACATGAATGAATCATCAATCAACCTAATTTGCTATGAAGAAAACCATGAATCTAACTTAATCAATGATTTGGAAAAACCCACATTTGGGAAATCTTGCCCTAAGATCAATTTGATAAATCATTGATTTCGAAACAAAACGGTGAAGGTAGCACATGTGAAATCAAAAAAGTTCTCTCACTTTGGAATCAAGGCATTCCAATTTTTAGGAGTTTAGGACAAAGTGGGTGTCGGTTGTGACAATGTAGGGCCGACTCACCATGAAGACTTTTCTAGATCTTCAAATATATACCCATGAAATTTAAAAGCTTTGTCCTTCGAAATCAGAGGCTTCAAACCAAAACCTAAATTTTAACAAGTTAGATAAAAAAAGATGAAACTCAATAGATTTGTTCTTAGTTGCAATTACTCTTTGTTGTAATTATTCTTATGTATCGAACTTTAAAAATGTATGTTGTGTGTATCGAGTATTATATTAAACTTCGTATTGTATGTACTAAATTTATGCATTTTCCCTTTTACATGTAAACAAAATACATACAGTAGCAACAAATTAGAATATTGATTCCCACAATAGAAACTTTTAAATTTCGCTATACGTAATAAAAAACATACAATTAAATACATTTGATGAAGATTACTCGATGTAAAATGAACACGCTTCTTTGATTGCAGACAACATCTCCATTAATACACTCACAACGTTAATAGAAGTCTCTTCCACTACCAAACACATAATCGAGTCCATCCCTAATATTGCTTAGAATGATGTTAACCGCTAAATTGAAAGCTTGCAAGAAGTTAAGGTTAGTTGCAATTGCCCACCTTTTTTTTGAGTGTTGGTTCCTTAAAAAGTCGTTATTGGATAAGATGGAAGTGACCGAAATGAGGATGCTTAGATGTACTTGTGGAAATACTTTGTTAGACACAATCCCGATTGGTGTTTTCAGAACCGAATTATGAGTAACATCCATTATAAGCAAGTTAAGAGATGGGAGATTGCGTTGGTTCCGACACGTTAAAGGAGGCAACCAACAACGCCAGTTAGAAGAGTGAAATCGATTATAGTTTATGGCACTATGAGGCGTGGTCGCCCTTCTCTGAAATGGGGGGATAGAGTTAGAGGGGATCTACAGAAGTTTTCTCTTTTTGAGGACATGTTCCCAGTTAGGGCCGCTTGGAGAAAGAGGATTATGATACTAGGATATGTGAGCATAGGATAAGAAAATATGCCTAACTAAATAAATATATATGAAATTTAACCTAACGTTATAACAATACCCGACATAACACCATAAATTTGTAATAATCCTTAAGATCTAAAGAGTGTATATGTAGAATATTAACGACACATTAGTTTCTTCTTATTTCTCATATTATGCTATTACATCTGTTTTTTACTTATTTCTCGTAATCTTTTTGGAAATACCTGTTTTCTTTTAATTGAGATGTTTTTCGTTTAAATTAATAATAAAAGTAAATTAATCTATTATTAGGGTGTCATGTCAACAATAATTAGTAGTTGAGGGTATTAAAATGATTAACTAAAGTTGGGAAGGTATTTGGAGGGGCAATTAGGGCATAGGACCCTATGCATTTACTATTGTAGCCGCAAGCAATTAGAAAGCTCGGAGTAGGCAAGGGGTGAGCGGGGGGTCGCACCATTGTGTCGTCATCACGTGATTAGTCACACCACCGCGCCGTAATGGAGGCCTTCGGGGGTGGAAACCGCGTCGTGTTATAAGGCGAGGGTGAGTGCATAGCAAATCCCAACCAAAAATATAAGATGGCTTGAAAAAATATACATCAAAGTACGCAAGTTGCGAAGAAACTTGGTGCCGGCGATGGTCTCGTCTTGCTGAGATGGTGAAACGAGGAAGAGGGCAGCGAGGGTTTATCTGCAAATGTGTTTTTAAATGGGAGAAGGTGAAGGGCTGATGGAATATTATTTTAGTTTAATATATTATTTTTAGTTTTATGTGCATAAAAATTTGGAAAACGAAACCTTCCAAAATTTTCTCCTAACTTTATTTATTATATTTTTCTTATGAAATTTTATTTTAGTTTTATTGTAATATTAATAATTTTAAATTAAATTTTATTTTATTAATTTTACTTTTATATTTTTTATTAAGTATTATTAAATATAAAACTAATAATTAAGATGGGTCACAGAATTTTGTGGTGGATAGTGATCACTACGGAGTGGTGAGAATGAAAAGCTGACGTGATGGTGTGGAGGGTGTGGTGGGAGGTGCCCACTCCCACCACTCTTGTTTAGGGGAAGGGTGTGTATTTGTGTCTGTGAAGAAAACTAGTCGATAATAAGATTGAACTTAAACTCCACGTTGTGACCGATTCTTAGCGGTAAATCATCTAGTAACCTTTCCTAACCTTCATGATTGTGTATGTATCTCTATCGTCACAAGTGATTTAAATTAATACGGGTGTTAGCTCTATTTTCTTGTTGGTCGAATTGTATGTGAAACCGAGAGCATTAGTCGAGTTTTTTACGATTTAAACATGCGTAAATTTCAATTAATTGTAAGGAATGCTTTGAAAAGGCGATAGGAAGCCAATGAAACTTGAATCACACAATTTGATTAGGATTGAGGTGAATTAGTATAAGTTGTGAACCGATAAGAACTCGAGAGGAGAGGTGGGGCGTAAATCAATGAGTTGGTCGTGATGTCGTGTTTAATCTTTGATTAAGTTTGAGGGATTTTCTACTGTTACGATTAACAACTAATAGGACTGGAAGTGTATAATTTGGTTGAGAATTCATTGGATTGATTATCAGCTCTTACGACTGCGTGCATATACATTCTTGAGCCTAACTCAATAGAAAACATGAATGGGTATGAATGGATCAGAAATGATGCGGGTAGAGTATCTATATGATATTCCCCGTGAACTGTTAACGAAATCTCAAGTGAACTCGATCCCTACTGTGAATTGAGAAAAACTGAATACGAGTGAAGGCTACGATTGAAAACTTCATAAATTTAGTTCACGGCCGAAGACTACATAAGTTGGGGTTCATAATCGAAAACATAGATAAATATAAATAGCTATGGATTGAAAACAATATGGTCTTAATTCATCAATTGAAACTTGTTGGGCGCCATTCCAGTTGAAAACCACAAAGGAGGCAATCGAAAAGCCATAAGAATGACCCAATTGGAAACTTAGCTACCACTAGGGGATCTAAAACAAATTTGCACAATAATAATTTAAAAGCTTTCTAGGATTTGAAGTAATCGAAAATTTAATGGGCCTTTAAAATAATCGAAAATTGGATAGGCCTTAAAGCTAGTTGAAAACCTTATTAGGTCATAAGCAACTGAAAACTTGAAAAGGGGAAGAGTGTTGATCAAAAACTCGAAGCCCCACGATATTAATCGAAAACGAAAGATTTCATAACATCTAAAGGGAATGGGTCGTGGAATCCAAATCGAGGATAGGGCCAGGCCCAATTGTAAATTAAGTATTCATGTATCTTAAGATAAATATGGAACAACTAACAGATTTAATTAAACAAAGGAAAATGAATATATATAAGGCTGTAGAGGATATCTAATGTGTTGAAGTCTTAACTGTAGGTGATTGCTGATAAACGCGTTTAAATATTTAAGTGGTATTTGCATAACTGTTGAACCATAATCAGGTGAGTTACACTAACTAACTAATTATATTAGCGTGTAAGGTACATTATGTGATTGTGAAAGTGTACCATTATACCTGATAAGTTTTATGTGAAGTGAAGGGTTGTGTTAATTTATGGTGAAAAGATAACTCAGGCAAATACATGTGAATTACTTGGTATGGCTTGGATAGTCAATTGTGAACCAAAATAGAAAATTGTCGTCAGTGCACTACTTCGATATTATATAATTTAATGTGTAATCATGGACGATTTTATGATAAGTGCACACCTAGTTTGTTGTGTAGCTTGTGTGCTCGCTATTTAAGCTTTGTGTTGTATTCTTAAACTTTTCAGCGGGAAAGCTCAGCAAAGTGAAGACGACTCATACATTTCAAATCGTTTTATGTTGTAATAATTCAGAGTTGATTGAACATTTAAAGTTTCCTTTCGTAATTAAATATTTGGTTGAAGTTTAAATACTTGTAAGACCCTTAATTCCCAACGCAGGACCTCATCACAAATTTTGGTTGAAATTACATAGCTACATTACTCTTGTATATATGTACTAGTTTAATGCCCGTATAAAATACACGGGTAGCTATAAGTGAAACTATAATTTTATATTAATTTAGCTAAATATATGAATTTTTATTTGAAAGAAAAAATAGCGCAATCTGAGTATTTCTTAAAGTTTAAAAGAATGTTATATTAATTTTAGCCGACATTTAAAATTAAATTTGTCAAGTTTATGAACGATGTAAAATATAATAAAATTTTGTAATTAAATTGATGAAAGTTAGTACTTTTGTATATTAAAAAAATTATAAAAGAAAAGAGATTTTTTTTAAATATGGAAGAATGTTTTATTGCTTTACATCTCCTACGTGATTATTAAATTAAGTTTAATTTTATTTTTAAATTTAAGTAATACTTTATTTATCTTAATTTATCTCATATTAAAATTGAATTTGATTATTTGTCATTGATTTAAATTAATATTTAATTAGATTTCAATTTTGATTTCAAAATCATATGAATGAATGGCTAGGATTTTATAATTAAATTGATGAAGTTTAGTCTTTTATTTATATTATTACTTGTTTAAATGTCTGTGTAACACACGAGATGATTTATAAAAGGGCAAATTGCGTGAAAATACAATAATCTATGTCAATATTGTCATTATATGCAACCAACTTTATTTTCTACCTAAAAATACACACAACTTACAAATTTGGTTCATTGTATGCATGTTATCTATGACAATAGGTAAGTTACCGGTTACCTTTTAAAAAATAATAGAAAGTTGATACCTAAAAATACAAACAACTTTCAAATTTTGCTTATTATATACAATTAACTTTCAAATTTTGTTCATTGTATACAATTAAATTTCAAATTTGGTTCATGTATACATGGTAATCAGGTTACCCATTGTATATAATGAACCAAATTTGTAAGTTTTTTGTATTTTAGGTAGAAAATATAGTTGGTTGCATACAATGACAATATTGAAATAGTTTGTTGTATTTTCGCGCATTTTGCCCTTTATAAAAAATAAAAGTAAGTCTAATTTATCATATAATATTATTAAATAATAAAATTAATTAGTTAGATAGATAAACATAATTAATTCAAACCTAAACTTATTTCTAATTTTAATAACGTATATCTTTTTTAAAAATAATTCAATTTATAAATAAATATAATTAATTCAAATCTAGAATTATATCTAAACTTGAAAACTTTAGTAACCGTATATAGTTAAATTTATTTAAATTAATTGAATTATTCTAAATATATAATGATGACATCATTAGTCTATTTTTTAAATATATTAAAGAAAAGATAATTTTTTATATTTATCATTGATTTAATTAAGGGTTATCTTTATTAAATTCACATTAGTTTGACTTTAAAAAGTCAAAATAAAAAATTTATATTTAAAGAAATTAACGAATAAGATTAAATATTTTTTTAAATAAAAAGTCTAGTTTATCTATATTTTTTTTCAAATTAGTCTTTTATATATATTAGAAGATAATTTGCGACGTTACATTTTTTCCGGAGAATCTTAACTTTTTATATAATCAAATTAAATTCTAACTATTCATTCAGTTAAAAATAAACTCCAATTTGATTTTAATTGGTAATTTCATTCTTAATTTTGAAATAGAATCAATTTAATCGTGTTAAATTATGTCTCAAATTCAAAATTTTGTTATCCACTAAATTAATTGAGAAATAAATCTATTACATATTATGCTACATAAAATACTATACACATTTCAATTCCTTATACTTATATGTATTTATTATATAATACAAACTTTATCAAAAATAAATTTTACATAACTACTAAAATTGTCATCATTTACTGTCTATGTTGATAGAAGTTAATATAAATCTCTTTGTCTTTTTAAAAACCTTCATATAGGCTATTTTTATATTCATACAAAACAATTATATATTTAGCTAAACGAATACAAAATAAAAGTTTCATATAAATAATTATACAAGTCGTATGTTTACATGGACATTCAGAGTAGTAGCATACTTAATAATTATCGTTTATACTTAAATAAAACCTAAGCCAACCTTTCATAAACTACTCTTTAAATTATTCATATATTAATAACGTCCTGTTTTGTATTTATTTCATTGTATATTGCAAATATAATATAGGGTTAAATATGGTTCAATTATCAAAGTTTACTAATTTTTCGGTTTAACCATTAAAGTTTTTTTTGAATGCTTTTATGGTTTTACCAAAAAGTTTCGTTTTATTATAATTTTAATTCTTAAGTTCTTTTTGTTTTTCACTTTTATCCATTTGTTTATCTTTAACTAGGATATCAAGTTAATCAATATATTCCTTTTATTTTTTATGTTCTCTTAAATTTCTTGTTGAATGATTGAAGATTTGGAATGATGAAGATGATAAAAAAAACATAATGAAGATGAATATGGAAAATTATGAAGAGATGATAAAGAAAACAAAACAATATTTACATACATCACTTACTTACAACACAAACCAACAAATCTATGCAAACCACAAAAATAGATTTAACAAATTTCACAAAACAAAAGGATTTCAAAAAAAAAATCACAAAACAAAGAATCAAAACATAAAAACCCTTATATTGATTTAATAAACCATTGAATGTTTTGAAGATCTAGAATCATGTTAATAAATAAGTAATGGAACGATGTTCATAAAGAAACCCTCACCTTAAAACCCTTAAATGTTTATGGTAGCCGGCGGTGGTGGCCGGCGGATTTGGTGGCGGTGGTAGTTATGGTGGTGGCAGAGGTAACATTCATTCCGGTGGAAACAAAACACCCTCATCGAGCACCATCAAACTCACCTTCATCTAAAGCTCACACCCAAAACCTTGATTTACAAATGAAGATGAGTAAATGTCCAGTAGATGTAGGCGGCATGTGCTAATGGATCACTGATGATGGTCGTCGTGGATCGGTGATGGTGGTGGATTATAACCACTATCGAAGTCCTCATCTTCTTCAAAATCCTCATCTCATTGTTAAACACACATCACACATCACACACAAACCTGAATCAAAATCGATACACACATATTCATATACAAATCATCTTCAAAACGAATTTCCCACAAAGATATGTAATTAGAGTGTGTGTGTGCGTGTGTGCGTGTGTGTATAGCGAGATAGAGAGAGAAATTGTGTGAAGGAGATTATAGGGTGTTTAGGAAGGCTTGTGGGTGGCTGGAAAGGATTAAAGGGTGTTTGGTTATATTTTACTTCTTATAATAATAGATAGGAAAACGTTTATGCGAGAATCATTCTTAGTGCGAGAACCGCGATAACCAATCTGAGCCGTCCAATTCTCCCTCCTTCAATGTCATTGTCTACCCATTAATTCCTCATATGCACCCTGCCACACTCTATTCCTCCACGCTCACCATCCATGAAACTTCTCATATCCAAGGAACGGCTGAGATTGGTTCTCGTGGTTCTCGCATTAACAACGGTTCTCGCATGAACCCTCCCCTAATAGATAATATGGTAAAAGTAACAAGTTAACTAAACATTATGGTTATTCTGTTTAAAAATATTTTAATGATTAAATCAAAAAATAAGTAAAACTCTAATAGTTAAACTATTATTAATTCTATAATATAATAAAGTTTACATTTACGTATACTATGAAATGACTAAAAGAAATTACACATAATAATTTTACATGTATTTATATTTATATTGTATATATTTAGTTACGAATGCACCACACAAAATAAATATGAAATTAGTTAATTAGTTTATTGTTTATCCAAATTCCATATACAACTCCATAAATTCGTTAGCCATCACCACATGAATTCGTTACACAACAATCCTTTTCATATCTAGATGTTTATCATATGCGACCTCATTAGCTATTTTTTTGAAGTTTTGATGACATTTTTTATAAATATATTTAAATTAAAAAGACAAATGTTGTATTTATTATTTATATAAAAATCATCTATTGTTCAAATCTATTATTATAAAATTGACGGGGTTATAAGTTTATATTTACTTTGAGTTAATATTATCTTCTAATCATGCTGTCTTGGGATTGACGCCGTCTGTCGTCATTTTTTTACCACATTTTTTCGCGTTTTATAAGTATTTAATATCGTTTATTAGTGTTGAATATTTATTACTTTTTTATGTATCATCCCGTGTGTTACACGGGTATTTAAACTAGTTAGTTACTAAAAGAAAGAAGTTTGCAGATTAAGTAAATAACAAATTATCACATGTCGTGCAAGATACATGCAATTATCTAGAATATAATTAAAAAAAATTGAATGACATATGTACGTCATTATCTCAATAATAAGTGTATTTTTTGAAAATAGTTTTAGGATAACTCTTAATTCATAGATTGAGGAAAACTAGTAACTAACAGTTTTAAATTTTAAACTTTTTATGATAAATTATCATAAGCATACATATATCGTAATTATCAATTTCAAATTTTAAACAGTATTTTGAGATAATGCTTTGTTTAATTTTTAAATTTAATTATCCTCTGTTTTGAAATAATCTAATATCAATAGAATAAAATCACTAACTAATCTGTTTAATATTTCATATGAAAGATAATTTAATCGAATTTATATTCGTAGAAAATTTGGATTATATATCAAGATAGATATATATGGAAAATATTCTAATTAACTTAAAAGTTTATCTTAAAAGTTAAAGATATGCATTGAATGAGATTTATGTTAATGAAATAGGAATATTGTTATGCATGAGTTACTTGTATATATACTCCCACATTTATGTCTCCATAAAACACACGACCTTCTCTCTCTTCCAAATTCATTGAAATCTCTTTTAATATCTTCATTCCCCTATTCTCTTCTAATTCAGTTTCAGTTACGGAAAATACGATGGAGAACGAAGAGTTTGACCGGTTGTTGTTCCCAGGTCAAAACCCTACCGACTTTCTATCGCCGTCCATGAACGGCTTCCGTTACAGCCACCAGCCGCCACCGAACACCACCATGTCTTCTTCTTCCCGGTATCATGTAAACAGTAATGGTAGCTTTCTTTTTGAGAATAACGTGTTTCCTTTCATGAATAAGCAACATCAACAGCTGCCGCCGCCGGCGGCGGCTATGGGGAGCAGCCAGCAACTACGTTCCATTCATGATCCGTATTATAACGACTACTGCCACAACTCTTCATGTCACCCTGCTTACTGCGTTGGTAATCTCCATCACGCCGGTTCATCGCATAATGGGTTTCAAGAGACCCCAACTGATCGTAATCTTGATATGATCGATTTCGGCAGGCTTAATATATCATCACCAAGTCACTCCCCACTGTCGCCATTCTTGACCGCCAACAGGAACAACACCGGCATATGCCATGATCTTTGCTGCATTAATAATCCCAATAGTGCCCGGAGAGATATTGGGTTTGATCAATCGAGTTCTTCAAGGGGTTTTCATCATCTGCTTGATCATCAAAACCCTGCAGCGATTATTCGATCTCGAGATCGGGTTAGGGATTACCAGTATACAATTAACAACAGCACTTCTGATCTTCAATTCAGGCAGCAGCTTTCTAAGCGAACAAAGTTTCCGGCTTCTTTGAACGATGTAAGAGGGAAGATATTATTGGTGGCAAGGGATCAAGAAGGTTGTCAATTCTTGCAGACTAAGTGTGAAGAAGGAAAGCCTGAAGACGTCGAGACGATCTTCAATGAGATTAAAGATCATATTCGCGAACTTATGATCGATGCATCCATGAATTATCTTTCTCAGAAATTGTTCAAAGTGTGCAATGAGAGACAGATGACTCACATTGTTGTTTCTGTGATAAGTGATGATGGCAATCTCACCAATATTTGCCTCAATTCACATGGGTACGTATAGTATTAATTACTTTATAATTAGTTTTCTTGCAGATGTTGTGATCAAATTGAATCTTTAAAAAAGAGTACTAATTGATTATCTAATGCTGATCTTGTTTCAGGACTCGAGCTATGCAGAAATTAATCGAACTTCTCACGACTGCAGAACAACGATGTATGGTTGTAGCAGCACTGAGGAGGATCACAGTTACCTTGACCAAGAACACAAATGGCCATCATGTTATTCAGCATTGCTTGAAATCCTTCCATGTTGATGAAGTCCAGGTATTAAAATATTTAATTAATTAATTAGTTATTTCAAAGTATTGTTATAATATTTTAAATATATACAATTGCCATTCCTTTAACCTATGGTATGAAAACCTATCTTATGAACAATAACATGCTAAATTGCTAACTTGCATCTGTATATATTTTTGCACAATTTAATTAATAGATCGGAATTGGTTGATCAGGCCTTTTTTTTAAACCTTGCTATCTAGAGCCCAGGGTTCGATTACCTAGTTTAAATAGTCTGTCAGCCACTTACTTTGGACTTCTTAACAAAAAAATGGACAGACTATATAATTATTTAACTAATTTTATTCAATAATTTTTTTTATCTAGCTAGGCTATTCATTTGTATTTTGTAGCATATAAAAATAATTTTATACATTTTTCTTCGCGTTTTAAAAACAAATATTTTTCAAACAGTCAGCTAAAACTTTCGTAGCTTTAACTATGTTTTTACGTCAAGTTGAAATTCAAAAAGAATATTTCTATTTATTTAATTGTTCTTTTCTAATTTTCCAAATTTTACATTAAGTTTATATATTTCTCTTGCTTATTCTTTTTACTATTTCTATTATAAAGTTATGGATTTCAGTGCTATATATGTATGGTATAACTGTTTTATAATACTCTATAATATTTATATTTTTCATGAACCTTTAACAGTAGAGGGGTTTATAATACAAGTTTTTAAAATGGAATTTCAGTGCAACTTATTTTTTGAAAATTATATATATGAGCTAAGTAACTCATTTTATTTGTTCATTAAATAAATAATGTAACTCAAACACATGACTTAGGTTTACTTATCATTTAAGTGGTGTACTTATATTTGTATAAACATACTCTATATGCTTATGTTGTAATTTATTTAGAAATCTAATAACAACTATAATATTATATATTATTATCTAAAAAACTTAGAATGTTATATGCACTTGATTTTGATAATAACATATCCTTCTACAAATGTTTATGTTATAAAAGTTAAAAACTAAATCTTGTAGACCCGCTATTATACCCGCTAACAAGGGCATATATGTGTAGAGCATGACCTAACATTTAACAATACTATAGATGATCAACCAGTATGTAGTATAGTGTTTTACACGTTATTCTTAAACTTATTATGTATATTGATCAAACTTTTCATATAAGTGTTATATTTCTTGAATATTTTTGTGTTTTGTGATAAATTTGATCATATTTTTTAGTCTATCACTCAGCAACATCATGTAATAATTTTAAGAGGAACGTACAAATTTCGTCCATATTATTTCATAAGTTAGAGTCGATCTTTGATTTTGTGAATGAAATGGATATGAAGGTTTATATTTCATTACTAAATTAACATGCAATTTTGTATTTAGGACAACTTCAAATTGTTAGTATCTAGATACGGTTATCTCATTTACACACTTTTCTAATACATCATTCATAGTATTTTAACAACATTTTATTAATTATGATATTTCAGTACATAATTCTAATGTTACATTATATGTTTAATAAAGTATAATTAAGTACATATAAACAGAGATAGATTTTTAAAATTAAATTTTGTTGTATCTTAAATAATATAGATAAATTAGTATATACGAAATTACATTCGCAACTTACAAACGCATTAAAGCGCGTGTGTAAATTCTACTTAAGATATAACATTGTAAGTATTGTAAAGTTATATATGACATATGTTTGATATGATGAAACTGCAATATTGTGGGATTATAGGATCTTGGTGACTTTGTATATTTGTTCTTCTCTTAATTATGAATTAAACCAATAAATTCATTGTTGCAGCCAATTATGAATGTGGTAGCAGATAACTGTCTAGACATTGCTACCGATAAAAGCGGATGCTGCGTCTTACAACAATGTGTGATACATGCTGATGGAATATCTAAGCAGCGACTCATGACTGAAATTATAGAGAATGCTCTCCATCTAGCTGAACACCCATATGGGTTTGTATATATATGTGCATATAATTGATTATAAAATTGACGATATTACTTAGGTTCATATCACTTTATTACTTGAATTTTTCAGGAATTATGTTGTGCAACACATCTTAGGCATGCAGCTACCAGATGTTACAGCAGATATCTTGCAGAAGCTTGCTGGGAATTTTGTGTATCTTGCGATGAACAAGTATGCAAGTAATGTGGTGGAGAAATGTTTGAAGGATGCTCCAGATGATCAATCAATGCCGATAATCCGAGAGATCGCAAACAGCCCGAACTTTTTGTCTGTTATCCAACACCCTTATGGAAATTATGTTGCACAATCTGCTCTACAAGCTGCAAAGGTTTGGTTATATATAAATAATTCATAAATTTTGAACTTTGACACTAGTTAAGTTTGAATAATATATTATCATGCTTAGCTATTTTGTAACTTTTAAAAAAATAATAATATAGGGATCTCTTAAGGAGTTGATGATCAGTAAGATCCAGAAAGAATACGCATTTCTACACAGCCATCCGCATGGGAAGAGAGTTTTAGCATTAGCTAGAAACAGACGAGGTGGGATGCCTAATGCATGATCATATGTTGTGCACATGTTGTGGTTGATTGTAGGAATGAAGGAAAGCTGGTTATGGTTCTTAGTTTGTTATAAGATATGTCGTACTATAGTAACTATATAGATGGTTTGTTTTAGGATATGTGTCTTGAGCGTTGCAAGTGTTATGGATATATATAAACGTACGTACTACGTAATTAGTGGTGGATGTTTATGTTTAATTGTTTAGGATTGTCGTATTTGTTAAGTGAAATATAATATTTGTGTGCTAATATATGTTGCTTTATGCATGTGGCTTATTTTGGGTTTGATCCTCTTTGGCACCTAGCTTCTTCTTATTGATTTTGGCTTTATTCTTTAATGCATTGTTTGACGTCGTCATAGTTTGTGATTAAATGATCATGTATCGTATTCAACCAAACATAATAAGATATTTTAACCCTTAATGCATTGGATTTAGATTCTCGCGTGTTATTGTCAAACATGATCTATTATGTTCGTTTATAATTAAACATGAGATTTTTTACTACAACACGAGAGGATGTTAACCTAACGCATTATGGTAAAACATGATCAATTATTTTCTCTTATAAACATAAAAGTGAGACCAACAAAAAGACTAATTATTGATTTAAAATAAGAAACACACTCTCATATTTGTAAAAGAATATGCACAATAGGTAATTTTTTACCATAACACGAGAGAATGTTAACCTAATGCGTTATACCCTTTTAACATGCGCGCACATCTATCTACGTGTATAAACACATTTCCAATCAATAATCGCAAACCAACTGTATTTGTAATATTGTGGGATTCTTAGAGGTTTAAACTGTTATTTGTGATGCCCTCCACAAATCCGTTGGGGTCCTTTGCAATTAAGTCTTCCCCTGACGTCCCCATTTGCATTGATACATGTATTCATGTATTGGGGCATTGAAAATGCTAGAAAAATACAAGGAGAGGGTTGTATCTATCATCTTTTTTTTTTAAAAGCCAAACTCTTTATATTAATAAAACAAAAGGAAGTCTCTATAAGTTATAAAAACTTCCATACAGTGCACAAATACATCTCAAAGTCCCAGTTATTTTATATTTAGAGAAATTTTATAGAATAGTAATTAAGTTGTATGGACATATGGTCATCTATAATTGGCCTTTGACTTAAAAATATTCTAGGTGTAATCCGTGTTCTTTGATCAAATGGTTGTGAGTTCTATTCTAGTTGTGGGCAAAGATCTAAAATAGGATAATTATGTGTTTGTAGTTCAAAATGTAATAATAATATAAAAGAACACATTTCATATTATTTTGGTTTTTTTTTCCCGATATATTTGTATTAGAGATAAATGAGATTACGGTTTGATCTAGTTTGATTGTATAGATAAGCTATAGCCCATTTGAGTTTCTAGTTAGGGTTAGTTTTGTATCCTTTGCACTTTATAAATATTTATTGGTGTAATATAAAATAACTACAAAATTTTCATTATTCTAATTTTTTTGTCATATCGGTTACCTTTTAACCATTTGATAGGACTAATTTATTTTTCCTTGTAAAAAAAGATTGGATATGTAGTTCTTTGTTTGCACTAACCTTGACCTTTGACCTCAAAGTTTATATATATGGATGACGAAAAACGATCAAATTGATGGATCATGGATGGATATTATTAGTTTTAAGAATAGTCAATAATTTATACTATCTTATAAAACATTTAGATGTTTGTTTTAATTTCTTAATTTTAAGTAATTTGAAATTACTAATTTACCCTCACATTAAACTAAATGAAAATTGTTAAATAAAGTAGCTATTAGATAGAACTAATGAGATTATTATATACCATTTTAGTTACTAAACATTCTATAATAAAAATATATTTAAAAATCAAATGCCAATGAACTAAACTATTACAACTTAATTATTTTAACAACTAATTAATAGAAAATGTGTACAAATAAAACTTATTAATTTGAATAATCTATAACCTAAATTTATAAGCATTTATGAAATTTAAATGACTCAATAATTAAAATAGACAAGTTGTCGAGCAAAACTATTCATCGCCGCCGCATTGACGTGGTTACTATGCAAGTATTCGTTAATGTACCATTATACCACATAACTAACTTCTAAGGCTAAACAAAGTTCTATATCCTCTTGTTTCATTTTGTTATCAAAATTCACTAATTCTCTTTTTTTTATATCTTTTCTTAATTTTAATATACACTTGTCTTGATCTAAGAAGTAAAAGGAAATTATATATATATATATTATATTTTCTGTCTTATAGACTTAGTTCTCGTTTGTTTTACCGTAATGTGAATAAATGGAATGAATTTCAATTCCAATTCAATTATATTTTGTGCTTGGTAACTTCTATGCAATGTAATCAAATTACTTGGAATTTAAACATTCCATTAAGTAATGTAATTTAATTACTTTAATATATTGGATGAAATTCAATTTATTTTTCTAAGAAATATTGACAAAGGACAATATTACCCTTAATTTAACCATAATCATGTAATCTCACCCTTACGGCCTTACCCTTCACCCACCTCATCCCCACCCTACCTCCACCCCACCCCACCATACCTTACCTCTAGACCACCTCACCTACAACCAACATCTACATTACCCCTACACCTACCCTACCCTACCTCACACCTACCCCTACCCCACCACATCCACCCTACCCTTCCGTTAAACCCCCACCCTAAAACCCCTTATACCCTTACTCCCACCCTACCCTAACCCCTACTGTAACACTGTACTTTTAAAACATATAATTATATCGCATACGGAAGCTAAATACATATACTTAACTTAATTACATAATAGATACAAAATATTAACTTGTTTTATACATCAAAACTTTTACAGTGTTAAACCAAAACAGGCTCCTAATAAAAACTTTGACATCAGAGTGAGGTCTGTCCATATTCCCAGTCCAAACTCCAAGACTCACCAAGATGATCTTCAAAACAGTCTAGTGGGGGATTAGCACAAAGCTAAGTGAGGGAATTAATATCTAATCAAATACAAGGCAAACATGCCTAAACCCAAATAGCTCATGAATCCCAAGAGAACCGGCGGTATTGCAAGCACCTACAACCAAGGTCGGCCAAAACCAAGGTTTACCGATAGCCCTGCTAACAGTGATAACAGTATCAGCCTTCTTGTGTACAATAAATGCACTTCAAGATCTGGTACGGTACACCCCCAAGCAACAAGCCCAGCATCATGCTGATCTCTAAATAACATGTATATACAATCCAAACAAGAGCATTCCAAATAGGATATTAAATCCTGTATATCAAAAGATATAAACCCACTCACCAAAGTCTTCAAAACTCTGGTACACTCAAGTGACTAACTTCACTGAGTCTTCTCAATTCCTGAGAATAAAATAACCCAAGTCAGTATTTAATTCATAATACTGATCCAAAATAAGTATCATATATACTTACATATTCCCATGTATTCATTATATATAAATCAATAGATATATAATACATGTATATCCCAAATCCAATTTCTCACAAATAAACAATCAAATACAATTCCTTGTGAATCGCATACGATTAACACTGATTCAGATTACTTGTGAATCGCATGCGATACATCGCATGCGAATCGCATGCGATACATCGCATGCGAATCGCATGCGATTGATACTAGGTACTTCAATGCGATTCGAACATTAACTTAGTCAATTCCAATGCGATCCGAATCCAATGTGATTCCCATAAGGTTCCAATGCGATTCAAGCTAATGCAAATCCCATGCGATTCCAAGTCCAATGCAATCCAAATCGAATGCGATCCAAAGGGCATTTAAATTCAATCCAATACCATGCGATTCCAATGTATTCGAATACGATTCAAGTTTCATACTATTCAAATCATATGCGATTCATATCCAATCCAATGCGAATCAAGTTCATATGTTATCCAGTGCGATTCAATTTCAGTAAAGGAATTTCTTAAGTATAAACATCCATTGTCAAGGCTATCCACTTTAATGCGATTCATACTCAAGGGAAATTCCAATGCGATCCAAGTTCAATGTAATTCATATGATTCGAGTCTAAGGAGTCATATTTCACGATTCCGAATGCTTCAATCCCCAATTCCGATCAATGCATAAATTCATCCGAAATATCAATTTCAAATTCAGATTAACACCGATCTAACATGCAAGTTATTCATAACTTCTATGATCAATTAAAGCATAGAAATGACATATAAACATGATCAATCTAACATGCATTCACATATATACATAGAATGAATATCACGTTTCAATCAAAATAGCATGCAACTTCAAAACCGAATTTAATTAACGATTAACACATAAAGATCAATTAATCTAACCTTGATAACTTGACCTCTTGAAATCTATTATCAAACAAGATCTTTCAATCCAAAATCGGCTTTCCCTTTCTATCTTCAACCGAGAGCACACACACACACACACATATTCAAGTTTTACACATTTGCATGTAAATGAGAGTGGTAATGACTATCCCTCTCTTTAATCGGTTAACCCATATAACAAAGAGGTTAGTGGCAATCTAGGGGAAATAGGGTGGTGACTAATCACCCCCATTCTCGGCCACCTCAAAACCCACCGCCCCACTAACCATTATTTAATTAATTAACATATAATCATTTAATTCACAAATTAAATAATTAAATCACAAAAGAATTAAACCACATAATAAACTTAAATCTCAACTTAAGTTTGATTAATTACCTTAATTAATCTAGGTCGGGAAAGTGGGTGTTACACCTACCCCTACCCACCTTACCCTACCCTGCGCTACCCCCTCCTACCTTACCCCCATCTCACCACCAACACTACCCTACCCCACACCTACCCTACCCCACCCTACCACTACCCACACCCCACCGGTAGGGTAGGGGGTAAGGGAGTAGGGTGGGGGATTAGGTGTTGGTGTCGGTATTTTGGTCTTTTGATTTGTTCCGTTGCAATTTGTTCAATAAATTTACAAACAAACACAAAATAGGATTAGAATGAAATTCAATTCCATTAATTTTCAGTGAAACAAACATGAATAAGAATCTCAATCCTTAGGAATTCAATTCCTAAGAAACGAGATTCCATTCCATTGCATTCCGTAAAACAAACGCATCCTTATAGTTAATCATATGGCCTTTGGGCCGGGTTAAAGCTAACTCCGCATTTCATAAGCAGACTAATTCTAGATTTGTAAATCAAGCAAAAATATAAGTAAAAGATTTAATATCAAATGTAGATTCTCCTTTTTTAAAGACATTCTTCCTTGGTAAATTGAAAGTTATAATGTCCTTATAAAATTAGGTATAGATCAATCAACCACAAAATCCATATGACATTACAAAAATAACCTCGTGATGACAACTAGAAAATGGTGTTCTATAATTTATTTCACTAGTAACCAAAAGACACATAGCCCACATCATAAAGAAGACCATACATAATGAGGGATGAAAGGGAAGCAATGTAACTGAAAGGAGCAATTTGGGTTTTTCTTTGTTGTTTTAGCCTTCATCAACGTTTGTTTAACAACAAACAAGAAATTTAAGGGCATTTAGATTTTCCTTTGTTGTTCTTCTTGTCTTTATAGCATGGACAGTCGTGCTTATTCCCGTACAGAGTTGTAGGAACACATTTGCATTCTTCGCAACATATCTCACAGTACTTGATGCATTTGTCAGAGTAACTGGATTTCAAGCACCTTCCCTTGCACTTATTTTTGCAGTATACTTTTCCCATATATAACAAAGAAAATTCGTCTCATCAGAATTAACCATAATACTATAATATTAAATTATTAATGTATTTAATTGTAATAAAAAGACATAAATGCCACTATATATAAAGAGAAACGATGATATTATAAGTATGACTTAGCATTTTCCAATAACAGATGTAGTCTATTTATTTACCCTCCCATTTACTTGGAGGAAAATCAAACTTTTCACTTCTTATAGTACATAGCTAAAAAGCCTAATATCAAAGTTTAAAAGGAGTTAGATTTGTAAATAACATGAATTGTCAATACACCATAGAATATGTCTATATATATACACACAACAAAATTATCTATAATTAACAAATGCAATCGGTGACAACACATATGTTATGAGTTGATAAAGTATGAAAATGTATTTCGACATTTTTGTTGTGTAATAATCACACCTAAATTCAAGGTGTAGGTAATATTATAGTCTTGTGTTGCTAAAAAACAATAGTATTACTTTAATAATATAATCGTAGAGATACCTTGCATATTGGCCAAGGAGGGTTGGTGGAAAGAAGTGGCAAGGAGAAGGGAAAGGAGAACTCCAAGCAAGAAGATTTTCTTCATTTGAATTTTGGCCTAGAGATTGAAGCTGCAACTCAACTAATTGACTTAAAAGCTATAGAAAAGTTTAGAGGGCTTTTCAGTTTATTTGCTATTTTACAGAGAATAAATATGCAAGTATAAAAGTATTTTGGAAGGTCTTGGTTGGTGCATGGTGAAGTAGCTAGAGTGTTATATAGTGTGAAGGAAGGGTGGCAAAAGAGATGAATAAAGGTTAGGTGAGTGTTGCATATGGAGTGAGTTAATTGGGGTGTATAAGTGTACGTTGAGGCTAAGGTTGCACACGAATTTTAGGCAGTTCCAAACTTCCAACGTTTTGGATCCATATTTTCTCATATAGGTACGTGTTATAATTTAATCTTTATGATTAAAGGTGAAAATATACGTCAAATACATGGGAGAAAGACGTTAGTTAAAACAGATAATTCTTTAAAGTGTGTCGTATGAGTGATTGGATTGTGTAAGTTAGATGACCTATGGACATTTTTTTTTTCATATGCACAAGTTATGTTATACTAACTTACAGTTATGGTGTGTTTGATAGACCTAGTCGGTAGCTAGAGCTAGAATCTAAAGCTTTTACTTGTATGGTAGTTAAACTTGGATAATGTAAAATTAAAAAAAAGGACAATTTAATAAAAACTATAAAAAGAGGAGAAACAATAAGCTTCTAACTAGAATGTAAAAGCTATTCGAAGGAAGTTCTAATTTTGGAGTTTCTTGTTTATAGAATAACTCCTGTCTTTTATATTCATTTAAGGATCGTAGCTTTAATAAAATATCAACTTTAAAAACCTGCATACAGATGCACTCTGAATGTGTACTAAAATATCATTTATTAAAAATGTTTGCTAGTATGATAACACATATAAATGATGCAAGAAAATTTATCTTATCTAGAGATGTAAACGAGCTAAGCAACTAATGAGCTATTCGAGCTCAATGTGCTAAAAGCTCGTCACACACCGAATATAAACGAGTTTAAGCATAACTTGAAGCTTGTTTATAAACAAGCTCGAGCTTCAGTTAGCGAGTTTTATTAGGCTTGCAAGCATAAATGGTTTTAAATGTGTTTGTTAAATTAAAAATCATAAGACTATGTAAAATATATATAGTATATATATTCACATAGCATAACAAAGATTAATATATATAATGAAAATTTTAAAATGATAAATTTAATTGTATTGATGAACATAAAAACATATATTTAAAAATAACTATATATATAATTAAACACTTACAAGAAAAATAATAAATGGGTGAGCTTGAGCATATGAAAATTCTCATACCGGGTTCGAACTTCAGACACAAACTCAAAATAAATTCAAGCTCGAGCTCTCTTAGATTAAACGAGCTAAGCTTGTACTCGTAGTCATACTTAGTTGAGTTAGGCCACAATGCACATGAACAAATTAGAAAACTATACCATTCTGATCATTGTCAAAGCTTGAATTACTAGGTTCATTTATAAAAATGTATAAATGTTAAAGAGTATAATATTTTTATAGCACGTTTTAGTGTTTTACCAATAGAAGAATCTTAAATTAAGATGAACTTTTGCGTTGTGTTTCCAAGTTTTATTTTAGAGAAAAAGAAAGATATTTGAAAGGAAATAGAAAAAGTTTTATGTTCAGAGTTATTTTAAGAAGAGAAGAGAAATAATATGAAAGAAAAATTTAATTAATTTTTCTAAACTTTTCTCCCATAAGTGGGAGAAATTGGAAGGAAGAGAAATGAAAGTTATTATAACTTTTCATAAATGACAAAATTATGTTCAATCAAAATGATTAATTTTAAAAGATAAGGGTATTATTATAAAATAACCCTTTTTTTCTTTCTCTTCAACTCAGGAATACAAACTTATTAATTTTTTGTACATCTTCTTTTCATTTTTTTCAACTCGAAAGTACAAAAAATCAAAATCATTATCCTTTCTTTTCTCCTATTAATTTATATTTCTTTCATTTAATCATTCGATCAACACATTTGAACCGTTAATTTTGGAAGAGGAAAATAATTCAAATCCAACTATTTTAATGCAATGAGTCAAGAATAAAAAAAGAAAAAAAGGTAGTTTTTAACCAATTACATCTACGAGGATTAGTTACTTCTAATCTTTTAATTAGTAAAAGTTAATTAATGAGTTAATCTAAATTAGTTTAGGTTGGTCCAATGTTAATATAGTTTGATGTGAGCTTTGGTTTCCGTCCAGAAATTTTTTATATATATATGACTGTTGTGACTTGTGAGGAAAGAAAAAAATTAAAAAATCTAAATCTTAGCGTGACTACATATCAGCTAGAACCCTTACTTTACTTTAAGATGGTGGGGGCGATGGTGTTCACCATACTTACACTCCAACCACATCCCCCACCAGTTGGTTTGACACTTTGGTCTCACAAGCTTCTGTAAACCAAAGTGATATGCTAGTTGGACACCCTTTTGTAAATCTCATGACATCATTCTTAGGCCAACCATAGCAGAGATGGGTTGGGGAGAAAATGGCTACTTGCCATTCGGGTTCATTTGGGTTGGCTAAATCGAAGACTTGTGTAGCTTTTTCATTTTTTTATGTTTTTGTTTTGTTTTGATTTGTTTTGTGAGCGGGTAAAGAGAGAAAATATTTTGGATTGTTTGTGTTAATTGGGATGTGGGATACTTGGGTTTTGAGTTGAGTTGATTTGAGTTATGAAAAAAAAATTATAAAAAAATTGACGTGACATGCATTTGAGTTTAGATTTGGAGTACTCTTGGCCTTGAGCTTTTGAATAGTTATAAGAGTTTAATAAAAGTTGCAAACAATACTACTTTTTACTTCAAGGATTTGGGGGTTCCTAAATACACTTGGGTTTAAATATAACTAGTGCTATACCCGTACGTTGTACGGGTCGGGTTCTTTAATACAATTTGGTCCGAACACACGTGTGTCATTTTTAATGGTCATCGTTTTTAATGAATCTAAAGTACAAACGTATATAAAAAATAAATGGTTAAATATCCAAAGACGCTATGTAAAGAGCATACACAAAAACACAAAGTTCTTTATTCCAAATAATAAACTATAGTAACATCCTGTAATTAATTTTGGCCGCCTAGAGGATCGGTGGTTGGAAAATGATCTCGGTTAATTTCGTTGCAATCAAAATATTAACCGAAAAAGAAGATCGAAAATGCGATTATATGAACTATCTTATGACATTGCCAATACCTAAAGTTTAGGGGGAATAAAGTAATAATTTACTTGTATTATCGAACTATCATACACGATCAACTTAATTAGGTCACCCCTATTATTAGGTGAGGTATAGTTAATCAGATAATAGTGATTATAATAGTACATATAAAACTATCAAAAATATAACAACAAAATTAACGTTTAATAACACATAATAAAAAATATAACACAAATATTAGCTTACTTCCAATTTTTCAAATTTATGTTAGCTCACCACCATCTTTAAGAAATATAATACAGTTATGCAAATCATGTTGGTTATCGAATGTAACTCTAATTAATTAAAAACTTTTAAACATCAACTCGCTTATATTAGTTTTGTTTTAATTAAAAATTTGGTGGTCATTGGGAAGAAGTATGTAATTAATAAATTATTAATTATATAACTACTTTTAAAAATGAAGATGAAAAAGTTCCATCCTAATATATACTATCCAGCCATCCAGGTGTAAATTTTTGCTCATACGTGTAAAGGATGTAAATTTACTAATTTATAACAATTAATGAGTCAGCAGATTTTGAAAATATTATATAATAAACTAGTTTAATACCCCTTGTAAAAACACGAGGATTGTTCATATAAAATTTAAACATTTATTATGTGAACTTTCAATATATAATAAATCCATATTTCGATAATAAAAAAAACATTCATGAAAATCGAAAGATGAAGAAAGAATATTGATATAACCACATATTTGTGCTGATAATTGTTAGCCGTTTTAAGAAATAAATAAGGATAATTAGTGGGAAAGTTTTAAGAATTATTTGAATATATTTTGAAATAGAGAATTATAATTGGTAAAAGATATTCTAAAAATAGTTTGACTATCTCATAAGCTTACATTTTTAATATACACGCTTAATACCCGTGTACAAATACGAGAATGGTTAATGTAAATTTTAAACATTTTATGGTTATATATGTAAGATCATTAACATATATAGTAAAATAATTATAAACAATATATAATGATATAAAATTATCTTTTTCATAAATTTGTTAAGAGCATCTAATAAATTTTCAATATAGTTTATTTTAACGTGAGACAACAAAAGTTGTTGGTTCACTTTACAAAAATGTGTTTATCTTCCTCTAACTTTTAAAATATGTTCTTGTAATTTGAAAGTAAATTTAAATCATTACTAAGGATAAATATATGCATAGTAATTTACGTGATAGGATTTTTTTAATAAAAACAATTTCTTATATATTTATGTGTGTGCGTGAGGATTAAGATTTATATGGCAAAAGAAGTGCATGTGATGTCATATTTTTAAAATCAAAGAATCTAATTGGTTTAATTCTATATACAAAAAGAAATTTTAACTAACAACTCTATTATTTAGAAGATTAAATTAGAGAAAAGAAGATTAAAGATTAAAGATAATCTTTTGATATTTATTATTGATTTAATTAAGTGTTATCTTTATCTAATTCACATTAGTTTGACTCTAAAAAGTCAAAATCAAAATTTTAGAATTAGATAAATTAACGACTAAGATTAAATCTTTTATTAAATGAACGGTTCAGATCATCTAATAATTTTTTTAAAATTAGTCTTTTATATATATTAGAAGATGGCCGTATTATTTTATAATACCACTTTTCAATACCAACTACTAATCCTACACTACAAATTGTTACAATATCAGTTTCCTCTCCACCCTCCGGTACCCTAACCCTAGCCGCCCCTTCCATGTAACACCCCAAAATGGGGCCTAGTTGTAAAAATGTAGTACATGTAGCTTTACTTGTAGTACGTGGACGTTAACTGGCGTTTTGTTGTTAATTGTAGTATACATGTTGTAAAATGGTGTTCTAAATATTAATTGGTGTTTTAAACGTGAAATGGTGTTAAATGGTGTTAATTGTGGATAAAAATGTAGTATTGTGAAAAGTGTCATAAGTTGACCATGTTGACAAATAGTTGAATGGTTTTGGATAATGGTTCCAAAAATATCTCCGTTAGTTGAAACGGATAAACCTAAGTTGTGTTTTAAGTTGAATAGGAGAATGAAATACTCGCGTTGGGTATTTAACCCTTCTGTCGGTTTTTAATCCTTCCCTTATCTACTGGGAAGAGTTAAAACACACACACACACACAGTATATACACACTCATACGTACGGGTAAAAGCACACACACAAACCTTGAGATTTTGAGAGATAAATCAAGAAGAGAAGATCATTGTTGGCTGTTTTCGGTTGTGATTCGAGCTCTAGAATCTGTTCGTTATCTTCTTCAAGTAAGTATTTTGTTCTTAAACCCATGTTTTGAAGTTTGAATGAGGATGACATAAATTGGTGATTTAAGTGAAGGGTTGTTGTAGCTTTATGTATAGAAACATGTTAGAACACATATATGGGTGCTAAACAAGTTGTAGGAATGGTTAAAAATTGAGTTTGGGTCGATTTGATGTCAAAAACCCGTAAAACCGTAGCTGTGCTCGAACAGAGCAAGAACACACTGTAAATGTGGTTCCTACGGGCGTAGTATAATGTTACTACGGCCGTAGGGTGTTGTTTTTGTTACTACGGTCGCAGTAAATGGTTGCTACGGCCGTAGGATTGAATTCAAGAGGATTACCACCCACGGGTGATGGAAACAAGACTACGGGCGTGGGTATATAACCTACGGCCGTAGTTACCCAAATGATACATACTACGGGCGTAGTGAATGGTTACTACGGCCGTAGGTCATGGTTCTTTGGCGTGAACTGCTACGGGCGTAGTGTATTAATACTACGGCCGTAGTATGTGTTGGAAAGTTGTCCTGCGGGCGTAGGAACAGGTTCCTACGGCCGTAGGAGGCTGTCAGAAGCCATGTTGACTTTTTGTTGAGACTGTTGTTAGTGCAGTCTACTGTAGTGTGTACTAAGGGGTGTTTATCTATGTTTATTGGTGTTAGTGACTCAGACAATTCTGTGTGCTCTTGGGACTCCCGATTACATATCTGCCTCTTGTAGTTTCGAGGTGAGTACCGGTTTCCCATGAGTCTCAGTAGGTAAGTTATCTGTAGTACATGTTGACACATGATTGGTGTATTGATACGTGGAAATGGAGGTATGTTATGATAAAGTTGTACAAGCATGCTTAGTATTATTATTGTTGATATGAAAGATATTGTTGTGATTGTATGCGCGCATGAACTGGATCCTTATTGGATCAACTAGTTGTTTATGAAGTTTTGTTCGGACACTGAATTGGAGAACATGGAGGTCAGTCAGGTAGACGGGTGTAAATACTTGGCTGGGTTCTCGGGTAGACGGGTGTTAGTACCCGGGCACTAACGGTACTCAAGTAGTATACGCTTGGGTGATGGTCCTGCAGGCCGCCGTTCCTCTAAGGAGTAAGGTTCCTTGATAGATGGGAACCAACATGATAGATAATTGGCGTACTATGTGGACTGCTTTTGGGTTGTTTAGCGGGGTTAGCTCCCCTGCAACATACGACTACTGCTGACACGTTTGTCACGTCACAATATGATAGGATAACCCTGTGTGCTGTTCTGATACATGATAGCCTGCTTATTGTTGCTTATGTGTAATTGGTGCTCACTAGCTAGTTGTAGCTAACGGTGCAAGATTTACCTTTTTCGCAGGTTGATGCTAGAGGCCTGGTGAGGCGGGTACCGATGGTAGCTTTTGTTGTATATACCTTTTGGGGAACACGTTGTAGTTTGTATGGATCCGGTGGTCGGAACTAGTTGGTAACGCTTGTAGTTTTGAACTTGGCTAACCTTTTTGTTGTAATTAATTAGCCGAGTCAATCTTGTAGTTTTTGTAAATGGTGTTTAATTCTGTTGCAACACTTTTGATAATCGATGTTTAAAAAGTTTAAATTAACTCTAATTTTAAGCTCGTTAGGGGTGGCGTTACATTCCATTTGCTTCTCATCCATGAAAAAATGTAATCTTCCCTCAACTATCAAAACCCTAGCCGCTCCGCATAGCAATTAGCAAACTCTAGCCTCTCTTCGTCGACCGTTCCTTCGCCACAATCCCGCCACGGACCCGCTATCTCATCGCTACCGTCACAGTAGGTACTCTCTCTCTCCCCCCTCAAGCATTACCCCCACCGCCACCATCTCTTACCATATTGGACACAAATATCTCAGATCCGTGTTATTTTCATCATAAATGTTATAAGATAAGTTTTGTATATACTGATCGGAGCTTATTTTGTTGTTTTGGTTCTTGTTGCACCATATTCGGGCTTCATAACTGGTATATTTAACTCTATTTTGTTGCATGTCGTATTTTGTAACAGTAACATGAGGTCGTAGATTTAGGAGACGCTAGAAGCTCAAGGAGTTGTGGGTACCGTCAACTATGGCCGAAGGGTATTATTCCTATCTTGAATATATCTTTGTTATTAGAATATTTACTTATATTTCTTATTATTTGTTGCAATTTTTGAATGGGAAATCAGAGTTTTGAATACTATTTGGTGGTCTTTATTTCATAATGTTTGATGCTTTCTTTTTTACTTTTTGTCTTCTAACTTTGTAAATGAGGGTTAAGCCTACCCACTCAAATATGTTCCCTTTAGAGTTAAAATGAACTTATTTAGCGTTGGAATACATTTTGAAATAGTTTTGGATGACTTTATTTAGTATACGGACATATCAAATCTGAACATTAATTTGTGAGGAATATATATTTGATAATTGTGTTGTAGTCAACATTATTTTATATATTTGAACAAAAATAAACATGGTTCATGTTCAGGCTGGGTCTGCATGTTTTTTTTATCATTTCTATTGCTAATATAATAGAAAAATAAAGAACGGGAAAGATGTTCATGTTGAATTGTGTGATTAACAACAAAATTTTAATACAAGAATTACAGCGGAAGCAAAACCAAAATCACACAACCACCCAATGGATCTACGTTTCAATCTAATACAAGTAACAAGAACAACCATAGAAGAGAAAGAATTGGACCTTAAGCAATGTGAAGAAACCAATAATTGGAATCTCTCTATCAGGAGCACACCCCAAAAACCCGGTTACAAAACCTTAACTATCTCCTTCTTGATCCAAGCTCCAAGATCAAAACCACAAACCCTTTTGTGAATTGAAGTTCAAAAGAAACAATTATTTTGATTATATGATTCACGACCAAACAACTACTTTTGTTCGTTGATAAGATCTCACGGCTACAAGAACTATCTCAATGGTGGAATTAATAGTTGAATTAATTAACACCACAAATCTTTCTTCATCAATGTATCATGCGAACCTCCTCCTTTCTTTTGCCGTGAGTTCTTTTTTTTTTCTGCCGTGAATATATATATATAGGAGATTCATTCAAAAGGTTTAGGTTATCTTTATGATAAGATTCGGATTAGATAATCTTTATCCTTTGGTGTTTAAATTTTAATTTTTAAATCAATTATAAACAATTACAAGATAAGCCCCTTAAGTAATTGTAAATAATTAATTTAAACTATCTAATATGAACTAATTACTAGAAACACCCTCTAGTAATTTCATATTAATTAAAACACCATTTATCATATAATTAATTAAACACTTTTAATTAATTACTGGACGGAACCTTTTACCGGACTTTGTGTGCGACCCAATAGGCACATGCGTTTAAGTATAGTTTCTATTTTATTGTGACAGTGGGCATATCTCCAACAGACTCCCACTTGCACATGTCACAACAACTCAATAGTAACCTTGACAATAGTTAGTATTAAATAAATACACCATTGCTCCTATGACATCATATTATCTGCATTAAGCAGACCTATAGGCAAGTGATCAAATATCCCTTTGTTACAGATATCCTTTTGAACACCCGACATGGAACATGGTCAATCTGTATTGTTCACTATTATGTTTCTCGATAAAGATTTGTGGTGACCCAAAACCAGACTGCAAGATTAATCCAACATTAATCCAGTCCGAGTATGCATACATTTAGTGTCAGCACCAAATCATCGAGGGGCCCATGGATATCGCTTTTATCACGAGATAAAAGGAACAAATAGTATTGACTACATAGATCTCTTACCCAAGAATCATGCTACACCCAACGTTTCCCTTTATAGCCGCCTGTTACGGACAACGTTGGAGAAACATCAAGGTGTAACAGATTTTGTGTCAAGAATCTCATGTATCTATACTTAAGGATATAAGATATTACCATCTTAGAATTGCTTGTGACAAGATCCATGAAGCAATCTCTAAGTGCGGGTCGATCCAATACTTGATCTCTATCAAGTACATGTGAGTGTATAGTTGCATCTCTATGCTATATCCAAACCACTGGATAATCAACTAACACTCCACATCAGTCTTAACTCACTACCCCCTTCCATTGGAGAACGACCGACTGTGGATAGTCTTGAACTAAAAGTTCATGGAAGTTAATAAACATGCAAAGTGAAACTTTAGTAATACACCAAATGATAGTAACTGCTCCAAGCATATATTAGAATCTTAATCATAATATCGATACATCATAAAGCAAATGTATAAGTTTCTCAATCTCAAAACTACCAAAATAATAAAGTCTTGACAAGTCGCAATCAAACAGATCTAATCCCTAAAGACCTAGTATGAGCATCATGCTTAGTCTGCGACAAGGGCTTGGTGAAAGGATCAGCCAAGTTCCCATCTGAGTCAACTCTACTAATGATAATGTCTCCGTCCTCGACTATCTTCCGCACGTAGTGGAACTTCCTGAGTATATGCCGTGTGCGCTTATGCGACCTGGGTTCTTTAGCCAGTATGACTGCACCCTCGTTGTCACAGAAGATATCTACGGGATCATGAATAGTAGGAACTACCCCAAGATCGCCGATAAATTTTTTTGATCCACATGGCCTCCTTTGCAGCTTCATTGACTGCAATGTACTCGGCCTCTGTTGTCGAGTCTGCCATGGTGCTCTGCTTGGAGCTCCTCCAAGTGATTGCTCCACCGTTCAACAAAAACACGAATCCCGATTGCGAGCAAGAATCATCCCTATCGGTTTGGAAACTAGCATCAGTGAAACCCTTTTCACTGAGGTTTTCCGCACCTCCATAAACCAAGAACATTTCTTTGGTTCGTCTCAAGTACTTAAGGATGTTCTTCACCGCTGTCCAATGGTCATTGCCTGGATTGGCCTGATATCTGCTCATCATGCTCAAAGCATAAGACACGTCAGGTCTAGTACATATCATGGCATACATGATCGATCCTATAGCCGAAGCATAAGGAATCCGACTCATGCGCTCTTGTTCTGAATCAGAACTAGGACACTGGGCCTTGCTCAGCGCCAAACCATGTAGCATAGGAATGAACCCCTTCTTGGAGTCCTGCATGTTGAACTTCTTCAACACCTTGTCTATATATGTATTTTGGCTTAGACCAATAAGACGCCTGGATCTATCTCTATAGATCTTGATGCCTAATATGTATACTGCATCTCCCATGTCCTTCATTGAAAAACATTTCCCTAGCCAAGTTTTTACACTTTGCAAAGTAGGGATATCGTTTCCCATGAGGAGTATGTCGTCCACATACAATACAAGGAAGACTACAGTGCTCCCACTAGCTCTGACATATACGCATGGTTCATCTTCGCTCCTCATAAAACCAAACTCTTTGATTTTCTCATCGAAGCAGATGATCCAGCTGCAAGAAGCTTGCTTAAGTCCATAAATAGACTTCTTAAGCTTACACACTCTATCAGGATCCTTGGACTGTACAAAACCCTCAGGCTGCGTCATAAACACATCCTCAGAAAGCTTACCGTTGAGGAAAGCATTTTTTACATCCATTTGCCATATTTCATAGTCATGAAATGCAGCTATGGCAATAGGTATCCTGATGGATTTCAACATAGCCACTGGTGAGAAGGTTTCTTCATTATCTATACCATGAGTTTGCGTATAGCCCTTCGCCACCAGTCTGACTTTGTACGTGTATACTTTGCCATCCATGTTGGTCTTCTTCTTGAAGATCCATTTACATCCCACTGTCTTTTGACTGGGTATATGATCAACCAAGTCACAGACTTGATTATCATACATGGATTGCATCTCTCTATCCATAGCCTCCTTCCATTTAGCGGCCTTAGGGCCCGCCATGACTTCCTGATAACTGGTAGGCTCATTAAGATCTACCAGTGCATCATCACTAGGGATGGCAATGGATCGGATATGGATCGGATGATGCCGTATCCACATCCATATCCATTTAAACTTTCATCGTCCATATCCATATCCAATCCATTTAAAATCATTTCATCCATCCATATCCATATCCATTGGATTAAAACGGGTAAATGGACATCCGTTGGATATCGAAAGTCCTAAAGAAAGTAATATAGTTATATGTATAATTCACGATTTTTGTTGCACATGTACATAGTTTCTTAAAAAACAAATAGAAACGAAAACATAACTATATATCTGCATTCAATGAGCATAGTTTGTAGCTAATCCCAAAATATTGATCCAAAAAAGGTACAAACCAAAACATTACTTAATATAATTACAAATCTACATTCAAAACATAGAGCATGGTTTAAAACTAATCCCAAAACATTGATCTTCCGGCTGACTCCTTCCTTAATTTGATACTTGCATTGTAGTGATTTAATAGTTGTTGCATTCAGATCACACAAAAACATCAAAAGTGGCGGGTCATGTAACTTTTTTACTCACACGAAATATCGTAGATTTGTATCTAATTTATGATTTTTGTTGACATAAATACATAGTACTAATAAAAAAATATACAAATAAAAAAATATAACTTAATATAACTACAATCAAAGCAAAAAAACATACTTTGTAATTATATAATATTATAACTTCGAATATATATATATATATATATATATATATTAAATATTATATTTATAAATAAATATTGAAAATATAGTAAATATATAAATTATAAACTTAATTATATAAAAATTTAGTTTAAGAAACTTTTTATTTCGGGTTGATGGATTCATCCATGGATGGATTATCGTCATCCATATCCGCTCCATTAAACATCCATATCCGCTCCACATCCAATATTCACCCATTTACCTTCATCCATATCCACCTCCGATGGATCGGATCGGATGGATGATCATCGGATCGGATGACCATTGCCATCCCTAATCATCACCATTAGAAATAAGTAAACTTAATCTTTCCGGTGCATGTCGTACTCTATCAGACCTGCGAACAGGTGGGGGCTGAATGTCAGATTCCTCAGTAACTCTTTGTTGAGGTTCAACAACTGCAGGTTCTACAACCTGTTGTTGAGAGCTAGTGCCAACGTTAGATTCCATGTTGGTTGACTCTTGAATTTCTTCAAGATCAATTCTGCTCCCACTGAATTCTTTTGACATCATCTCCCTTTCAAGGAAGACTGCCCTTCGAGCAACAAACACTTTGTTCTCAGAAGGTTTATAAAATAAATATCCAAAAGAATCAGCTGGGTATCCAACAAAATTACACCGTTCTGATCTGGGTTCAAGTTTATCTTGAGCTTCACGACGTACGTAAGCTTCACAACCCCAGATTTTTAAATATGCGAGTAACGGAACTTTCCCACTCCACATTTCACAAGGTGTTTTGGAAACCTTCTTTGTTGGTACAAGATTTAGGACCCTTGCTGCAGTTTCAAGAGCATATCCCCAGAAACTGATTGGAAGCGTTGTTCGGCTCATCATGGACTGAACCATATCAAGCAATGTTCGGTTTCTCCTCTCAGCTACACCATTATGATGTGGTGTCCTGGATGGAGTAAATTGTGCAATTATGCCACAATTCCTTAGATGATCACGAAACTCTTGATTAAGATACTCACCACCCCTATCGGATCTTAGAATCTTAATCTTCTTGCCTAGTTGATTCTCTACTTCGTTTTGGAACATCCTGAACACCTCTAGGGTTTCAGACTTATGTTTAATCAGGTAAACATATCCATACCTACTGAAATCATCAGTGAAGGTAACAAAGTATCTCTCGCCGTGTCTTGTGACTGATCTGAACGGCCCACATACATCAGTGTGTACTATGTCCAACAGATCCTTGCCCCGTTCACACGTTCCTGTAAACGGTGTCTTTGTCATTTTTTCCAAAAGACAAGATTCGCATTCATCATTCAATGTTTGGTCGAATGATTCCAAAATCCCATCCGCTTGGAGTTTGGCGATGCGTTTCTTGTTAATGTGACCAAGACGACAGTGCCACAAATACGACTTATCCAAACCATTTTTGGATTGAACCGATTCAACATTATGAATTGAACTTTGATTGTCTCTAACATTTATACTTGTTTCATAAATTCCATGACAAGGGTTAGCTTTAAAATATAGCACATTATTCTTATAAACAAGAATTGATCCAATATCAAACCCAAAGTCAAAACCATCCTTAAATAAATCATAAAAGGAAATAATGTTTCTCGCCATATCGGCCGAGTAGCAACAATCAATTAAAACCATAGATAATCCAGACGAAAAAGAAAGCTCATAATTTCCTATCACGTCAACCGAAGCAATCTGCTTGTTACCCATGATCAGGTCCAGCTCCCCACGTCTCCTCTTCCTACTTCTTTTTAGTCCCTGCACATCAGTACAAATGTGAGTACCACATCCCGTGTTACCCAGGAATTAGAAGCAGAAGTACTATGGAGTTCAATCATATACATACCTGAAGTCGATGCTCCATTAGCTTTGAGCTTCTTCAGCTCATCCAGGTACTTCTGACAAGAACGCTTCCAGTGTCCTACCTCCTTGCAGTGAAAGCATACATCATCATCAGGAGTCTTTGATTGAGGTATGTCAGCTTGGGCCTTCCCTTTGCCTTTTGCCTTAGGAATAGGGTTAGGCTGTACAACCTTTCCCTTCCCCTTGCCTTTAGTTGAGGAAACCTTTTTCTTATTCACACCTCCCTCCCTTATGGCTAACATAGAGGTAACAGTCTTAGTTTTGGCCATGTTAGACTCAGTGGTCTTAAGCATGCCATGGAGCTCCATTATAGCCTTCTCCATATTGTTCATATTATAGTTCAGAACGAACGGATCATATGCACTAGTCAGCGAGTTCAGGATAAATTCCGTAGCAAGCTCCTGACTTATGGGGAAACCAAGACGCTCCAGCTGGTCAACGTATGATTTCATTTGCAGAACATGTACACTGACGCTACTGCCCTCGGCCATTTTGCAACTTGTCAGAGATTTGACGGTGTCAAACCGCTCTTGCCTGTTGGTTGATCATGTCATACGCCCCAAGGTTCTCCATACCCTTTTGGAGTTCAGGCGCCATGGTCGCTAACATGAGGCAAGCGGCCTCGTTTGATTCGGTTAGACGTTTCTCATACTCCTCCCGAATCGCACGAGATGCTCCAGCAGCAGGTGCCTCAGGGAGCAGCTCCTCTATGGCCCTCAGCTTCTTTTCCATCCTGAGCACAATTCTCAGGTTACGAAGCCAGTTCATATAGTTCAAGCCCGTAAGCTTGTCCTTCTCGAGGAGCCCTTTCAAACAAAAGTTTGACATTGATGAATTCGAGTTGTTGTTGTTCGACATCTATCAAAAGGAAAACTTTATTTTAGTAATTTTGAATTAAATGATCCTTGTTAATATAATTACCCATTTGTTAATAGCAAAATTAATTTAACAAGGCTAAGATCCATATTTCACTCCTAGCTACGATGGATGTACCGCGGATCGTAACTTGAAGCTATTTAGGTAGGTAACCATTTTACCAATTTCATCTCTATGAAAGTCTTAGATCCTTGCGGGATTCGTTGACATCCATTATGTCATTTGGCATTTTTAATCCCTTCCACGCTAATCCTTTCTCATGATAGGTTTGCCGTGGATCACGAGTCCGGATTGTAAATCAACCATACTAAGACACGTAACATCCGGCCCAAGACTCTCGGGTATCGCGAATATCACACACATTATTCCTAAAACCTAACCGACGCGTTGGCTTAAGACCTTCCCCACGCCGAAAGATAATTAGTTCAAATGTGTGCCTTATATAGATAGCGTGAGATTTACATTAAAAACCCGGGTTTTTGGTTTTCTTAGTTAAAGCATTTTAATCGTTTCATTTTAGCAAAAACCAGTTTTAACCATGTTAAAACTTTACAATAAAACCATTTTTATTTATTTTCTAAAACATAGTTGCAATTATTATTAACTCATTAATAAGCTTGTTGTGTTTCAAATTATTTTAAAAGGTTATCTCGCTAGCAACCAAAACAATAAAATAATAAACACAACCATAGTGCAAGTAACGATAACATTTGCCTCATTCCTATGTGTTTTACCCGTAAGCCACCACGAGTAAAACTAGGTCAATCTAAGGGACAAACAATCAACCATAGCGAAGTGCCGACACCCACTAAACCCGCCATTCTTCCAATGCTTGAGTGGGTCCACGCCAAGACGTCAATCTCCATGACTCCTTGTTTTGTTGTCTTCTTTCTTCTTTTACATTTAAAAAAATGTCCTATACTAGTGTATACTATATACAAATACATAGAATAGAAACGACACGTAGGTCGCAATAAAACAATTTACATAGGAATTAATTAAACGACTCGCAGGCCGCGCAAAACCAACCAAGAAAAGAAACAACCTAAACCATCGCATCACATAGGTCTAAATGAGGCCAAACGTTATCGGGTCCATACAACACAAACATGTATAGATAATGCCATGGAGTGCCAAATCCATGCAAGCAATACTTTGATAAAGATCGATAAGACATACAATTTTGGCACAAAATATCAATCCTTGCAAAAGCACACTTTATACTTATGAAAGTATGGTTTCAAGCCAAACCATCCAAACATCAAGTATACAAGCGAATCAAAGTATTCCGGAAACCACAATAAAAAAAAGATCGTTTTCATAGTCTTTCTAATCACATTGAGTTTCAAAATTACAACCTTTCCCAATAAGGAAACTTTAATTTTCTAAAAACTCAATTATAAGGTTTAAAACATAAGACTTCCAAAAGTTAGAAACTTTATGTTATGGAAAACTAGTTTAAAGTTATAAAAACCCTAAACTTCCAAAAGAGGAAGCTTTAATCAATTAAAACTTTTTATCTAGATTTTTAAACCAAAATTTTCTACTCTTTGGAAATCTAAGTTTTCAAAAACCAATTTGAAAAACCCTAGAACTTTGTGTGTGTTTCATACAATCAATTTCCCAATTGAATGTACAACAACTCACCCAAAACAATTCTAGTAAAGAAAACGACAATTATGTACTTGTACATTGAAACCGTGGCTTTAATACCACTGTTGAATTGTGTGATTAACAACAAAATTTTAATACAAGAATTACAGCGGAAGCAAAACCAAAATCATACAACCACCCAATGGATCTACGTTTGAATCTAATACAAGTAACAAGAACAACCATAGAAGAGAAAGAATTGGACCTTAAGCAATGTGAAGAAACCAATAATTGAAATCTCTCTATCAGGAGTACACCCTAAAGATCCGGTTACAAAACCTTAACTATCTCCTTCTTGATCCAAGCTCCAAGATCAAAACCACAAACCCTTTTGTGAATTGAAGTTCAAAAGAAACAATTCTTTTGATTATATGATTCACGACCAAACAACTACTTTTGTTCGTTGATAAGATCTCACGGCTACAAGAACTATCTCAATGGTGGAATTAATAGTTGAATTAATTAACACCACAAATCTTTCTTCATCAATGTATCATGCGAACCTCCTCCTTTCTTTTGCCGTGAGTTCTTTTTTTTCTGCCGTGAATATATATATATATATATATATATATATATATATATATATATATATATATAGAGAGAGAGAGAGAGAGAGAGAGAGAGATAGATAGATAGGAGATACATTCAAAAGGTTTAGGTTATCTCTATGATAAGATTAGGATTAGATAATCTTTATCCTTTGGTGTTTAAATTTTAAATTTTAAATCAATTATAAACAATTACAAGATAAACCCCTTAAGTAATTGTAAATAATTAATTTAAACTATCTAATATGAACTAATTACTAGAAACACCCTCGAATAATTTCATATTAATTAAAACACCATTTATCATATAATTAATTAAACACTTTTAATTAATTACTGGACGAAACCTTTTACCGGACTTTGTGTGCGACCCAATAGGCACATGCGTTTAAGTATAGTTTCTACTTTATTGTGACAGTGGGCATATCTCCAACAGTTCAGTCTGGTCCGTTCTTGATTATGCCTTTCATGGAAGGAATTAAGATTGATGGTAGATTGTATGATTGTTTTATACTACCTTTTTGTTTTTATTCTTTTCTCTTTATAAAGATAGGTTTTATATCTTTTGATTAAAAATTACTAATCGTTCTTTTTATTAGATTATTATTAGATTAATACAGGTTTCAAAATTAAGAGACAATTAATAAAAGAATAAGTAAGATCCACATGTTATTATTTAATGGGTTGGAAAATAAAGTATGAAGATAAAATAGAAGAATATAGATACTTCTCCGTATTTGTGTGAATTTTGCTTAATGGATAAGTTAAACTTAATCTCATTAGAATAATAAATGAAAATTTGTTTTGTTATCCACAAATCAAAATCTTGTACACCGTAAAACTATCAAATTGTAAAAAACCCTAATAATATGATGATTTTGATGCCCGTAAAAGTACCATATGTAATTCAATATATAAAGCTGTGAATTAGGTTGCATTTATGTTATGTGAGGTTTTTGTTTATGCTTATTGTTTTATGATAAAATTCATTTGCTTGCAATTAGATATTTGTTTCATTGCATACGTTTTTTATACACACTAACTATGTGATGTCAAATCTAGTATTCAGAACCACATGTTTTTTAACACGATATATATATATATATATATATATATATATATAATCAGGATTAAATAAAAAGAGTTTTAAGGTAAAAAGGGTAAGAAGAAACGTGAGCTTGACACGTGGCATAACTATCAATAACTAATAAAATGGCAAGTTAGGAAGTTTACAAAAGAATATATATCCCACGTTTGTCTCTGCTTTCCCTAAACCAATTTATAACCCGTCTGATATTGTCGACGCAACCCTAACGCCTCTCACGTCTCACCCCAACGCGGGCCACCCCAACGCCACCCCAACGCCGTTCACCTGGTCGTCGGAGACCTCTGCAGCCGCTCAACCTGCTTTCTTTAAATCGCCTAAGACCACGAAGACCACAACGACGCAAACCCTAATCGAACGATCATGACGACGCAAACCCTAATCGAACGATCTTGCAATGTGAAGACCACGACGACGCAAACCCTAATCGCTTTCCGTAAATCGTCTTAACAAATCTGATTTTGGGTTGCGACCACCGCCGCATCGTTCGATTTAGGGTTTCGACCACCGCCGCACCATCTGTGGTCTGCCGTTGACCATATGTGCATCGCCATCTTCTATGGTTTGGGTTGCTGTCCATCTCTGATGCACAGATTAGGGCTTCGCCTCCGCCGTTGTGCATCTTTGCATTTTTTTCTCGTGTGCATCAGTCATACACAGAGTATGTATGCCCTTAATGGTTTTTGAAAAAGGTTTTTGGCCACCGCACAAGGTTTGATTTGATTTTTGTTGTTGATTATGCAACTCAGTCGTGATTTTGATTCGTATAAGGACGCATTTGAATGTAATTCGGCTTCAAATTCTATTGAAAACAATTTCGTATGTAGTTGTTGAATCCAATAGTGATATATCAGTTATTAAATTCGTTGAATTGTGTATCAGTGTTTGGATTCATTAACCATGTTTCTTCTGTTTACGATTGTGCATTTGTATTTGATTCGTGCATCAGTATTTGATTCGTGCATCAGTGTTTGAATCAAATGTTGTTTTTGTGAATCAAATGTTGTTTTTGTGAATGTGAATTGGTTTGAATTTGTTTTAAAATTTGGTTTGAAACTGACGAGTACAGTATATGACCAGGTGATGGCCTGAAATTAAGGAAACTGCTTTTTCTTTTTTTCCCAAAATGCCTGTCAAAAGTTGAACGTAAAATTGGTGGGATTTTGACTATTTTCTTTTTGACTTTTGGTTAGATCTAGTGGCTAGGATTTCTCCCTACTCTTTGTACAATAATTTTCTTTTTACCGGACCCTCTCCCTATATATATATATATATATATATATATATATATATATATATATATATATATATATATATTATATTTTCATCTTAATTTGTTGTACTTATCTTCAATAAGAATGTTCATCTGCTATTTGCTTTCTGAATATAAGCAATCTTGAACATTCTGCAACACACCTGCTTAGTCATTTACATTATGAATTACTATGTAGGAATGTATTAGGGCTTTAGGGGTCAAAATGAAGAAAGAATATAGAGAGTTTATTGAAGCAAACAAATGAGTATTTCTTTAAGTTTCTAGTATAAAAACATTCTTTATAAAGAAAACTTACATATTCATGTTTGTATATGAATGTTTAACATCATATTAGTGATTTGTTTGCGAAACACATATGTCTCAGAACACAAGCTTAGTATGAAATAAACACAAAGGATCAATTACCTGAATTGTGTTCACTTTGATTTTGAATTGCAGAAAGTATAAATCAATGGAATACTACTTGATGCTGGAAAAATTGCAGAATATGAAGATGGGAAAAACTTTGTTGCAGCAGAACTGAGCATGAATGTCGTATGGCTTTTATAAGAGAAAAATGGCGGTGGAATCTTCAAAAAAAATTAAATTTTAAATTAAGGTTTAGATGTATATTGCTGAATTTTAGGAAAATCTGTTTTTTATTAAGTTGTATATATATATTCAGTTGTATGTTTGTATAAGTCACAATGGATGGTACCTAACAGCAGTAAATTCAGCATTTGAATGAACTATTAGAACTGCCATGATCATCAATGAGGTGGAATTTTTTGTATGACAGAGCAGAATTTCTCACTGCTCTGTCAACAATATATATATTAAATTGTTTACAAATAAGCTTAAATTTCGGTTCGCAAAATACTCTTAGGAGCGATTTGTAGCCTGATAGTGAGCACTAAGTGCTTTGGTGTGGTGCTCCATTGACCAAAGGTAATGAATTCAAGTTTCATTAAAAACAAAGTGGTATAGGTTTAGAGTCGTTAAAAAAATAAAAATTGAACACTTCTTTATAAAGGGGAAAGGGAATTTGTGGCTGTTAGCCTAGGTATACAACCTTAGGTGTAGAACCAAATAAAACGTGGTCGTTTTTGGCATTTAGTCACTTTTCTCGGAGGCTCAATATGGAAACAGGGAACTGACCAAAACAAAACAGAGCACATCTCCAACCTCACGACCAGTTTGTGTACCGCACTCCTCCTTCTTCTTCGGCTCAAAAACTAAAACGAATACAGAGAAACTGCACATCGATCAGGTCTCTCCATCATTCTCAAGAATCTCGACATCTATGGCAGGTAAGAAACATGGAACCATCTCTTCCTCCCTTGTGTTCTCGACTTGAACAGAAGAAAAAACAGAAACATGGTAACCATCTCTTTTCACCATTTACTTTGATTTGTTGTCATTGTTAACCTCCTAAATCCATATGATGAAGATTAAAGGGCTTAAACTGACGATTACATAGTCAAATGATAAGTATGTATGAGATGCACACCATATATTCGAGTAAATGCTTAAATGAGCCGTTTCTTTTTTTAAAAAGTTTTGATTAGTTTTAGTGGGAAGTAATGTTAGTCTTAACATCTGAAAGTATGTTTTTGAGTCTATGGACAATGTTAGTGTTATTCATGGTACTTTGTGTTGTGACTTTTAATCAACTAAGGTCTGCTAAATTAGAACACCCAAATTATGAATATGTTTTCCTTATCTGAGGTACATAATTTGCTTATGAAGATGAATATAAACTATATAAACATGTTATCTACTCCAAGACTTTTTAGGTAATCAACTGTTTTTTATAATCAACTGTAATCTTCATGATTGGCTGTATGAACATCAACACCTTCTTGTAATAGATCAATGTAACAGTAATCAACAGTAATAGCCTTGCTATTAAAAAAACAGTAATAGCCTGTGAACAGTAGTTCAGATTTGCATCTTTTAACCAGTACAAACTTATATCCAATTCAACTTGCATCAATCAGGTGTCTATTTTGATTCTTTAGAAGCATGTTTGTTAACTTATGTTTGTTGGATGCGTTTGCACAGACAAAAGTAGAAAAGTTGACGACACACAAGGAATTCAAGCATGCCAAACATGAAGAGCAACACAATAGCAACCCTGCAACATACTTGTAGAAAATGAAGTTGTTTGAGCTAAACATTGTGATTTAATTAGGCTAAAGGATTGTTCATGCCAGTTTTGGTTAAATTACTTGTAATTCTCACGATGACAAGCTATAGTTATTATGTACTCCACTAAAATTTCTTAATAAAATTTGGATTGTTAATGATCCATTTCATTTATATTGGTGTGTATATTGAAATAGATGTGAATCTATTTAAAAAAAAACATGGTCATTCTGATTGAGTGTTTTTTTTTTTTTTTGAAAGGCATTCTGATTGACCATGATGATTTACTCCAATCAATGGAGCAAATGACATCTTAAATTTGTTTGTCATATATGTAACATCAAAAATGACAAACATCTCCAAATTTTACATAAGCATCCCTCG
Source organism: Pulicaria dysenterica (assembly GCA_947179395.2). Taxonomy (NCBI): domain Eukaryota; kingdom Viridiplantae; phylum Streptophyta; class Magnoliopsida; order Asterales; family Asteraceae; genus Pulicaria; species Pulicaria dysenterica. The sequence goes on along the minus strand of OX359296.1, from coordinate 38,519,565 downwards.
ATCTTCCATCAGACCAAAATATATTTCTAGGTGACCCATCATCACATAGATCTATTTGAAAATAGTGGTTAATATCCGATCTTGATTTTTCTTGAAGATGTTTAATCAACCCATAAAACTCCTTACCTCTGTACTGCTTTCTTTGCTCAGATATAATATCGACACATTGCTTAGAGGTGACATCTGGTTCAAGTGGAGACTTCATTGCATTCACGGTTTTTTTAATTTGAGAGGGCCTTAACCTAGACTCACTAAGTTTCGACATAAGAGATTTGCAAGCCTCGGTGCGGTGAAACTTCCCGTGAGAACGATGTTTCATTACTTTTGTCTTGGTAGTTGTTAACTCGTGATTATGTTCATCATTAAAGACATCCACACACCATTTTCCATCTTTTGTTTTTGATACACGTATCTTTGCTTCACAACCTGTTCTTACATCTCTTCGACATTTCTTTGAATCCCCGCTAACACAATCTTGTTTCAACTTCTTGAAACCCTCTTTGTTACACACAAAGAGCTTACGGTAAACTTCATTGGTGGTCTTGTTTTTATAATCCCAATGAATACGTATACCGAACCCGTGTACAAAGGCGTATTGGTTATAAAAGGTATATACATCATCAAGCGTATTAAAAACCTTTCCTTTAATATTTTCGTCGTCAACTTCGTTATCATCTTCATTACTTCTAAGATTCATACATACATCAACCTGTCTCTCGCTATTGTTTTCACTGTCCATTTTCTCCAACAAAATACCATGTGCATTGATATCATCATTTTCGTTTTCAGAATCCACAGTGTTAACCAAATAGCAATTTGAATCAATATCATCAATTAAAGGAGTCTCAAATGCCTCATTCGCTGATTGACTTTTTAAATTCATGGCTTGAATGATATCTATAGAAAATCAAAGTGTTAAAATTTTTAAAACAAAGTAACTAATGAGTGTGCTAATTCAACAGCTTTATTTGTTATTTCGGTGATCAACTATTGATGTTAACAATGCCTCAACATAGACAAACAAATTTTCATAAATAATTACTAACCTTTAAGATGACAATTCAAATGAAAAATCAAAAAACTAAACTGATCAGTTCAATTAAACAGAAAAAAATTGTGTTAATCTCAACTACCACACACAATTAAATTAAAAATCACCACAATAACTAACCTGCTAGTGGTGAATCAATATCTAAATCACGGATTAAAATATAAAATAATATGCAATTCAGATTGAAATTGTATACTCAATGAGAAGTCAATTTTGAAAAATAATAATGCATTGAAATTAAATATGAATCAATGTAACAGTGATTAACAAAAACCAAATGGAATGTCACGATGATGAAATCGATTGAACAGGAATCAATTGAAAATTGAATTTCACTTTCAAAAGAATAAAAAGGAAGCAATGTGCGATGGAATTAAAGTAAATTGATAAACCTAACTATTTCAATATCAACAAAAGATGCGATCTTTTTTAAAGAACGAGAAGATATAGATAAACCTAACTATTCTCCAAGAAGAAATTAATATACCCGATTTGAACTGGAGAGACCTGATCGATGTGCAGTTTCTCTGTATTCGTTTTAGTTTTTAAGCCGAAGAAGGAGGAGTGCGGTACACAAACTGGTCGTGAGGTTGGAGATGTGCTCTGTTTTGTTTTGGTCAGTTCCCTGTTTCCATATTGAGCCTCCGAGAAAAGTGACTAAATGCCAAAAACGACCACGTTTTATTTGGTTCTACACCTAAGGTTGTATACCTAACAACCACAAATTCCCTTTCCCCCTTTAGAAAAAACTAATGTGGCTAGAAAACATAATTACCATACAAAATTATTTTATTGCAATTCATTAAAATAAGATATAATTGTGTTTGTGTTATCTCACGAAATGTATGAGGATCTTGGAAACTTCAACCTTATATGAGAGTAAACACGTGTAATGTGTTACTGTAGAGTGGCGGTGAAGACGACGACTGTGGGGAGACAAACAACCATCTGTTGGTGGGGATGATAGCGACGCCGTGAAGAACAAGTAATCATTGAGAAAAGCGGTCCAGGAGAGCAAAGATCACGCATAGGAGAACAAAGAGCACGCATAGAGGACCAAGAAACATCGTATGTGTTTTTTTTTCCTCACAAAAAAGGTTGAGGTTTTCAAATACAATTTTATTTACTTGTTCATTTAGAGATTTTATCATCAAGATAGTTAGATAAATGAACAAGTTATTCATTTTGATGTCTAATTATTTCTTGAACCAAAAAAAAAAAAAAAAACCCACCCTAATGCATCAAATTATTGGTTTTAGAAGCAAACATTGCATATTCTTGGAGTCTAAGTTAATTTACTCTCACTTTTCTTTAAAAGAATGTTTAAAAAATATATATGACGCATACATATCGTATGCTCTAAGTAAAGTGCATAATAAAAAGTAAAGCTTTTCTTTATTAAGCCAATAATTAAAAAAATGCAACTTTTTTAATACCAAAAAAGTGTGATCACATCATTTATCATTTTCTCATTTTTATCAATAAGTACCAATATGCAACTTTAGGAGACCCAAACCCAACCAACACAACTCAAATAACAACTGCTATTTAAAATAAAGTTACCAAGAGGAAATGATGTGCATAAATCAAAACAATATAATAGTAGCAAAGTAGTCATCAGTATCACAACCAAAATTACAAGAAACTGCATCATCCACCAAAAGAATGTAATATAGCTAATCCAGATACAATGCAAAAGCTCTCTCAACTCTCAACCATCGATCGAGTCGACTCCCGGAGAATTCCAGTCCCATCCCATAAAAATATCCACTTCCATCTAGAGTAGCGAGTAAACGAGAGCGCATCCAAAAACGATGCTCCAGACCATAGATCCCATCTTCTCCACACCGCTCTGCAATGTCAATGCCAAAAGTGAGATCCCAACACATATTTGATTTATAAACAAGCACTCAAGCAATCAAAATACAAATAAGCAGTCGTCTACTTTACATGAAACCTTGCATATTGTTACTAAAGGCACATGCTATCGACATCATTGTGTGTGCGTGTATGTAACTTTGAAACTTGCCATCCAAGGATTCTTTGTTTTGATCGGGCCTTGGGCTATAAGCCCGAGGCCTTGTTGCCCTTTATGGGCTATTTTAGGCAGGTAATGATCCGTACACAATATAAAATTAGCCATACACAACAACTTAATGCATTATTAACTTGTACCATATGATACTTATCACTTGTACTTGTTGTGTATGAAAAAATTTTGTTGTGTACAAGTCATCTCCCGTTTTAGACATTATCCGATCACACTTGCTAAGTTTATGTCCAACATCTAATTTTGTAGCTCCAAAAACTTATTATTAACTTCCTAGAGATGTGTAAAATTAGACCAAAAGTAGACAAAAAAACAAGAGGACACACGTGATCACTACCCAAAAAGACAGAGCCCAAGATACGAGACAACCAACACACGGCCCACGTTAGCAAAAAAGAAACACATTCATTATTTAACCCTCCATTGCTATTGTGCGCCTGCTCAAATCTGGAACCTCAGTATCTTACTTACATACAAAGACTTCCTGATTTGAACATGATCTAGGCTTTTTCTTTCTGTATGGACTCCTTTAACAAGATGTTCATCAAGATGCATGATTTTTGAGTGTAGAATTGCAGATATAATGTTTAGATCTATATCAGAGGCGCACGATAGCAAGCACCAACGGATTTAGCAGATCAGGCTACCGATCTGATTAGTAAATTAGTAATGTAACACATCAAGGTACAAACGGGTTAAAGTTAGCAAACATGCAGCATTTTGACTAACATAAGCTTCTACTTAAGAATTTTAAGTGGACCAATAGTAACATGTATAGTGTGGTTGGAGCCATCTATATCAGATCTACGAAGTGGAGTGTACTTACCACGTCGGTAGCCGACGGCGCCGGTGATAGATCGGTGGAGAGAGACGGAGAAGGAGCTCCGGTGGGAGGTGCCGGTGGGCTTAAAGTCAGAGGAGATGGAGCAGCTGTAGGAGTCACCGTTGGAGATGCAACCGGCACTGGAGCAGGTGGGGAAGCAAGGGGAGCCGGTGGAGGAACAGCGGGAGGGGGAGTGGCTGGTGGTGGTGATGCGACAGGTGGAGGAGTTGCTGGTGGTGGTGAAGCGACGGGAGGAGGAGTGGCCGGTGGCGGTGAAGCGACGGGAGGAGGAGTGGCCGGTGGTGGTGCGCTTACTGGACTAGCGACGGGTGGTGGTGTGCTGACTGGAGGAGGAGTTGATGCGACTTGTGGTGGTGTAGCGGTGGTGGTGGGCGGAGGAGTGGTGGTGGTTGGTGGAGCAGGAGTGGCGGTGGGGGAGGAAGAAGGAGATTGACCGCCGACGCAAGAGAAGACAATGCAGATGAAGGCCGTGAGGACGGCTGCCTTACGATCCATGGTGCACGTTAAGGTGAGAAAACCCTTAACCTGCGCTGGAGATGGTAGTATGTGTTAATTTTAACCTAGAGCTTGATGAACAGAGATGCAAAGTGGGAAAATGTGAGTGTGAGAAGAAGAGAGAAAGAGGGGGTGATATTTATATAGAGGGGTGGTAGGGGTCTTGATCTTATTCTGGTGTGGTGGGGCACATCATATTGTAGGTTGTAACAACAGCTGGTTGAGTGGAAAAGATTGATAGATCTAACATTAGTAACTGCAATAGATTTTTTACATAGACTTAAAACATATGTTATATTCCATATTCTAGTGGTGTTTAATAAAGTAAATATAAAAAATATAATACTAGAATTTTAATGTATAATTACAGGTGATTATAGTATATAATTATATGTAATTTATAAAAGTATGATTTGTAAAAACATCACATATAAATTATAAAAATATCGTTTTATCTAAACCATTGATATCATGATTCAAATACTAAAATTAGTCCCTTAAGATAATGAATTTAATATAAACTATATTAGAAATTCTTCTCAAAATGCTAGATAATAAGAAAAAATTAGTAAAGTTTATGTATCATCTTTTAACGGGGAATTTTAATATAATAACCTTTTGTCTTTTTTGCATTACTAAATGAATTTTATATTAAATAGATTGTTGATTGTGTTATTTATGCACTTATAATAGTGAAGTGTATGATATGCGAGCCACTTTAATAATGTATAAATTATCTGGCTCATAAAATAAATGAAACCATCGCATAAATTTTAGTGTAACAACTTATTTGAATAAAATAAGGGAAATTGCTTAACTAGTAAGTTTTAGTTAATTTTTATTTGTGATTAGTGTTTTAAATAACGTCGGGTGTTATTGTCAAACCTTAGGGTTTTGGAATTTAAAGGTGTGAATTTATGTGATAATTATGTATATGAACTATAATTATGTGTATAATTATATAAACAGAAATAAAAAAGCATATAATTATAAATTTATAACATAGTTTATCATTATTTTATTGTTTTAACTATTTTTATCATTATTTTTATAATTATAAATTTATTGTTTTATGTGTATAATTATTTTATTGTTAATGGATAACCTTAAACTAATCAAACATATCCTTAATTAATTTAAAGCAATTTGGATTATTTTACATTACCCCGACATTTTTTAAACTAATATAATAATCAAACAGAAAGATTTAAATTACGGAAATTATACCAAATTAACAAAAAAATTATGATCTTTAAGTTGAAACCGATCTTTATATATTTTTTCAATTTTTTTTTGTGTTTGCTAGGTTTTTTTTAAGTATAGCTCGACATGTGCACATGTGTAAAATAGCACATGTGTATATGCACAAATTCAACTAGTTTTTTCAACACATATGTAGATATGCACATGTCTAAAATTTGCACATGTCCAAATTTTGCACGTGTTATGTAAAAAGGTTCATATATACTACCTTTTTGGCTTTTTCTCTTTAAGTTATATAAAAAAGACGGAAATTGAATGATTTGGCGAGAAATGGTTCTTGTGGTTCTTGTACAAAAAACAGTTATCGTTTGAATCACTCCCAACACATACATACATATATACATACATACATACATATATATATGTATACATACATACATACATACATATATATATATATATATATATATATATATATATATATATATATATATATATATATATATATATATATATATACACATATATACTATCATAATTCTCATATAAACTCCTAAATGTTACCTTACCAGTTTTCATCCAAAGTTATTTCAATCTTTTAACTTTTCCTCTATAAAAATACATTACTACACTTTTAAAAAAAGTCAACATTAACCTGCATATTCATCTTGAGGGTCCTATTTTAAAAGCAACGTTAGCTAAAAAATAAATAATTAGAGAATTATATGGTTGACACAAATTAAATGTATTATTATTATTATTATTATTATTATTATTATTATTATTATTATTATTTATTAATGGATTTTTTTATTTGATATATATATGTATAATTAAATAAATTTAAAAGATAGAAAAAAGGTTGAATTGATTTGAACTGAGTGCTACTTGGATTTGAATTAATTTAAATAAGAGAGAAAAAAATAAATAATGTGATAGGTGATATAGTATTTGGATTAATGTATATTCAAATATATGCTACTCATGACCTAACCATATCGGTACTACATTTACTTAATTTTACAGTTTTTTTTATATATCCAGGTTACATACTTACCTCAATTAAATATGTTCTTGTTACTTAATTTAATTGTTATAACAAAGTTTGATCTACTTTGGTAATACAAATTTACACCAGTATATTTAAAAAGATAAAATACTATGTAATAGCCTTTACTCGTGGTATTATAAATTTTCATTCTTTTAGATGGATGTTCTGTTATTAGCTTTGAAATTTTCCTCAACCCCTAAGGATTATCATACTTGGTGGTCTCTTCGTAAATTGTCTTATGAACTTTTTTTTCGATTTTTTAAAAATTTATTGTCAAATTACAAAAAAAAAAAAAAAAAAAAAAACAAATTGAATGAGCAACAAAAATAGGTTAAGATCCTCTTGTGTTTGAGTTAAACATGACTTGTCATTTCTCTCACAAAGACACTAACATAAGACCGGGTGCATCGGTTGTGTGATGGAGCTCGTGAGAGCCCATCACAAGCTTCAACACCATCGCACAAGTGTGTGAGGGGCTGCTCACGCTCACATACGTGAGTTGGGTAGCGCAAGTGAGGGAGATTCGTGAGAGAGAGAGGTGTTTTTTTTGTTTTTTTATGTGAAACATGTGACGGGTGCAGGGGTTTGTGTGATGTGATTAGAAAATGGTGGGGTGCTAATGTGGTGCTATGAAGAGTGTGATGGATGCACATGGTCTAAGACTATAAGATTGAGTTTCTTGTTTTAGTAGATTGAGTCTTTTTCGTAGGGTCCACTATCATATTTGTGAGAGAACATGATAGATCATGTTTGTTCAAACATGAGAAAATATTAACTATTAACCCAATAAATTTTTTGTCAAAGTTATAATATTCAACTACACTCAACGCCAACGTGACAAATTAAAAAGTACATTGAAAGCAAAGAAAAATGAAAAGAAAGGAAACCATTGATCACCGGATTCCACACTTTCATAGTTCCATTCTACCAACCAAGCTTTCATTGTAGTCAACTCAACTGGGGTAGGAGACCATGCTTTATTGCAAGTTTATTAAAAGTTCTATTTTCCTTTGTCAATCTAATTGCAATAGCTAAATATTGTTAAAAAAAATAAAAAAAAATTCTACAATGACATTTGTCAACACATTTAATTTGTTAAGAGCGTTCCATCTATATAACTTACAATAAAAATGGGAATGCAATATTGTAATAACGGAGAAACTTGAAATCGAGGCCTTATAAGGAGCAAATCTAACCCGAGAGTTGCCAAACACCTATAACGTTTGTCAACACATTTAATTTGTTAAGAGTTTTCCATCTATATACGTTAAGCCTCGTACTTTTTAATAATTATGTTTATTTAAAGTTGTACTTTATTCTTCTCTTTAATGCTTCACCAACTATATATATAACTTACAATTTCTAAATGTGATGTGTATCACCTTTGCACCTATAATTTATCACCTTTGCACCTACAATTAATTAATAAGATTATAATCAATTTCATTGATGTTATGTTGTTGCAAATGTACATACAATTAATGTATACATAATTTTCTACTTATACAATCTTTATGTTTTGATGATTGGCAAACAGATGTCAAACATCACCGTCGAAATAATATGCTTTTTTAGTTATTTTTACATTGATAAAATCAAATAAGCCCAAGAGGGTAAACAACATTAAAATATAACGTATTATGTATTGACTAAGTTATCATTTAATACAACGGACTTTAACAATTTTTTTAATACAACGAATTTGCTTATTTCATCCATTGTATGCGATTTTACCCTATAAAAAATGGTTAACATCTAGTTACCTTGGATTTTTTTTTATATTCTTAAATAATCATGTTCTTCATTTAACTTTTCATTCTCAAACTAAATCTGGAGATGGTATGCAAATTTTTAGATCTACAAATAAAAATAAGGTTTAGCTCATAAAAATGTATCTAAACTATCATGTTTTGTTATTGGATGTATCAAACTTAAGAAATTTCTATTTGTATGTATCAAACTTTTTATTTGTCGTGATTGTGTGTATTAAACTTTCTCTTATATATACTAAACTTGCAAGTTTTTTTCCTTTTTTTATGTAACAAAAATACATACAACATCAACAAATTGAAAGTTTGATACACACAATAGAAACTTTTAAAGTTTATTACACACAATAGCAAAATGTGACAACATGAATACATTTTAGTAAAATAAATCCAATAAAAATGTGTTAGTTGTTTAAGGGGGAGAGGCTTCACCACCACCATCAAAGTTGTGATTGAGATGTTGTGTAAGTTTTCAGATCTGCAATCCTTAAAAATGTGAGATCTGTAAATAAAGATGGTGTGTACTTTCAAATCTACAGAACCATCGCCGCCAAACTACACCACTATCACTACAGTTAGGGTTTATTGAGATTAGGTCTTGTAAGATTTTAAAGGTACCACCACCACCGCCGTCATGATTAGGATTTCTTGCGTCACCTTCAAACCACCGCCTTCGTTACGCTTAAGATTTCTTGCGCCGTCTTTAAACAAATGTCGTTGCCATCACCTTGCGCTTAGGGGGTGCGATCTAAAGCTTTGAATGTTCTACTTTTGATTTTGACATGAATGTATGCTTTGGTTGCTGATTTAGGCTCTTGGATATGAAGAACACAATATCTAAAAATGTTCTTGACTCAATTGAGATCTTGACTTCTTCAACCTGATACGTATTAGGGATTTGTTATTTGTGTTTTTGCTTGAGTTTATGATTTGGTTACAGATTTGGAGTTTACATGTCTTTGTTTTTTTATAGGGTTTGAATGTTCTTGGATTTGAAGAACAAAGATGATGATAAAAAATAAAAATTCAAAATCAGGTTACAACTTGCATACAATATGAGTTATAAGAAAGTAGGTTGTATTGTTTTAAATTATTATAAGCACCATCCAATCTACTCATTTCACATTAAGTAGTAGATAATAAATAAATGAAAATTTAAAATAAATATTTGATTTAACTAAAAAAATTAAATAAAATAAAACAAAGATTACATAAATTTAAAGAGTATATTCAAGTTAGAAAACAAGTGTGTTTATGGGATTTTTAAGTTGTTTGTGGGATTTATAATTAACTGTGGTCTTTTTAAGTAACACAAATGTAGTAGAAATAAGTTTGGATTGGGTTTGGAAAATTGGGAATGTAAATTTGACAAATGGGAGACTAAGAATGGAGTTCGATCAACTCTTGGAAAAATTGCAACAGGTTACGAGAACAAGAAACAAGGAAGACAAATGGACTTGTTCTACTACAACAAAGAGTGTAGAGCACTGATAGAGAAGAATTCAAACAGATTACAAAAGCACGCATACAGGTGGTACATTTTGGTCTAAAATGGTCCCAAAGAAGATTTGTATTTTTGCTTGGAGAGTGGACCGGAAGAGTCTGCCGGTTTTGTCAAACTTAGTGGAGAGAGGGATCGACATTCCATCCATTCTTTGTCCTTGGTGTGCCGATGAAGTGGAGTCGGTTAGTCATGCAATATGCACTTGTAGAGAAATACGCAAGGTTTGGATCGAATTACACGAATGGTGGGGTGTCAAGTTCGTTGATGGGCTGGCGTTTTTAGACTTACAGGAATCGGTCAAAGGTAGTTTATCTCACAAAAATGGGAAGCTTTGGGCGCTTGTAATTAGAACAGCCGCTTACATATTATGGAAACTTAGAAACGAAAAACTGTTCAAATCACCCAACACTAACTTGTGGAATGCGTCATTTCAAGTTAAACTAACTTTGTTCCAATGGCTAAAGGTAAGGTGCAAAAAAGGAAGCTCACTGTTATGACAAGATTGGCTAACGGGTCCGGAAGTAGTAAACGTAGTCGGTAGCTAGATTTTTAGTAGAATGCTAGTACACGAATTTAGATCACTGCTCCTTTTGTAATTACTTTTCTTATAGGAATGTTAAGTAAGTAAATGCCTCCACAATATGGCATTTATTAAGTTAACATTTCTTGGTTTGTATACCTCATCTCTCATGGGGTCTCTATTTTAATCTTTTGTTGTTTGTCTTACAAAATAAAAAAAATAAAAAACATGTAAAAACAGAAACATAAAAAACATACTATTTGTTCTCTAGTTCGTTGTTATTGATTATGGTTTTAGAAGATGTTTAGTTTGATCATTTAATTGGATTCAAGAAAACACATATTATAAATTAATTTTAATATGTTACGTACCCTGATAAATAAAACTACGATTTTGAAAAAAATACATACTATAGATGTAAACTTACCTGTTGTACGTGCCACCCAGGACACTAAGCTAGAGAGGCGCCTATGGGGAATCATCCCTAGGGGTGAGTAGCAAAAATCAAAATTGAACTGAAACAGAAAATACCCAATCGAAAAAACCGAACCAATGCAAGAACCAATGGTTTTGATTTTCAAATTTTTAAAAACTGAAAATTTCGGTTTGGATCGGTTTTAGGTTTCAAAACGGCCAAGTAAAACCGAAACGAACCAAACCGAAAATATTTATAAATACATATCTAGAAAATTCTAATTAATTTGTAATTCCCCTTGCTTAGTTCCCGCAACTATATGTGGTTGCTTACTTGCTTCCCTAGTTCCCTTCTTCAATTCCCCACTTCCCCCAAAATTTTTAGGTTTTCCCATCTCTTTACTTCTAAGTTCTAGCGTGCTCCACCTTATCGGCCCAACCCCTACACTTCACCGCTCTCCAATTGACGACGTTCGCTCTCCCTTCGTCGAGTGCTGTGACCATTGAGACAAGAAGCAGCAGCGCCCATGCTGATGCAAACCATTGTTCTTCCGTTGTCAAGTGTTGTGACCATTAAGACTAGCGGTGGGAGTGTGTATACTGATAAAGACTACCACCACCAATCAAGACTCGCCACCATCGTGTATCGAGACAGTAGTAACAATACCCATCGAGAGTTACACTACCACGGTAGCTATATATTGAGGACCACTATCACCCATCGACATATTTTTTTTCTTCGTCACCCACCAATATGGATTAGTTGTTATTTTGGTTCGATTAAGATTCGATTAGTTGTTATTTTAATTAGGGTTTTAGCAGTAGCGCAAATTGATTAGAGTATTTAATTTTTTTACCAAGTGAAATAAAAAAATATGAAGAATCGAACTTAAAACCGAAAACCAAAAACTTAAAAGACGAATGGTTTCGGTTTTGTTTTTTCAAAAACCAAAATTTTTGGTTTGATTTCGGTTTTACCCCAAAACCGAACCATACACATCCCTATTCATTTCACCAAAGTGCTATTCCATTTAGAGTGTGACCATCGTAATCGTGCAAGTGGTAACAAATGACCTTTCGTTTTCACATCTACTCCTCATAGCGGGCAACTTATATTTTCCAACTAACTGATTCAACTTGAAGATACTATATGCAATTCTACTACTTTCATATCAAGGCGATAACTTTGTTCAATAATTGTCGACGCTAATCACGAGATATAATTTGCTTTATGAAAATTGCATGAGTTGGTTAGCTAATATAGGGAGTAAAGACAGCTGTTATATATATATATATATATATATATATATATATATATATATATATATATATATATATATATATATATATATATATATATATATATATATATATGCTGATCGATTGGGTAGCTGTTATACACAAATACCCGTGACTGGAATTTTGTCACATATATAGTCTTGTCGCTAATTATTGGGTGTATGCATGATTACTATTATGGGCTTAATATATGTATGTATTGTATAACGGGGATGATGCATGTATGTATGTAGTCACGATATTACTAATTACTAAATATATACAACAATTCCTAAAACTACGCGGGTAACACTGTTCATAACTGGGAAACGCTAAAATGCGCATTTCCTATTTGTATATATATTTAATATTGCTCTACAGATTTGATCTATCATAGAGTGGGCCAATGGTAAAGACCTTTACATATTTAGTATATCCCTTATTCATGCGTTCGATCCGTCACCCCTGGTTTGTCTATCTTTTTTCCATTTTTATAACAATTTATTTTTATTTTCTCCCATGACATCAACTGTAACACCCATTTTCACGCGTTTAAAATTAGAGAAATTTAAGCTTTTTAACTTATATAATAAAAGCCAGCAGCGAAAGTAACCAACATTTTACAAATGATAATATTGTTTAACTGACTTGGCAATGTACGATGTACAACACCATATACCAAGTCCAAAATGCCACCGCGTGTTACCCAACTAGACTGACAACTACCGACCATCGGATCACAAATATATACATCAAGCAGTGTTCCACAAAAGATATTTACAACCACCACCGACAAGTCCCGTCTCACATAGGCCAACTACCTCGCATCTGCAAAAAGGGAAATTCAGGCATCGTTAGCTACAACTAGCTAGTGAACACAGATTTACACATAAGTATTAATAAGCAGGTTATCCCAACACGAGACAGCACATAAGGCTATCCTAACACATAGCGTCGCGCCAACGAGTCAGTAGGAATCATATCTCGCAGGGTGGGAAGCCCGGCTTAATGACTCAAACTGAGGACCATCAACTACAACTATCCGCAATGGTGGGGGAGCGAATAGCAGTCCACCAAACGCGTTACGAAGCTCGAAGCTCTTCAACACGGATCTCAACGAAAGCTAAGATCCCAACTCACGTTAAGGAGCGGCGGTTTACAAGACCACCCCGGTGTGCTGCACACCGAGTACCGTTGATCCCCGTTATTCCATCAAAGGGATCCAGCCTTCGGGAAGAAAGCTGACCTTAACCATGCCATCAACAGTCCGGACCAATACAACACACAACAACAACCCGTAGTGGGTCCAACGATACGCATTCGATTCATAACCAACGAGTAAAGCAACTTAGCATGGCAACAATACATAATAATATGGCATAACATACCTCATATACGCACGTGTGCGACATCGGCAACATATTTCAATAAACAACAGACAACGCTACTTACCGAGACTCATGGGAAACCGGTACTCACCTCGAGATTACAGGAGGCAGATATGAATTCGGGAATCCCAAGAGCACACGGAGTCGTCCGAATCACCTAACACATTAGCTTCAGCATAACAACACACCATGCGATCGCAAGGAACCTCCATGCGATCGCAAGGCATTACCATGCAATCGCAAGGGATTTCCATGCGACCGAAAGGGTCCTGCCCAAAAACCCACTCTTACGGCCGCAAGGGATTATCCCTACGACCGCAAGGGTTGTTCTTTGGGTTCCTGCGGCCGTAGGTTATGTACCTACGCCCGTAGACTTCATTCCATCACCAGTAGGTGGTAAACCATGACACCACCTCCTTACGGCCGCAAGACCCATTGCTTGCGACCGCAGGGACTTCCAAACCTCAATGCGACCGCATGGCTTTCCCCATGCGACCGCATGGACTACTGTTACAGAAGGGTTCTGCCCTGTTCGAGGACAGACATGCAACTTCAACATTTTTGACCTTTTAATCAACTGTAATCACGTTTCTACTGCTTTTACATGTTTATTAACATCACTAGAAGCTTATTAACACAACCCTAGCTCCAATTCATCAACTATTACTCAATTCATCCTTCAAAATCAACCCACCACCATTAACACTTCAAAACTAAGTTTCAATGGGGAAATACTTACAAGAAGGCAAGAAGATGACACAAGATCAACAATAAACTTCTGAATCAACAGCTAGAACTCCAAATCAAATGGCTCCTTTCTTGTTTTCACCTTCTAGTTCATACGAGAGTTATGTGTGTGTGTTTTGCACATGTTTATGTGTGTTTGTACGTGTTTTTAGTCAAGGCAGGGGATAAGAACCCCAAATGACCGACTGAAGTGGGTTTAATACCCCACTAGGGTACTTCGTTCTCCTATTCAACTTAAAACACGACTTAGGTTTATTCGTTTCAACTAACGGAGATATTTTCGGAATCATTATTTGAAACCGTTCAAATATTAACCAACTGTATCTATTAACGACACACTTCAAATTTTAACCACATAACCACATGTACTAACAATTAACAACAATTAATCAACAAAACAACTTAAACAACTTGGTTAATATCAACGTACAACTATACCAATACAATGTACAACAAGTTACTACTACGCCCTAAACTAGGGTGTTACAAATCTACCCCCCTTAAGAAGATTCCGTCCTCGTAATCTGATCGTCCACAAACAAGTGAGGGTATCTAGCTCGCATGTCGTCTTCGGTCTCCCAGGTCATGTTTGAACCTAGGTTGTATTTCCACTTGACCAAAACCAGCTTTATCACCTTTTTGTGCAACTTCTTGATCTTTGAACCAAGTATTTCAACAGGCTCTTCAACTAGACGTTTTGAAGCGTCTACTTTCAACTCTTGCCGAGGCAGAATCTGGTTCTCCTCCACTTTGCACTACCGCAGATAACACATGTTGAATGTGTCATGAATACCAGAAAGCTCTGGTGGCAACTCTAGTGACACTGTCTGGTCGTTAACCCTACGAAGGATCTTAAACGGACCAATGTAACACGGACTCAACTTTCCTTTCCGACCAAATCGAATAACACCTTTCCAAGGAGAAACTTTTAAGAATACCCGATCGCCCTCCTTGAATTCAACAGGTCTACGTTTTGGATCTGCGTATATCTTTTGTCTATCCCGAGCGGCTTTCAACTTCTCACGAGCGACTTTCACTTTATCAGTTGTGATTTGAACGATCTCGGGTCCGGAAAACTACTTCTCACCAGGCTCGAGCCAACATGTTGGTGTGCGACAACGCCTCCCGTACAACATCTCATATGGAGGCATCCCAATACTGGAGTGATACGAGTTGTTGTAAGCAAACTCGATCAAAGGCAAGTGAGAATCCCATGCACCACCGAACTCGAGGACACATGCGCGAAGCATGTCCTCCAACATATGAATCGTTCTCTCTGACTGGCCATCTGTCTGCGGATGATACGCCGTGCTCAGGTGAACATGAGTACCAAGTTCATTTTGCAAACTCTGCCAAAAATGGGAAGCAAATCGCGTATCACGATCAAATACAATCGAACACGGCAAACCATGGCGTGGCACCACTTCTTTTACATACAACTTTGCTAGCTTTTCCAACGGACTCGCTAATAGCTAGAAAATGAGCGCTCTTGGTCAACCGATCGACAATGACCCAAATTGTATCATGACCTCTGAGGGTTTTCGGCAACTTTGTCACAAAATCCATCGTAATGTGATCCCACTTCCACTCAGGGATCTCAAGTTGTTGTAAGCTAGGGTCTCTGATGTTCCGTCTTGACTTGCGTGCAGATCTGACTTTTTTCTACGAAAGAGGCATTGTCTCTTTTCAACGTAGGCCACTAATACAACGCTTTCAAGTCGTTATACATCTTCGTGGTGCCCGGATGAACCGACAGCTTGGACTTGTGAGCTTCTTGCAGTATCTACTCACGATTTCTACCATGGAGCGGCACCCAAACACGAGACTGAAAAGTCTTTAACCTGCGGTTATCGTCCACGAGTTGATCTTTTTGCTTCATCATCGTTTCAGCTTTCAGATTTTCGTCACGCAACGCTACTTGTAGCGCTTCCTTTAATTGAACAAGGATATCAGGAACCACAGTAAGTTTTATGAACTTCGCGCTTTCTGAAGAGCTCTTGCGACTCAGGGCATCCGCCACCACATTGGCCTTACCTGGGTGATAACGGATCTCACAATCATAGTCTTTAATCAACTCGAGCCAACGACACTACCTCATGTTAAGCTCTTTCTGCGTAAAGACATATTGCAGACTTTTGTGGTCCGTGCAGACCACACACTTGGTGCCGTACAGATAATGCCGCCATAATTTCAATGCAAAAACTACAGCAGCCAACTCCAAATCATGGGTCGGATAGTTTCCTTCATGGGGCTTCAACTGTCGTGAGGCATAAGCAATCACTTTATCACGCTGCATCAACACGCACCCCAATCCAGAATACGAAGCATCACAATAAACAACGAAATCTTCAGATCCTTCTGGTAACGAAAGAACTGGAACTTCACACAATAGCCGTTTCAGAGACTGAAACGCTTGTTATTGAGTTTCCGACCACACAAAAACAACATCCTTACGAGTAAGTTTAGTCAAGGGACCTGCAAGTTTAGAAAAATCGCGGATAAACAGTCGATAATATCCAGCTAGGCCGAGAAAACTTCTAACTTCAGAAGGAGTTCGGGGAACTCCCCAATTCATCACCGCCTCAACTTTCGCCGGATCTACTTTGACACCATCCCTGCAGATCACATGACCCAGAAAATGCTCCTCCCGAATCCAGAATTCGCATTTAGAAAATTTAGCAAACAACTTTTCTCGTCTGAGAGTTTCAAGGACCTGACGAAAATGCAACTCATGCTCGGCTTCGGTTTTTGAATAAACAAGGATATAATCAATAAACACAATAACGGATTTATTGAGAAAAAGACGACAAGTTCGATTCATCATATCCATGAAAACGGCAGGTGCATTGGTTAGGCCGAACTACATCACCAAAAATTCGTAGTGACCATAACGAGTACGAAACGCCATCTTTGAAATATCATCGTCAGCAACCCGCACTTGATGGTCCCTGATCGAAGATCAATCTTAGAGAAGCAAGTTGCTCCCTGCAACTGATCGAATAAATAATCTATCCGAGGAAGAGGATATTTATTCTTCACCGTTCGCTTGTTAAGCTCCCGGTAGTCAATACACATGCGCATCGTTAAATCCTTCTTCTTCACGAAAAGCACAGGAGCACCCCATGGAGATGAACTAGGGCGAATAAAGCCTTTGTCGAGCAACTCCTGAATCTGCGTCATCATCTCGCGAACCTCGGAAGGAGCAAGATGATATGGAGCTTTAGCTACAGGGGTAGCCCCCGGAACAAGATCAATACGGTATTCAACGTCTCTAACGGGCGGTAAGCCCGGCAACTCGTCAGGAAATACTTCCGGATAGTCAGACACCACCGGAATATCTGTGACAACTCGTTTCTCCAACTTCTCATCCACCAAGTAGGCTAGATAAGAATCGCAACCTTTATAAATCGACTTCCGAGCTTTCACAACAAAAATGATAGGAACATCCGACTTCCGTCTCTCGCCTCGTGCTACAGCATAAGACCCGTTAGGTAGAGGGACTTTTATCAACTTTTTGGAACAGAGAATCTCAGCGTTTAACTTACTGAGCCAATCCATCCCAACAACAGCATCGAAGCCCGCAATAGGCATAAGAAAGAAGGAAATAGGAAAACTATTCCCATCCACGTCAATAACGGCTTGAGGGATACTAACAGTGACTGGAACCACTTTACCACTAGCAATTTCTACTTCAACCGGTTGATGTGCGTAAAGCGTACCAGTTTTTTATTTATAAAATCCGTTATTATTTAGTACGACTACAACACAAAATAGGCAAGTGAACCTAATCGTATTATAGTATAGAAAATAAGTACGGGTGTCGAACTCAAGGGGAACGGGTATGATTTGATAAAATTATATTAATTTAAATATTAAACTAACTAAACTACTTGCAATAAAATAAAGGGGGATTATGAAGAAAATGAGCTATTAACCAACTAACACCACTAAACAACCTAAAAACACTAAAAGCATGCAAAAGAGACAAGAAAACAAATAACTCGGAAAATTAATAATAATGAAGATGTTCCCTCCCTAGATTCAACTCAACTCAATTCATGGCAATAAATTCATGGAAAGATAAGCTAAAGATACTTATATTATTCATGCATCGATTTCTAAAGTAGCTACAACCTTGATCCAGTTATAACCGTCTAATTACCCTAATTAATTACCTTTATGGTCAAAAGTGCAATTAAATAGTTAAATTAGCAATAATTCGATTAATAAGTTAAGTCACAATCCTAATGTTTGTATGATCAACAAACACTAAACTAACATATAAATGGTCATTATATGGACATCACATGCAAAAGACTCTAACTTTAATTGCTTAAAACATAGGATTTGGTTAATCACTATTCCTTAATCATCTATTGGTCCTAGACAATCAAGATTCAATATTTATGATTCAAGTGGTCTCTTAAAACATAAAAATCAGATTCTAAGCAATAAAAACAGATTCATAAACATGGATAAACATGGATTAGGCTAAACTAAGAACAAACATGAATAAAGTATCAAAAACCATGAATTAAACTAAGCCATTACATGAGTTTCATCTCCTCTAGGGAGGAAAACAGAAGATCTAGCCAAGGTTTAACATTCTAAACTTATGGAAATTAAGAAACAAGAAGAACATGATGAAGTAGAATGAAAGAAACCGTAAAAAAGCCGAATGATCTTCACTTTAATCTTCACTTTTGAGCTCCAATCCTTCCAAGCAATTGCTCCAAGCTTCCTATGCTTCTTAATGGTGTTTTCTGATGGTTTTAGGTCCAAAAGTCGGAACCAAAAGCTGCCCAACCGAATGGAGATCAAATCAATTTGTAAAGCTGTCAAATGGCCCTTTAGCGACGCTAAGTCACCTTTAGCGAAGCTAAGTGGTTGCTTTTAGCGACGCTAGCGACCATTTAGTGACAGAATTTCGGAAATTTCAAACTTTGATGCTTATCTTCGAATTTTATCCTTTTTTATCCATATATATCCTCAAATATCCGAATTTGAACCTGAAAAAGAATATATAATGATATTAAACATATATTAAACATATTCTCATGATTTTTATCCAAAAATAATTAAATATTGCATTAAATATATATATAAAAATCGTGATATCACCGGTTCAGACAACATAGATACAGGCAATTACAATTTCTCACAGAAAGCTACAGATACAAAAGAATAACTAACTCCAGAATCAAACAATACACATGCTGGGGCAGAATTAATAAGAAATGTACCAGTTATCACGTCCCCAGCACCTTTGGCGTCTTCGGCCGTTATCTGAAAGGCTCGTCCTTTGGCTAGAGGAGCACCATCTTTCTTCTGCCCGGAGGCAGATCCACCAGCACCGGTACTCTGCTTTGACCGGCAATCAGACATTCTGTGCCCTGGCTTGTGGCACTTGTAACAAACATCTTCCTTGAATTCACATTCGGCAACCACGTGCCCCTTCTACCCACACCGTAAGCATCGAGCAGTGGCTTTAGAACAATCACCACTATGATACGTACGGCAAGTTGCACACCACGGATGATCCACCTTCAGTTTCTTCTGGGAATCGAACTTCCCACCTGCAACAGATTATCCTTTAAAAGGACCCGGCTTTGACAATTGCTGAAATTTCCTCTTGTGATCTTCACCAGCTCGGTCATCTTTACCCTGTGTACGATCATCTTCAAGTTTTCGAGCTATCTCAAACGCTCGATCCAAACTCCCAGCCACTCTAACATGAGCGCGATAATCAGTAGGCAACATTGCCACAAACTTTCTCATCTTTGCCACATAATATGTCGCCCAGTGAGGAATAAACCTCACTTTATTAATAAAGGCTTGGATAAGAACATCCACCGACTTGTCTCCCTTGCGTAGAGCGTTGAACTCTCTTTCCATCTTCTCCATATCATAATCAGTACAATATCGTCTCGTCACTTTTTCAGCAAACTGCTCCCATGTCATGGCAGCAACAACCTCTTTACTCAACGTCGCTGTCACAGAATCCCACCAAAATAAAGCACTACCCTTCAACATCCGTGCCGCGTATTTGACACGATACTCGGGTTCACAATCACAAGAGTCAAACACCTGGTCGGTCTCCCGGATCCATCGCACGGTATCTGAAGGACCATCACCGCCCTCGAACTCCTTCGGACCGCAAGAACGAAACTTCTTATACGAACATTTCTTCTGCTTCTGATCCTGCATTGCCGCTAACAACAACTCCCTCGTGAGTCGGAGCTCTTCCTCCAGACGTATAATACGCGCGGCCTGATCTGGATCTTGCCTTAGCGGCACGTCATTATGCGGGGCAGATCCTTCCTCAGCTTCGGAATGAACGCTTGAAGCTTCATCCTCCATTCTCTTAAGAGTCTCCTCAGTGTTAACTCGTCGCTCAGGCATTCTATATCAACTTACTATACACATGGAAACAACGTTTAGTACTCTACTTTTTCAACAACTACTAACGCTACAAGTTAGTTTATAACATGCAACTACCACATAACGCTCATACTCAACCCCAAATACCCAACTAGGAACACTTAACGATGGTCGGGCCCGAGCTTGAGATTGAATACTCCTACAAGTACCTAATTCCTCACACTTAGGCTCTGATACCTAATTGTAACACCGGTTTTCACGCGCTTAAAATTAGAGAAAATTTAAGCTTTTTAACTTATATAATAAAAGCCAGCAGCGGAAGTAACCAACATTTTACAAATGATAATATTGTTTAACTAACTTGGCAATGTACAAAGTACAACACCTTATACCAAGTCCAAAATACCACCGTGTGTTACCCAACTAGACTGACAACTACTGACCATCGGATCACAAATATATACATCAAGCAGTGTTCCACAAAAGATATTTACAACCACCACCGACAAGTCTCGCCTCACATAGGCCAACTACCTCGCATATGCAAAAAAGGAAATTCAGGCACCGTTAGCTACAAATAGCTAGTGAGCACAGATTTACACATAAGTATTAATAAGCAGGTTATCCCAACACGGGACGGCACATAAGGCTATCCTAACACATAGCGTCGCGCCAACGAGTCAGTAGGAATCATATCTCGCAGGGTGGGAAGCCCGACTTAACGACTCAAACTGAGGACCATCAGCTACAACTATCCGCTATGGTGGGGGAGCGAAGAGCAGTCCACCAAACGCGTTACGAAGCTCGAAGCTCTTCAACACGGATCTCAACGAAAGCTAAGATCCCAACTCACGTTAAGGAGCGGCGGTTTGCAAGACCACCCCGGTGTGCTGCACAACGAGTACCGTTGATCCCCGTTATTCCATCAAAGGGATTCAGCCTTCGGGAAGAAAGCTGACCTTAACCATGCCATCAACAGTCCGGACCAATACAACACACAACAATATACGCATTCGATTCATAACCAACGAGTAAAGCAACTTAGCATGGCAACATTACATAATAATATGGCATAACATACCTCATATACGCACGTGTGTGACATCGGCAACATATTTTAATAAACAACAGACAACGCTACTTACCGAGACTCATGGGAAACCGGTACTCACCTCGAGATTACAGGAGGCAGATATGAATTCGGGAATCCCAAGAGCACACGGAGTCGTCCGAATCACCTAACACATTAGCTTCACGCTTAGACACCAAACAACGACAATCAACGAGGCTTAAAACATAAGACTACAAAGCTGTCAGCATAACAACACACCATGCGATCGCAAGGGTTGTTCTTTGGGTTCCTGCGGCCGTAGGTTATTTACCTACACCCGTAGACTTCATTCCATCACCCGTAGGTGGTAAACCATGACACCACCTCCTTACGGCCGCAAGACCCATTGCTTGCGACCGCAGGGACTTCCAAACCTCATTACGACCGCATGGCTTTCCCCATGCGACCGCATGGTCTACTGTTACATAAGGGTTCTGCCCTGTTCGAGGACAGACATGCAACTTCAACATTTTTGACCTTTTAATCAACTGTAATCACGTTTCTACTGCTTTTACATGTTTATTAACATCACTAGAAGCTTATTAACACAACCCTAGCTCCAATTCATCAACTATTACTCAATTCATCTTTCAAAATCAACCCACCACCATTAACACTTCAAAACTAAGTTTCAATGGGGAAATACTTACAAGAAGGCAAGAAGATGACACAAGATCAGCAATAAACTTCTGAATCAACAGCTAGAACTCCAAATCAAATGGCTCCTTTCTTGTTTTCACCTTCTAGTTCATACGAGAGTTATATGTGTGTGTTTTGCACATGTTTGTGTGTGTTTGTACGTGTTTTTAGTCAAGGAAGGGTATAAGAACCCCAAATGACCGACTTAAGTGGGTTTAATACTCCACTAGGGTATTTCATTCTACTATTAAACTTAAAACACGACTTAGGTTTATTCGTTTCAACTAACGGAGATATTTTCGGAATCATTATTTGAAACCGTTCAAATATTAACCAACTCTATCTATTAACGACACACTTCAAATTTTAACCACATAACCACATGTACCAACAATTAACAACAATTAATCAACAAAACAACTTAAACAACTTGGTTAATATCAACGTACAACTATACCAACACAATGTACAACAAGTTACTACTAGGCCCTAAACTAGGGTGTTACATCAACTTTATTTTTAGGTATATATATGAGAGTTATTTTGAGAATATATATTTATGTGAAAATGGAAGAACAAATTCGAGCAATCAATTAGATGGTAATCAATTAGATTTAACGGTCGTAATTCATCCCTTGCTATATATGGCCGTTACAATTCATGGTTGAGTAATAAATATTAGAAAGACCAAATATAGACCATCAAGTCAAATCAAGGGTCATGATTAAGTTTTTCATTCACACACACACATATATATATATATATATATATATATAAACTTGCCACTATATGTGTGTATTAGCTTGTAGCTGATAAGGATAAATTGTCAAATTTTTTTCAATTAATGTATTTCTACTCATTGGGTGATAAATTTAGAAAAAAGTGTACACAATTTTTTTTCATATTTCTTAGTCCAATATGGCTTAATCCCTATCCACACGCGATCTAATGCTAATATGAAATTTGAATAAGAAAGAGAAAAAGAAAGGTCATACGGATAACTTTAATTAAAGTCTTAAATAATATATTATATTGAATATAAAAATTTTATATGTAGTATAAGATCTTATAAAGTTGAGTTTTAAAGATGTAAATTTGAACTTTGAAGACTAGAAAACTGGTTATGCTTACAAAATTATATCAGATGGAAAAGGTTTTAACATGCAGCGTAGCACATGTTCACTTCGCTCATTAAAGAACAATTATCCATTCATCCAAGTATCAGACCAATTAACTCTAATCATAATCCAACAAATACCCTTAGATTATTTACTTTAAAAAAATTTCAAATCTCAAATCTAAATGAGGAAGCTTCTATCACGTGATGATTGATAAATCTGAAAAATAATAAAAACTCAGCGTGTACGTTGTTTGTATTATATTTGTACAACAATAACAACAATACCCAATCTCGAAACTGCAGAGTATGAAGGAGGTAGAAATATAGACAATCATACCTCTGTCCGTAAGTAGAGAGATTGTTTCCTGAAATGGACCAGCGACGTTATAGGAAAAAAAATAATATAATAAAAATTAATAATAATTATTATATAAAATGATAAAAAATAATAATAAATAAATTAAAATGAAAATAAAATAAATCAAAGGAAAAAAGTAAAACATGTACACCACCTAGATATTTAGAAAAGAGATATATAAAAATTAAACTCAAACCATATCCTAGCTATTCCTTATCTAGCCTAGCCTACCTCCACTTCTACGGTTCTACCTATCCCTTAATCTTAATCCTATTTAGCCATTGGAGTCTATCTGAGATCATGTTCTTGGAGAGAGATAACTCCTTCATAACCGCTCTAACTCGATCTTCCCACCTCAGATAAGGACGACCACGCCTCCTAGTACCACTAATCGTAATTGATTCTCCTCTCCTAACTGGCGCTGTTGGTTGCCTTCTTTTAAACATGGTCAAACCATCGTAGTCTTCATTCTTTCAACTTGTAAACAATAGACGTTACCCCTAGTTTGTTTATAAGAACACCAACCGGGATTTTATCCCACAAAGTCTTTCCACAAGTCTATCTGATCATCCTAATTAATCTCTGCCGCTTCTATCTTCTCCGCTTGCGTCTTTTTCAAGGGCCAATGCTAGGCTCCATATAAGGTCTAACCGCTAGTCTTTAGATACCTACCCTTAAGTTTGAGGGGTACCTTCTTGTCGCATAGAACTCCTGTTGCTGCTCTCCACTTCCGTCATCCCGCTTGGATACGGTTTGTAACATCTTCATCTATCCTCCCTGCTTTGTGTAATACCCTAAGTACTTAAACTACTCTTAAGATCTCAAAACGTGATCTCCTATGCACATATCTGTACTCTCGTTGTATTATATTGGTACTATTTATAAAATATAAGATTATAACGGAAATCTCAATAGGTCTTGATCTATATATAAATTAAATCCGTTTCAATTGTATAGATAGACCAAAACCACTAGAGTTTCTTCTTTTATATTTTTACTCTATAAATAGTATGTAAAACAAACTTTCTATAGGGTTCTTAATGTTTTACAATTTATACAATGACTTATTATACATATAGCGAATGACTTCTTAAACTTGATATATATAATTTTCTGCTCATATATTCGTTGTTCACAAGCTCAAACTAATTTCAAGTATGTGATTCGATCTACAAATCAGGCTCTGCCAACCCAAAACAACAACAACAACAACAATAATATTACTTAATCCCGTTTTAATGGGGTATGAGAAAGGTAGAATGTAAACAATTATATAAATATGGGAGGTCACCAACACCTGAGGACAGATTTAATTTAACCAAAAGTCAGTCAATATCAACATCACCCCAGTATGCCCTCGATCCTAACTTGAGGTTAGCCACAGTCACGGAAGACGATCAACAAGACTTAACGCATGTCCCCTCTGGCACTCAACTGTTGATACACACTTCATCAATATATAACATGAGTATTTAACCAAGCTTATTCAAGATCTTAATACTAGATACAATAGGCTCTATAGTAGCTCCATGATATAAGAGATAAGTCTGATTGATAAAGGAAGCTTGGTTCGAGCTAGCTTTACCAAAATCTATACATCTAAATAAGAACTTCGTACATTAAATATGCTTAGAAATATCAGAAAAAAGCATCATAAAATCTTTGGTTAAGTTTTCTATAAACTCTAACTCAATTTATTACGTAGGTCGAGTTTATATTTACATGTTTAGCTTACACATGTATTCGATATGGATGATAATTTCTACATAATAAGATCACCATTAATTTATAACGAGCATAACCTATTTTGTTACTTTTACCCTCACAAGGTTACGAACTTTTCTTCTCATTACATATTTAATTAAGTGTATAATGTCGAAACAAAAGCTTTTGTTATGTATACAAAATTATTGTTTACAAATTATGTCATTATTAATTATTTAATGGAAGCTTGACCTCTAAATAGTATCGTTTAATATTATTTAAATTCTTCTAGCATAATCAGTAGTGTTTAGATCTACCTTCGAAGTCAACCTCTTATTAATTAAGATGCGGGTTTTTTTCCCCGATTTTTATAAAAACTAGGGTTTTTATGCCCGTGTGTTGCAGCGGGTGGAATAAAATTAGATTGATGATCATATATTTGGTGAATATTATAACAATTTTTTCCGATTACACAAAATGGTCATACAAAATAGTACGTTTGGTTTAAATAATTTGGTAAAGTTATAATAATTTAATAAACGATCATACTTGCTAGTCTATAATATTAAATATTTAAGAATATTTTTTTACCAGTAAAAGTTTAAATCAATAGTTACAACATAAATTTTACTTTTTATATACCGACACATTTTGATTTTGACCTGAGGTCAAATAATACATATATGAAGTACGCCCATTTAGAAACAATGAAGTACGCCCATTTTGAAACAATGTTTAATGATTAAAGCAAAATATGTTTAAAGTTTAGATTTTAAACTATTCAAATATAAATTTTAAAGGTTTACTTTTAATGGTTAAATTACTCAAAAAAATTAAAAGATAAATCAAAATAAAATTTTAACGTTTAAATTATATCATTTTTAGCTCTATCCAAAACTCAAAATAAATATAACAAATATTCTCTACATAAACTTATAACAAAATTATGTAGAACTAATGAACTATATTATGTAAAATTATTGGTAAAAGATAACACCAAATACCAATGGGGTACAAATTTTTTGGTGTTATAAAGTGGTGCCTTCTCTTAAAAGGTTGTGGTTTATGTCCCGACGTAGACAGTGATGTAGATTTAGGAGTAGGTTTAGAGTGTCTATTTGTTGTTAAAAAAAGATAACGATGAGACATTAAAAATGTGAAAAATAAATAAAAAGGAGAAGGTGGTAAGAATACATGCATTGAGAAATAGTTTTTTATATATTAACGAAAAGATAAAAAGTCAAAAGAAGAAAAAAAGAAGCAAAATTGGGCTTTGCAAGAATCGAACACATACCCTTTTGATTAAGAGTCAACCACTCACCCCAAGGAACATTTGGAATAAACTGTATTAAAATATAGTTAATATTCAAAACGTTTTTTTCCTTGTAAATGTATGGATACATAATTCTATATGTAGCTTAACACATGTTAAAATATTTAAATAGACATATATTTAAACTATTCAAAAACTGTCAAAGTTAAGTGAAGTTTGATGAAAGTAAAACAAAACATGGTTCCATTTCCATTGATGAAAATTATTAGCACTTAAGAGAAATCATTAGGGGAGTTTTGCATCTAAAGCAACACACTTTCCATTTTCCATTGCTTTATAAACTTCTTTACTTTTTTGATATATATATATATATATATTAAAATTTCTATTTACTACTACTAAATCTTCCTATTTTACTATTCTATTCACCAAATAATAATATATAGAATTTATTAATTTTCTTTTTTAATCATCTCACTTTATTTTAACACTTTTTTAATCTTATAAATAGAATGATCGATAGGTATAGATACAATATAGAAGAATATAAAAACTCTTACAAGATATTTATAATTGGAACCATGCAATTCAGTCTACCATTTCATTGAGCCACACACTCTAAAGATGTATTAAGTTGGATTAAAAGTACAAAAACTAAAACTTATAAATAGCAATTGGATATAGTTATGTAGCAATTTCTCAAACTTTTTTATATATAGGTTTTCAGAAAATATTTGTATTTTTTATCTCTAAATAAGTGTTGAAAAATTAAAGCTTTTTGCCTTGCTTATTTTACAAATTTTTTTTTTTTTTAACAGCCTTATTTTACAAATTTTAGTTTTATTTTATATGCAGTTGATTTGTTAAAACCATTTTTTTTATTTATTACTATTTCATTCTCTTATTTACTGATTATGTAATACGTTGATTTACTTTCTTCATCTCTTCTCTGAATTTTAACGTTTGTCATGATTAAGTTAGTCAAAGAATAATTAGGAAGATTTAGAAAAAGATATAGATTTTATCATATATTTGCTACACCGTCTTTAGCTACAATAAAGTGATATGATTATCATAGTCTTCAAAATAGGTCTGGACATGTGTTTTAATTACTAGATTTTAAATTTTACTGCTTGTAATTATTAACAACTTAAAAGAAGTTTAGTGGGTCCCAGGTAATTTTGAGACCTAAGAGTACACAAAATGGATGGGTTTTCATGGTTATGAGGTGGCCATCACTTGAGTAGTAGGGTTAAGTTTAATTTCATAAGTGATTGGTGGGGTGAAGTTAATTTGGGGTCAATACCACACGTTAATTTCCCTGTACTTTATTTTCACTATTTTTTTTATTTTATGTACTTTATTTGATTTTTGATTGATAGTGTATTATGTGAGATCAAGAAATTAGTGTGTTGAAGAGTGATTATTACAAAACTAAATGGTATAAGAAGAAAATAACATGAAAATGTGTAAAGTAACGGTTTAACTAAAATAATTGTTAAATATGCAATACGGAAAATTCCAGAATAGTGCAAGTATCTTGACATTTTTTTTCATTCAACTAATGTAACCTGGCATGTTAATTAGTGACCTACTAAACCGGTAATTATTTAATTTTGGGAGAAGATTTTTCAATTTGTGAAACATTCTTTAAATTAACCTTTTTCAATTTATGTAACATTTGATTTTGTAACATTTTAGTTTGTATATCATTTTCTTTACTTTTTCTGGTTTGAGTAACATTTGTTTTTTAGTTTTAATTAGGCATAAAAAATGGTGCTACTTATAGATTTTCTTTGTCGTGGTAATTGTTTTATCTCTTTTTAATCGTTTTTTATACATAATTATGTTGATTTTATTGTTGTTAATATTATAACTTTACACGTTAAACAATTCAAAAAAATATTGATAAAAAGGTGTAATGCACGAGAGAATTAGATTAAAAAGGTATAACTTATTCGTAATCTTGCAAACAATAATATTTTTCTTAATCTTATATTACAAATAAAAAGATTTACTTTTTGCCGAAGTAAAATAAAAAATTCTCATACACTTATGATTTTATTTTAGACGGTAAAAAGCTTCGTGTTTTGTACCCAGATAATAATAATGCCAGTGATACTAAGAAAATTATATTGAAAATGTCAAATATATTAAAAGATAAAGATATTATCAATGATGATAATTTTATAAGTAAAACCAATTTGTATACCTAAAAATGATAATTACGATGATAATATTACTAGTAGTAATAATAATAATACAAAATAATAATACTAATAGTTAGTTTTATTAGTATTATTACAGTGAAACAAACGGGACCTTATCATATGCCATCTAAAAGTATTTTTTTTGGGATATATTTGTAAACTCTTTTCAAGCTGAACATATAATCCACATTGATACTTTTAGCAAACTCAAGCGAAAATGATATGAAATGTGAGAGCTTGCAAAGTTGGGGTTGAAATACTATACACGTCAAAGGTTAAGTATCATTCGTGTTTAAAACGAGTTAGGTTAACCTAAAACACTTTTATATAAAAGTATTTTATTTTCTTTAGTATGATTACAAAATCATATATACATACATATTTTTTAAACAAACTCCTATCCACACATGATCAATTGTATGTTTTATTATGTAGTTTTACAACATAATTAACTTTTAAAATTCTCACATTATATGCAATTAAGTTGTTATATATTATTGTAATTATGATAAAGTTAATTATATATAGCAGTAACTAAGACAAATCCAAAAATTATTTGTATACAATAAAAAGATTATATTGTTATACATCAAGCTATTGATATACATGGATGAAAAAGGCAAAAGGAAAATGCCAATGGAGTCGACAAATTTGAAAAAACCTCATTGGTTCAGGTCCTTTCTTTATCGAATTGGTTGGAAGTCTTTTGCTTTTGGAGACTTTGTTGTTCATATTCTTCTTTTAGTTTATTTTCTAATTTACGAGTTTTTTATATGAAAAAAATAAACAGAGTTTATAAGACTATAATAATTTAAAGAGAGGAAATATATCTTCTTACTGAAAAGATCAACACAAGTGTCGAAAATAATAGAAGAGGTGAGAAAAAAGAATTAATAGACTACATATAGAGAATGGAGTAGGAAGAAATTGAGGATATATCATTTTTCTAAGTTAACACAAACACCTCTTCAAATATGTTTCACTAGTCTTCAAATCTTTAACCAATGGCATGATACATATTCATAGACAATCAATGGTCTCCTTTTCAACCGGAAAAAAAGAAAAATAAAACATAACCAAACAATATAACGATATAAAAAAAATCTACAATAGGATATGAACCATACTATAAACATGTATATGGCCTAAATCAATTCCGCTTATGTTTATCTCTACCATATAAAATAGTAAATAAAAAAGAAGAAGCTTATTATGAATCCGGTCAAAAGTATTCCAAAGTTCATATAATCATTATGAGTTCGAACTTTCCTAGGTAAACATCTTGAGGGTGACCAGGGATGGGTCAGAAACAGTCACAGGGATACCCCAGTTATGGCGCATACATCTTAGTCAAAAACTCACCCTCCCCGGAATCCCGGATAACCTGAACAAGAAAACCTCTCCATTTACCCGGTTTTTGTAACTCAGTTATCAAACAAACTCATTTTACTACCTAGGGGTTCAAGAGACTTTGTTACCATTGTTTAGTTGGACCAAATCCCAGCAGTTCCATATGGTGCTTTAGAACAGATAGCACATCATAAATTTAGCACCCTTTTAGGCATTCTCAAAATAGTACACAAATGTTGGCATGTTTGAGTAGAAATGTAGAATTTCTTAGCAAAAAAAAAAATATATTATTACATCTTACCTACTTGAAGGGGAAGGATGATTTTTAAACAGATAACTCTGTTTTAGAGATCAAAATCCCATCTGTATCAGCATAAAGATACTCACCATCCAAGATTCTAGTCCCAGCAAATGCAACAGGAACATGTTTCTCCCCAATTCCTTTCTTGTTAGCTTTCACAGGATGAGAAGCAAGTGCTCTTACACCAATATCACAACTGTTGATTTCATCAACATCTCTTATGCACCCATTCACCACAATACCAGCCCACCCATTGTTCTGTGCTTGCACAACAGGATTGCCGCCAAGTATGGCACACCGCAAGCTTGCACCACCGTCAACCACCAGCACACGCCCATTTCCTTTCTCCTCAAGGAATTCACGGACTAACACATTGTCTTCAAACACTTTGAGGGTGACAACTGGACCTGAGAATACTTGGCGCCTACCGTATATCTGGAAAACTGGCTGCAGGGCACGAAGTTCACCGCTTACAATGAGTTGTGGGTTTGCATCACAAACTTCAGCAGTTGTCACCAGTGCCATGTTATATTTTCTGACAAAAAAATGTCATATTGCTCTAAGATTATATTGCTAATGTACATAACTGTATAGAGTAAAGCAAAACAATTCATCCTTCAAATTGGCTCCTAATAACAAGATGATGAAAGCAGGGCAATGTCTAAAGACTTATCTCTCTCTTTCCTAGTCTCTTAGTTGGATCTTAGCTATTAAGAAACTTTAACATTCTCTGATTATAGATTAATAATAAATTAGATGTATTAGTAGCAGAATGATGCAATACTTACAGGTTATAACACACATGGATTATCACACTCAAAAACACTGATTATGAGTGTCTTTTAGTGATTGTGGTCTACTGAGATCTTATTTCCAAACATTTTTTGGATTTCGAAGTTAAATATGCAACAAAACTCTATTTAATTTGCATATGAGAAGTACTAAAGTTCAAAATCCAAAGTCAACTTAAAATCTTATTCGCAAGAACTAGCCTAGAAGCTATATGAAGATGCTGATGGACATTGATTACCTTGAACAATTCAAATGAAGACAAATAACTTAACTTAAGCAGAGATGGAGGATTTCCTTAGCAAATCTGCTGGTAATCATAACTAGGCTTGACTGATTTGAAGAGCTTGACGAAAAGAACAAAATCGGATTCAATCAGACAGTTTTTTAGACAAATCATCTCCCTCTTTTCATCTACTCACTAAATCAATCTCCGATTCTCTATTTAAGTTCAATCGACAAAGCTCAAGCTCCCTAAATCAACTCCTTATCACAAATATCATACGACTGACGGCGTACGATTCATCATTTTCTGAATCTGTTGATTCCTAGGCCATAAGAAAGCTACAAAATGATCGAAGAAGCTACACAAAATCGGCTAATTAAGATCGCGTAACGTGTATTATATTCAAGGATAACACGAATTGATAAGATCATACAGATAAAGGGCTAAATTACGGATTCATGCGGAAAGATGCTACTTCTAGATTGTGAAATTAACAACGAACCTTTGATTTGATTGAAATATGCAGAAGAGTAGATCGTAGCTTCAGATCACACAGATCATCACCAGTTTTAGCAAGTCCAAAATCAGTAAAGAAGATACTGCTATTAATTAATGGGTTCGTAGGATTTTGGGCCGACACCAGGCCTGTCGATATCACCATTATTATTCTAGTAAAAGTACAAAACTACACAAATCGTCCTTCCGCTATTTGTCTGTTTACACTTTTTGCCTTACATTTGCGTTAATACTTTGATAGCGATCAAAACCAAAATATCGGAAGTAGAAATCATTTATCCTTTTCTTTTTCTTACTTATCTTCCTACTTAGCCGATTAAGACAAGTGTCAAAATTAAGAATAATATGTAAAAAAGAATTAATATTTTACGCATATCAAACATTGAGTAGGTAGAAAGATAAAGTAAGAAGATATATTATTTCTCAACAGATTGAATAGTTATAACTTGTATTATCCGCCTGTGCGTGAGATCAGATCGACTATGTAATTAAACGTAAGCCCCGGGTCAACCCGCGTTCATTGTTGCCTATATAGCTTTCTAGAGTAGAGATCTAGCAACAAAGAAAATGCTATTTTGGAGTTTTATCAACAATTTGCTTGTGTAGAGGGAGATCCGGTATTTTCTTAGGAAGCTTACCCAACTCATCGCTTAACTCCGGTGTCTGCTTCTCTTGGAGCGATGATTCTTGTCCACTTATAAGACAAGGTTTCCATTCCGATTTGCTGTTGTAAAAGGATTTCTTGCTATGCCCCTCTTCCGGGTCTTCAGACCAGATTTATCGGTGCCTATGAAACTGTAAACCCCAATCTTATGTGGTCGAAAGAAAAGCCGGGAATGAAGTGTCCTATTATTTCTAGTTGATTTGTGAATCAAGGTGGCCATAGGCCCCTATGGTCCAGTGGTTACGACCTCTCTTTTTCACGGAGAAAACGAAGGTTCAAGTCCCTCAAGGTATATTATTTCAGTGCTACAACAATATAAGAACTTTTGGTAAGCCAAATTAGTTTGTGATTAAAAAAAATTCTCCAACTAAATGTCACATAAGTTGATGAAATATAAACTTTAAAATAGTGTTTAGTATTGCCTTTAGAAACGTGATTATGTATTCTTTTTTCCTACAAATGTACTTTGAAGCTTTTTTTTTTTTGCACAAAAGAACTGTAACACCTAAAAATACTATAGTGAAATAAACAACTTTCCATAACAATTACACTTTTCAAAAATTTATGTAACAAGATCAAATCTCGTCACAATTTCTACATATTTTTATCTATTCTTAAACATCGTTTTTTAATTAATTAGAGCTAATTACAAAATAGTTTATGTGGTTGTCACGAAATTTTACTTTTAGTCATTTAACTTTAAAATTACGAAAATAGTCATTGAGGTTCTCAATTTGTCTCACCTTTGATCCTTTACACCAACTATTAATTTTGACCAAAGTCAAAGGATATTTTCGTCTTTTATCAGTTATCCTTGTACCTGTTTGTTCGGTAAAGGTTGTTTGACTAACGGTTAAAGTTAACAGCAGTTAGTGTAAATGATCAAAACTGAAACAAAGTGACAATCACAGTGACTATTTTCGTAATTTTTAAAACTAAATGACAAAAAATATAATTCTGAGACTACAATAGGGACCATTTTTATAAAGCTCATCGATCACTTTAATTAATAATTTAATACCCATGTTTATAGTAATTTTAATTTGTGTCTCCTACCTATTTTGGTGTCGTTATGTATTCGTCACATACTTATTACTAGTTGCGTTTTTGTTCTATGTACATAAAGTGCACATCTATTAATTTTTTTTTCTTCAAAATGTTTGCTAATCAATATTTAGATGATAATTGCACATAAATGTCCATTTGATAGTATAGTGTTACTATGTTAGTATAAATAACCTACTAATAATAAAAGGGGGAATGGATTAAAATATGAAGGGAAAGAAAACTCATTCTAATTTGCTTATCACAAGATGTTTGTTAGCAATGTAAGAATGAAATAAGTTCATTATGTACGGAATATGTTCCCTCTATTTTAAGAATTTTCATTTTTTGGAGGATGGTGTTTTTTCCTCATTCCTTTTGAGAATGAAATGAATTGCTACAATTTAATTTTTTTCTTTACATTTTTATTAAAATTTATTTTATTCAATTCCTTTGTGTATTTCTTTCTATCAAACGTCATAAAATAAATGATTCATTTAATTCTAACAAATTAACCAAACATGTCAATGAATGGTAATAATTCATTCCATTACCTCATCCATTTTATTCTTTTATCTATTACATTCATTTATCATTTATTTCCATTTAACCAAACAGACTATTTGTTTTACTATGGTTCTATGAGTGTACGTAAATAATATAAACTAAACCTAATTAGCGATAACTTTTGTTCTGATAAATTATAAAGTACTAAATTTGGTTATAAATAATATTATTAAGCAAATGATAACATACTGGTTTTGTATTTTATTTTATTTTTATAAATTTTATATTAAGTTAATATGATGTTTTAGGGCACTTTCTTGGATAGTTTAGGAAACTATTTCTATAAGAGATGGCATTTCAATGTAGTCTTTAAAGTATTTGTCCCAACTATAAGATTTAAATTTCAAACTAAATACCAAACCAAGACTCTATATAACCAAGCTGAAACCTAAATTAACAAATATAATTAACACGATTGGTCATAACATTTCTTACACCAATCCCATTCCTATTTATTGTCATAATCTAAAGTTCTCAATTAAGAAATAATATTTTCATGACAACATGCTCAAATTAACAAGTCATAATTATAAACAACTTATGGGGTTAGAAATTTACCTCAAATTTGGGTGACACTCTTATGGAGGTATCGACCTTTTTTTGTTCTTTTAGTTTGGGTTGTAGCCTAAAAAAATTTAAGCCGATCTTCTAATATATATAAAAGACTAATTTGAAATAAATTATTAGATAATCTGGACCTTTTATTTAATAAAAGATTTAATATTAGCCGTTCATTTATTTAATTATAAAAATTTAATTTTGACTTTTTAGAGTCAAACTAATATGAATTAGACAAAGATAACACTTAATCAATTCAATAATAAATATCAAAAATTTATCTTGAATCTTTAATCTAACATCTAACATATTTAAATAATCAAAAAGCAAAAAAAAAGATACATCCATCGATCCCATAATTCTATCGCTTTATTTTGAATTACTTGATAATTTTTCATAGATATTTAATATTATGGTTGTTTATAAAAAATATATTTAAACTATTTAATAGATAAATTTTTCATGGTTATTTATATAGACACGTAGACTAATTTGATTAAATTAGTACATTGAATTTTTATTATTGGATTTGTCATAATATTTTATTTTAGGAATCATTTCGAAAATGATTTCATAACATATCACTTTAAGTACCTTCTTTCTTTTCTATTTTGTTTTCTATCGTAATTTGTTATTATATTTTACGTTATTATTTATATATGGGTATTTGTTATCGATATGTGTATTTATACATGGGGTATTATTTATTTAATTATTTGTTTATAATTTTTATATGTTTTACAATGTTTACAATATAGAAAATTTAAAATTCACTTTAATCATCCCCGTGTTTATACACGGGGTATTAAACTAGTATGTTTATATAATTTTTATATAGACCAGCTTAAACACAATTCATCATATAGTAATACA
Source organism: Pulicaria dysenterica (assembly GCA_947179395.2). Taxonomy (NCBI): domain Eukaryota; kingdom Viridiplantae; phylum Streptophyta; class Magnoliopsida; order Asterales; family Asteraceae; genus Pulicaria; species Pulicaria dysenterica. The sequence continues at coordinate 38,483,567 of OX359296.1, read as the reverse complement.
TATAATTAGAGTAAAATATATTTAGTTTTCTAATAGACAATATTACTAAAATTAAAACCAATACAGTAACCTAAATATAAGAGCACTCGCACCCGCGCACCAGCTGCTCATGAAAGGTCATAATGAGGGTGATATTCATAATAACAAGCACGTGAGCTCGTGAAGACCATTACGGTTCAATCGTTACAAGCTCGTGTTGGTGGTGCTCGTGCTTAGGGGTGTTCACAGCGCGGATATTGAGAAATTTGAAACCGCATATATACGAAGCGGGTGCGTAATCTAGTTACCCAAAACCAACCACGTGGGGTGGGTACCCGCACTTAACTGAACTAAAAAATAGTGGGTACCGTTCATGATTACCTGAATTTTGTTGTGTTTTGATGTAATAAAAATAAACAGTGAAATTGTTTTGCGAAAAAAAATAGTTTAAACGATTAACACTAAAAGTATTAGAAAATGCTACTAAGAGTATGGAGGATTGGAGCCATCATTTGTTGATAAGTTAGGAGTATCACCTTTTAGGAACCGTTGATTTGCCGATATGGTAGCGCAAAGGTTTGATCAAGTTCTTCAAAGAAAGGGAGTAACAAAATCAATGGCAGCGAGGGTGAATGAAAAAAACACGGTATGTAATAGAAAATTTCTTATAATGAGTAATTTTTTATTTCGAAATATTAATAAATATATTTTTTCTAAACATACTGGCGGGGTTGATATTATTGTAGTAAATGTAGAGAACCGAATCCAACCCGACTCGACGGGTACCTTTATTTTCAGTTTTTTTTGGTTATGGGTTGCTCTTCATATTTTTTTGGTTTTAAATCATATGGTGCCTCTTGATTCATTGTTTTTAGCTTGTTTTGACCACCCCTCCTCGTGATGACAATAACAAGCAACGCAAGCTGGATAACCTTTTTTTTCTTTTCAAGATATATAATTGTAGAGAAAAGTTTATTCGAGAACCGTTGTTAGCGCGAGAACCAATTTGAGACGTTCAATTTCCTCTACTTCAATGTCATTGTCCACCCATGAATTTTTCACATGCACTCTGCCACACTCTATCCCTTCACACTCTCAATCCATGATACTTCTCATATCCAATGAACGACTGATATTAATTCTCGCACTAACAACGGTTCTCGAATGAACCTTCCCCTGTAATTGTATATGGTCCAACAATAATAGTAATGTATTCAAGTGGATAGTAATGAATAACGAATAATACTATCATGATAAATAACAATAATAATAGTAATAATGACAATAAAATATTAGTTATAGTTACTAATGTACAAAATAAAAAAAAAATAGTCATATCGTTCAAAAATTGTGCACGTGCGTCGTGCGAGTAGTCTCCATATCTCACACGCGATCAAAAGACACGTATCTCTCTCTCTCTCTCTCTCTCTGCGTCTTCCCCAAACTTCTCTTCTGTTCCCCTGAAACTGAATCCCTCATTATTCACACACACACATTTCGCAATTCGTACACATCATGAATGCAAGTGTCCATAAAAGCGGCCACAAAGCTTACCACCACATAAACACCTTTTGGACGAGGCATTTCATATCTAATTCGATCGGTGTTCCGATTCGTAGAAGCCATCTCCAACAACAATCGCAGCTTTCCAAAGCCTTTTACACTCGATTCATTCGTCCAAGAACGAAGGATACGGAGTTTTATGTCTCGGTTCGTCGTTTTAATAGCAACACAAATGGTACGACGCGATCGGCTTCGATTACGAATAGTGGACCAATTGGCTGGTATTTGGGCATGATTAAAACTCGGCCTATTCTTACTAAGAGCGTCACATCTGCTCTCATTTTCACTGCTGCTGATTTAACAGCTCAGGTACTCTATTTCACATAATAAATGTTTGATTACCTATGTGAATGCGGTGTTCATACAATGCATTTAGAGTTTTGTGAATCTGAGATGGTTTGTTTACTGTTTACATCCGCAAATTATAATTCCTTGCGGTTATTAAGAGTGCTGCATACCTGAAGAGAATCAAACTTATATATTGACTCTTACAATCATGTATTACCTTTGGATTCATAGATTACTTGATTCGACACATTTTCAGCTCCATTTAGGGCTGATTGAGATAGTTATTTCATTATCTAATTTAACATTGTGCAATCTTAAGGAAAGAAAATGAGAGGCAAGAGTGGTGGGCCCGTCTAATTCTTTCTTTCATTAAATTAATTGATCTTCTGACAACTTGTAGAGATTAGACCTCACCAAAATCTGGATTAAATTAAAGATTAAGGCAATCATAGATCTTCCTGAGCCCCTCTTGGCCTCTTCTTCGATTTAGTTTTTTTATCTTTTATTTGATTCTTTAGTCCTCAATCTTGAATCAGATCTTCATTGTTAGCAATAACTTGAAATCTTATATTCCTATCTCACTTTCTTGATCGCTTGAGGTCCAAAGAAAATATGACTAACACATGATCTCTATCTCAAGTAGAACTTGATTCATGCATAACTAGTGGACTTCATCTCAGTCTGTTTATGCTTGAAAAACAGATAAACCTTTAACATGATCAAATTGCTATATGTAAGGATTAGGTCTTATATATCGTAATCTAAAACTCTCTTTTCTTGTTTGCTATTGGAAAGTTAAAATTCATATACTATAAGCGTAGGCATTCTTGAAGAACTAGAGCCAAACTCAAACACACAAGCTCACGTAGCTTCTATAACAAGCTGATCCGAGTTTTTTTAACACTGTTGAGATTTTATTTTTTGGAACAAAATCATATTGTAATCTTGGATTTTTTCAATCTCTAGATGAATATGAGTAATAGTGTCAACCAGATGAGTTGTGCTTGAGCCACCTACTGCTCCTTACCCTTCGACTCATTTATTGAATTACACAAGTTTATCATAAATTTTATTTAGGAGGTGAAGTTTTTACTTCATGATTTTGTGATAACTATGTTACACCTCTATTAATCACAAAAATTGGAGGGGGTATGACCCCAACTAGCCAGCCCCCTCGCTGTTTACACTCCTACACAACATGGTGCTTAGTCTATCCTTGAGGAAGCTTATGGGTACGAAGAGGGATTCCACAAGCTCAAGTACTAATTTCTTCAATATATCTTTTAATTTTCATAATATAAATATATGATTTTCATGCTTATCAATTACCCTCTCTATCACATTAATAGAACAACTTATACTTGTGATGTCCCCCGTATACTTGCAAGTTGAGACCTTTCCTTAGCCAAATTTACCTGGATTTCCTGCAAATTATCTTTATTAAACAGAGAGGGGGCTGGCTAATTAGGGTCATACCCAGGTAAATGTTGGTACGAATAGAGATTCCACAAGCTCAAGTATTAATTTCATCAATATATATCTTAATTTTCCTAATATAAATATATGATTTTCGTGCTCATCAATTACTCTCCCTATCACATGAATAGAACAACTTATACTTGTGATATCCCTCGTATACTTGCAAGTTGCAACCTTTCCCTAGCCAAATTTACCTGGATTTCCTGCAAATAATCATTATTAAAGTTGTAATGATTCTCATCCACTGAATCTTTTTAGTTGAAAACAAAAAATTCAATTCAAATACCTCATCTTTACTTTGTCATGATAAGAGGGTATCATAGACATAGAGTATAGACATTTGACCAGTGCCCAAAAACTAATGATATCTGTGCAAATCAATTATTACAGGTTAAATGATACTGAGGGAGTACTACTTCTGAGATGATACACATTGCAACCTTGATAATAATATTGTAATTTTTTTTATTGTTTTTAGCAGTAAAGACTCACATATCATTTTCCCTCTTGGTTGATGAGCCACCTTCGTAGTTGATCAAGTGTTAAAATTCAATACCCATTTAACATCTTATATGAATTAAACTAAGTAGAGTAGATTGTCCTGGAGTGTATTATCAGTTTACTAGTTACAAGTCATATAATGTGGCTTCTAATATGGAGTTTAATATCATGTTCAGACAATGACACGATCATCTTCAGAGGCTTATGATTTCATACGAACTTGCCGTATGGCTGGATATGGAATGATCATATTAGGTCCCATACTACATTTCTGGTTTAACTTTGTATCAAGAATATTACCTAAGCAAGACCTTGTCACAACTTTTAAAAAGATGCTCGTGGGGCAGACAATATTTGGTCCTATAATGAATACTTTATTTTTCTCCGTCAATGCAGCTCTTCAAGGTATTTTGTGTTTCTGGTGGTGGAGTTCCACTTAGTTTTGATTATTGCAGTAAAGATTTGACAGTTGGTTGAATGTTTATACTTTGCATGCTAACAAGATTGGTTACTGTTATCGAATCTTTCAGGTGAAAGTGGGGAAGAGATTGTGGCTAGATTAAAGCGAGACATGTTGCCCACAATGATCAATAATGCTATTTACTGGCCTTTATGTGATTTTATCACATTCAGATTCACCCCCGTGCATTTGCAGGTAACACCAATTCAAATCTTTCATGTTTTCAAGAAATAGCGGGAGTCGGTTTTATGAGTATTGACTCTTGATGTTGGTTTTGAACAACGCAGCCACTGGTGAACAACTCGTTTTCGTATATATGGACGATTTACATTACATACATGGCCAACTTAGCAAAAGCAGGCACCAATGAGTAGTTGGAGCACAAATGAAGATCCCACACAACACTATTATGTTTTCTTTTGTCACAAAAACCACATTACTGTAGTCAACTTGCAGTAAAAATCTATACAATTACTTGCAACTATCTTACCCCTCCTCCCCCTTCTTTTTTTTTGTGGGTATCATGTTTTAACATTTCATTAATTAAAAAAGAATTCACCATGTTAGCAATTATAAATTCTTACAAGCTTGAAGCTTTTAGTTGATTTTTCGTAACTATGTGGTGTCAATTTTGATCGTCATACTTACGCATGGGTTGCTTAGGGACTTAGGGTCACACTTAAATTAATAGAGTGTTAGTATAGATAAATTAAACAACTATTTAGTAGAGTTAATGATGATCTTATATCATTTTAATAACTGAACCTTCTTAAATAAAGATAATTTAAAAAATCCAATCAATACAAATTAACTTAATAGTTAAAAAAATTGATAGTTGAACTTTTCATATTATATATCCTATCATATAACAAATATTTTAACTTAACTATTAAAAAAGTACTAATAGCTACAAGTATTAAATTTAAATAACATATCACCTGAATTTATAATAGGTACTGGATTTTTTAAATGGGTATTTAATGAAAATATAATAGAGTTACAATGCAAACGGTCTTGTATCACTCATGTGAAATTTTATTGACCCATTATAATTTATAAAAGAAGCACACTACTCTTACTTTAAAAACAGATAAGTTATTGAGAAAAACTATTTGTCACCACTGCAAAGAGGGGAAACAATGCTAGTACGTTACAAAGTGTGCTTTAGATTATTCAAAAAAGAAGGAAATGCCCTACATTTGTAATCCATACTTCAAATATCAACCAGTATACCCCTTTCTAACTGATTCAAAAAGGATCTATTTTTAACATGTCATCAGAACCCTTTTTTAACCTTTAGAGCAAGTGTAGTCACTTACACTAAAAGGGAGAAAAAGGGTGTTTTATGGTCATAGTGAACCACTACGGGGTTATTTTTAGTGTGACACTGGTGGAAAAAGGAGAGTGGTATTGCGTTGAGGTGGCATAACGCTCTTATCGTTAACTATTAAACGACTTCAACATCGTTAGGTAAAAACAAAAACCTTAACAAAACCAGAACAATGGGACAATAATAGACAAAAACGTCAAATTGATGAATGTAAGAGTATATACCCAACCTTGAAGGCATGTCCTCGTACGCTATACAAAACATACTAAGAAACCATCGAAAATTTGAAGTCCCCATAAACAAAACAGAGACAAATGTAAAGAAGAATAACAGGACATTTCCTGAAAACTCAAATAATCACCTCAACCCAACCCAACCCAACCCAACCCAACCCTTGCTAAACCAGAGTTTTATTATGCATATGTGCTAAAACATAACCTCTCATATTGTGTTGACCAATCCCCTCCAAGTTTACTTGGATCAAACTCCATTGAAACACTAAGATCCAAAGCCGAAACAGTTGATATCCTTGGCCTCACCCGATACGATCTGGGTAAGTTTACATTAACACCAGGTGCAGTTTGACTGATCCTTGACCGAGCAAGCCCAACACATGGTTCCATCAATCTCTTCAAGTAAGCATCCAAACCAACATTCAGCAAGTTTGCACAATCCTCTGAGATGCTTAGCCCCTCACTCTCCAATTTCTGCTTCAAACGACTCCTCAAATATCTACTGTCTGGTAGTTCACAACTGTTTTGACATGATTGAGGCATGGAACCTAATGAACCATTTGCAGAATTAAGATATAATATTTTCCGGGCTTTGCCTGTTTTCATAGGAATACCAAGAGGGGCAGTAACTGGGCTTCTGCTTTGAATCCCGGGACTTCCAGATACCACCTCTTCACCATCCTCCACAGAAATAGGTGGCCTGCTACCAAGAGAATGCAGTTCTGTTGGGCTTTGATGAATCTCCTGGTGGACCTTTGACCCGTTAGGCCCAAGAGGACTAGGACGGTCCTTAAACTTGCGGTCCCGTGGGGATCGGCTTTTACGAGGTGACAAAGGGAATGCATCCCCATAAAGTGATTGCAGACTGTTTCTTTGGGGGGAACGGGTGACTTTGACGTTGAGAGAATCTGCTAACTTTTTTACTGTTGGTGGCGGGACTTTAGCTAGAGCAGCGTTTTTGACAATAGAGGAAATTAACCGATTGTGAAGAGGGAGATTTTCCCTCCCAATTGTCCGAATGCAGAACTTGTCAAAATTGCTCTTGCTGATCTGGAGACTGAATAGTTTGTTGAGCAAATTGAAATATTTCTCGGCTCTTTGCTGTCCAATCTTTTGATATAAAAGAGCTTTCAGCTCTAATGTATCGATTCTTGTATACTGCTGATTACCACCCATCGTCTCTTGAAACTCCTAGAATCCAACCACTGTCAGATTGATTCAAGATCAACATTTTATGTTTTAAAAAAAAAAATACTTGCTACAACTGTAATAAATCATAAATGTTTCACCATCTCAAGAAAAGGATGAACTTTAATATATAAATGTGTGTATAAAAAACACTTGTAGTAGACTATACAACTATAACAATCCAGATATGTTAATATGAACACCTATCACCGGAATTTTGAACTGCATTAACAACTTCTTTGTCATAAAAGAGTAATAATGCTATTTTATCTGATCCTAATACTTCAAGTATTCTTATAATTATGTTAGCATAACTAAACCTCTGTTGCAGTGATAAATTCCTTTATAATTCAAGATTTTTATATTCTAGATTCTAGAACACAATGACTTCCTGCTATTATCGTTTTCCAGATCCTGTTAGGACAACAAATGCCATTTTCAACACATATATGATCTTTATGCGAAAATTGATATAATATGTTCTAGCTATGTCCACTACCCTGTCAACCCTAATAAAATTTTTAGAAACTACTTACACAAGTTGAAGCTAACCTCCTGTGCTAGTAGGTGATGTTCGATCGTGTAATAAAGATCTCAACTTTGTACCAAATTGATCGATAATGAAAACATTGAACAGACAATAACTCAAAATCATCTTTTTAATGCGAACACCAAGATAACATCTGTAATTGAATCCGATCTACACTTGACATTCCAGTTTAATAATTCAGCAATAAAAATAGCAATCAGATGAGAGAGAAAGAATCGACCTGAATCGCGCTTCTCGAATTAGGCAAATTGAATTGTAGTTCGATGATTCTTCGAAATCGGCAACCGAATTCACGTTTATCTTCCGATCGAGTGTTAGATTTTCCAGCAACAATGGAAACCCTAGAATTTTGATTTAGGAACTGGAAAACCCTTTCCGAAATTTGGGTGTCAATCGCTACTTATGCAAGAACAAGAAATAACCCCGCTTGACAATCATTTGCTGAATCGAATATAATACCCCTCAACTTAACTAAATATTGCAATTACAACCCCCATACACTTTATCATATGCTAAATTAATGTCTTAGCACCCTTTTTTTTTTTAGTTAATTACATTTTTGGTCCCTATGGTTTACACAAAATCACAGATTTAGTCCTTGTGCTTCATTAATTACGGATTTAGACCTTGTGCATTACCATTTGTTTCAATGTTGGTCTCTGGCCCACTTAAAAAGACTAATATACCCCTCATCCCTTAATTTATTATTTTCTTTTTAAGTTTTATTTATTTAAATAATAATAATTATTAAAAAGTGTAATTAATTCAAATAATAATTAAGTTAAAATAAGAAATATATAAACACTCTCTTACACACACACACACTCACAACACATACTCTCTCTCTTTCTCTCCCTCCTTTCTGCTCCACCGTCGCCTGCTCCACCGCCACCGCCACCTACAGCCACCACCCACACTTTCCCCCTCCTCTCTCTCTCTCTCTCTCAACTGTAACAACGTCTACAGCCACCACCCTTGCACCACCGTCCACATCTACATCGCCGCCCACAGCCACCTTCCACATCTACACCGCCTGAAACTCCGGCCGCTACTGTAAGTCACCACCACCGCCACCCAGCAGCGAAAACCCTTCACAAACACCACCCAAAAGAGAAAACCCTTCACCACCTCAACCGTTCACTGATCTGAAAACATCTCAACAACACCTTAATCTGAAACACACCACCGCCATATGAAAACAAACACCTTCCATGATCGGAAAACCCTAATCTGAAAACCCTAATTTGAAAACCCTTCACAAACACCCTAATCTGAAAACCCTTATAAAAAACACCCTAAGAACAAACCCGAACCACCCAAGAACATTTAATAACAAACCCTACCTGGCTTAAGGCGTTGGTTGCGACGGTGGCGGTCTTCCAGGGGCGATTAAGCAAGGTTTTCGACGGTGGCAGTCTTCCTCCGGCGATTGAGTACCAAAATCGATCAAACTACCTGGCTCGTTTAGAAACTAATGAAAATGTAGCACGAGTCAAGCTTAGAGTGGGAGGCGGTGGAGGAAGGTGGTGCCTGCGATAGTGGGGACTGGGGGAGAATACGGTGTTGGTGGTGATTTTCAAACAGGAGAGAGAGAGAGAGAGAGAGAGAGAGATTGTGGGTAGGCAAGAGGAGGTGGCGGGGGTTGCCGTCAAGAGACGGAGTATGAGACGTCGTAGAGAGAGAGAGAGGCGTTGTAGAGAGAGAGGGACGGTGGCAGGGGTTTTATTATTTATTAATAATATTTGATTATTTAATTATAGGAGAAATTGATTTTAGAGCTAAAAAATAAATAAAAGAAAGGGTAAGGGCAATTTTGTCTTTTTAAGTGCCCTAAGGACTAAGATTGAAACAAATGGTAATGCACAAGGACTAAATCCGTAATTAATGAAGCACAAGGACTAAATCTGTGATTTTGTGTAAACCACAGGGACCAAAAATGTAATTAACTCTTCTTTTTTTTTATAAAAACGGATTCGTATACAAAAAAATTTATTTACATATAATAAGTATAAACATTAAATAATATAAAATTTATTCACATAAAATAGATATAAATATTTAATAATATATGATACAAGTTCATAATAAATACATTATTATTATGGATAATTTTTGTTTTCTTATTTCAAACTTAATAATCATAAGTTTCTAACATATGAAAGAATAAACTAACGTATACCAACAGAGTAAGATCACAAAAGTAGAGATAACAAGAGAAACACTTTTATGTATAGTTATAGCAATCATATTGTCACGCTAGCATAACTAGCTATAAGTGATGGTTATAGTTGGATCGTCACACTTTTTTATAAATAAATGAGAGTGTCTTTGTAATAAAAATAATAAGTTTATTCACATTATAGAGTTGTGTTCAATAAAGCTTACATAAAAAACATAGTCCTGAAATTCTAATATTAAATCACATGTGATTCAGTATACAATCACATGTGATTGTAAAATCTTCACATATTAATTACGAAAATGTCACTCCGCCCAAAATTTTAAAATTCAATCAGACCCTTGATGAGACTGATCCAAAAGCTAAAACTAGTCCCTTAGGACTATAAATTAAGTATGGACTATATTGAACATTCCGCTCCTATTATAAGCGCAATGTGGATAATGCCTCTCATCATGACTTAGCCATGAATTCCCTTCCTTTATATAACTAGTCATAGAGCTTCATAAGGGGTGTCAACACGCCTATTATGAAACCGTTGTGCTTGCTCTTATGAGTTAAAAATTTATCAATGATATCATAATTCTATAGATTCATAAGCAACTAGATATATCATTGTATTAAACAACAATATCCGCAATATTTCATGTGATGATGAGAAAAATTAGATAAATTATTTGAACAACAATATCCACAATATTTAGGTGTTGTTTGTTTTTTTGAAGACATAAGATGTTAAGGTCTTATTCCATGTCTTCGAAGGTCTTATTGAATAAGCTAAAGTTTAAAAAGTCTTATGTCTGCGAAAAAATGTTGTTTGTTTTTTTAATTTTAAAAAATGTCTTATTTACTATAATTTTATAATTTTAAATTAAATTCAACAATTTGAGTAAAACTATCGAATATCCACCCCCCCCCCCCCCCCGACCCCGCCCCGCACCTACGAAAATCTTCTGCAAAATCTTCTTTTAGCATTTTCAAACTTCCAAACCTACATGAATAGTAACCAAACATCTTGTAATTAATAAACCATTCGATTCCACATGAACAGTACTTGCAACACCCCTCAAGTTCTAAACTTTAATTTCTGTAACAAATTTAAAAACCATATTCTTATCACATATTGCATCCAAAGTCACTAAAAAATCTACATTTGCATCAATTGTTCCGCAATTTGATCTCGCAATTGAACCATGTACTCACGATCTGCTACACTTCCATGTGGTTGGACCTCATTATCAACATCATCATTATCAACTTGATTTTGTACGTGGTTGTTTTCAACAGACACAATGTCTTGATCATACTGAGAGAATAATTCATCACTTAAGCCCTCTTTCCTTATAAAATTATGAAGCGCGAAACAAGCAATTGTAATGTTTCTTTGTGTAATCAAAGGAAAGCGGGCCATTCTCTTCAATATTGGGAAACGTGCTTTCAAGACACCAAAAGAACGTTCGATAACGTTTCTAAGTTTTGCATGTGAGTGGTTAAATTTTTCTTTGCTATTCAACGCACGTCTTCGACGAAAATCTCCAAGCCAATATCTCACATTCCGATATGGTGCCATAAATCCTCGAGTGTGTGCATAAGCAGCATCACAAAGATAGTATTTATCTGTAAATATAATAAAATGATTAATGTTCAAAACATATAATAAATATCAATTATTAATCATAAATGTACCTGGAGGTGGAAGTGGAAATGGAGCATTTGGGTTTGTTAAAGATTCACATAATATTCTAGCATCATGTGATATCCCTTCCCATCCAGCCACAATAAAAGTAAACATCATATTGAAGTCGCATATGGCCAGTACATTTTGATAACAGTCTCCCTTCCTCTTCCTCTATATAAGTGTTGTTGGTTGACAGACACCACAGCATGCACCAACGTTCCATCAAGTGCACCAACTGCTCCCTACGTTGCAATTAAATAATATTAAAATTATAAAAAAACAAAGATGTCATTTAATTAATTTTATTACTATATACCTTAAACACTCGTCGTAATCTCTTATGATGTCCCGGAATGTTCGGATTTGGGTTAAAAGTTGTTGGGACTATAATCTCTTTCGCAAACTCCATCATTCTATCTAATACCTCATGAAAATAATAATGAATTGTTTGTTGCGAGTGTTGAAATCTACGCTTCACGACAACATATCGTTGATTATGACCAATCATCATTAAGAACATAGCCATCCTTTCCTCAACCGACACATATTTGCTATCCCTTAGCCAACCTTTAACTCTAAAATGTGCACAGAGCCGGACGAAGGAATCACGCGACATACGTAGAAGCTCGATACATTGTCTGTTGTTTCCTTGTAACAATTCCATCGTGAATTGATGTCCCGACATTACCGATGTATTGTCTCGTTTTCTTTTTAAGGATTTCTTCCAAAAATAGCGAATGTACAAGTACATAAGTATTATAAATAAATTTTTTTTATCCTTATCCATAATAAACCTGTTAAAAACATAACCAACATAGTAAAAAAAACCATATCCAACATTTTAGCAATATCCAGAATAAACATCTAACATAGTAACAAGTAAACATACTATCCATGAACATAAACATCCAATATATAGTTCCTAATTTCAAGCATCTAGACGTAACATATCATCTAACATAGTAACTTCTAATCAAAAATCCCGAATATTTTTCCCGTCAACTTAATCCATCCTTTTAGGACCTCGGGATCAGATGGTAATCCCATCCATGACTCCCGCATTTTTTATGATTGGCCAAAGATGTTAAACGCGCCCAAAAACAAGGGATCAATGGGACTTAACCCAACCAACTTCAGCTTCTCGTGACATTCTTCAATGGTTGGCCCTTCACTTTTAATCAGATACTGTAATGCCTTCTGCATATCCACGGCCAAGTCATCAAGATTACTAGAGGTTTTAGCCCTTTTACTAGGCCTACCTCTAGAACCACTTTGTTCTTCTGGATCAGTAGGAATCTCATGAGCAGTAGCCGTGCCAGTAGGAGCACTAGTCCCCTCATCATCATCTAAGTAAGCAAAAGGGTTGTCCTCGGTCTGAATTGTTTGGACACGATGGACAGATGATGATGTACCCCCGGATGTTGCTTGGGAAGGGGCCCATTGATTATGACCACTCGCCCTACTCCCATCATATAAAGCTGCGTAGAGGTCAGGATAAGGCATTGGCGTCGTCTTCAGAAACCCACATTTCGGATGAATCTACACACAAGTGAATGCTAGTCAATATATACTTACATTGGTTGTGTCTTAATAATGTCAAATTCAATAAACAAACACACCTTTTTGAATGCTTCCCACTCTTCGGGCGCTAAGGTGAAAGTTTTGGTTTGAGGGTTGTAGATGTTCCCAGTTTTGTTTCTCAGATATACATACCCTAAATACTTGGCTCTCAAAGTATCGTAAGCGTTTCTCATTTGTTTTTGAGTCAAGTCCAAATTAAATCTTTCCTTGAGAGCTTTACCTAATTTTGCCCACGACTCTATATGCAAACTCCCGCCTCGTCTACCTACTCTGTTGATTTCCTCAAGACATGTATCTAATAAGCACTTCAATTGCTCATTAGTCCATTGAGGTTGACCACCCATTTTGACAAACTACATATTCAACACATTCGACAATTTTATCAAGAAAAAACAATTCTATAAGATAACAAATTAAACAACCACTTATAGCACATTCTAAAAACATAGACCATTCTCACTTTAGAAATTAGAAACAATCCATCCTGAGCTTATAACATGTGGAACCTACTTGAGAGTTTAAACAGAAGAAAACAACTAATTATACTTTTATATAAAAGAGAATAATATCAGATAAAACTCAGGAACTACCATAAACTTGCAACTAAACACCAACTGTTAGCATCATATTAAAACCATGTAATTAGTAACTGAATCAAATAACCTGATTGTTCACACTTCATTCTCAAATATTAAAATCATCAATGTATATCCAATTAACTCCATAAATCACAATCTTGAACATTATCATGTGTTACCAAGGTGACTCAATGACTAGAGCTAACCTCATATCAAGGAATGAAGCTAACAATATCATGCTTCAATAACATGATGCAGGTAACATCCTAAAATATCACAGATTTTAATCATCGAAAGTCCCTTACTGTTGAGTGTAAAAATGGCAGCAGCAAACATAAAACAAGAGAGAATCACACATTTTATTCATCGACAGTTGAGGGACTTTGAATGGCAAACCCAAATCAATTTCCACAAAACAAGAATGAAATCTGGAATTAATCACAGAAATTTCAAACAAAAATGGTAGCAAACCCAAATCAATTTCAAGCTTCAAAAAGGTTACCTGTAGCTTTTATAGTTGACTGATGAGGGTGGAGCTTCGTGGGCTTCGACTATCGACTGACGAGGGTGGAGCTTCAAGTTAGGGCTTCAACAATGGTCGTTAAGTTAACAGCAGCAATCTCTTTTAAACCTAAACCAACATTACATGCTTGTTAAGTTAACAGCAGCAAGTTAACAGTAGCACATAAAACAAATGTTTGCAATACCAATGTTTGACAAAATAGAACACATAACCCATAAGTTAAATCAGATTTTGCCAAATTCAATACAGCACAATCAGAGGAGGCAGGCTTCGATTCATACCTGTAGCTTCAAATTTGGGCTGTAGTGTTTAGGGCTTCGTCTGACGAGGGTGAGATCGACGGCAGGCTTCGAGATATGACGGCAGGCTTCGAGATCGACGAAAGGCTTCAAATCTGGGCTGTAATGGCTTCGAGTATCGATGGGGTGGAGCTATGACGGATCGACGACGGTGGATCGATATACGGAGCGACGACGGAGGATCGGAAGACGGAGCGACGACGGAGTGACAGAGCGCAGTGGTTGCGTTTAGGGCTTGAGAGACGGGATGTTTTAAACGTCTGCAAAGAAAAAGCAATTTAAATCGCTTCCTATAATAAGCAAAAAGAAGATAAAAAAAGACCTTATGTCTGTAGAAAAACAAACAGTCTTAAACAAAAACGTCTGCCCGCCCGCAGACCTTTCTTGAAAATAAGGCCTTATCCAAAAAAACAAACAAAGCCTTAATAATCAGCTAAGTATAGCATTGTATTAAACAACAATATCCACAATAACACAAAGGTTAGTTATGCTATTAAATATTTTGAGGGGTTCATAATGTAATATCCAAAAAGTATGTTTCAACACATCAAGCATCATAGTATGACACCACTGGTCAACTTCATATTACAAGTACATTTTGCCTTCACTGTTACACAATATAATAATGGAACTAGAAAATAAAAAAATTATAACAAATTTGTTTACTACACATGTTTAGTTGACCGGTAACCCATGCCACCGTAACCTTCTATAGTAGCCCGCCCATGCTTCAAATCTAGCACGAAAGAATATTACCACGCAAAAATAACATATACAATGACTCTTTTACAGCTTATGATTTCTTTTCAATTACAACAATATAATCAAGAATCTCACTCCAACTTTGATATCCCTTCATGTAATATTTCAAACTCTTTTTCTGTCTTAGAAGATGATGAGTCAGCTAGCAGGCTGACCTCAGCTTCATCGCCCACCTGCAATCTTGGGTCCTCAAGGCCTTCAACATCATGATCTCTAGAATCTACACCATCATCAGTAGTTATAAAGTGGATCCACTTCTTGTTCTTGGCATGAATAATGGCAGGGTACAAGATGAACCCAAGAACAAGAACAGAACCAGTCACTAGGAAGGTTCTTGCAGATGCCAAACACATGACGAGTATAAGTAAAAAGGCAGGAGGCATGCACAACATTGTTGCAGCGAATGTTCCAAGAGGAACTTTATAAGGTCTGTGAAGATCGGGCTTCTTTAATCTGAGTTTTATAAAAGCTGTGAATTCGAAAAGCATTCCAATCGCATAGAGGAAGTTGAGAAATTCCAAGATTTCTTGAAAAGTCATCCATGACAAGAAGATCACACCAGTTGCTGAGCATAATATGCTGATTGTGGGCGTCCCGAACTTTGACCTATGAGAATTTACAAAAGTTTACAAATTTATAATAAATTTTTAAACGCGGCTATTTGAGTTAGGATTAAAGGCATATCAAGGAAAGCAGAATAATTCCATTTCAGACAAGCTTTGCAAGAAAATTTAATAATTACACTTAATTATGTTTTTCAAAGGCTAAATAATAACACTTGATTATTATGGTACAGAAACACACCGGAAGAAAGCTGGACGGCCTTAAATCCAACGCCTTTATAATATAAAATGAAATTTAAGTATGTGCATACTTATCCCGTCCTATCATGAACATTTAAATTTCTGATTTGTACATAGCATAAGTGAAGTTTTTGACTAGTAATAATATCCAAAAACATTATCCAATATTCCAATTTCCAAATATAAGTAACTTTAACTTGAAAACTATCCAAAATAGAAAATTTAGCAATTTCAACAGGATATCTTGAAAAGAAAACTATTGCAAGAAAAAGAGTAATGTATATTAACACATCAACACTTCAAATAGGTTTTATCATTTGGAATTAAACATTTACAATGCCACAACCTATAAATCCCAAACTACCTTTAACTGATTGTTCTATTAGATTTAAGAAACAACTATAAAGATTGAAGATAAACTATCAAGATTCGATTTTGGTTTCAGAATATATTTTCACTTAACGCTATGTGCATCACATTACATACAATACCAAAACAAAATAAAAATCAGACGATTAAGTAGTGATGACTATGAACAGATACCTGGAAGCAAAAACAGAAGGGAGCATCCCCATCTCACTCATGCCAAGAAGTTGGAAAGCATCACTACTCATTTCAGCTTCAAACAAACCTAAATTAGACATAGCAGAAGCAGCTTGAATCCACCATTTGAGCCAAGACCCTCCAATCAACATCCCAACTTCAGCAAAATACCCATCACTCCATTCCCCAGAATCCGAGTCCAATGACCCTGTGCCCGATAACAATGGAATCAGATACGAACAAACCACAAGTATAACCGCACCATAAAGAGCTTTTGGAAATGTCCTACTAGGATCTTCAACCTCACCAGCAAGTGTACTAGCTTTATCCCAATAATTTAAATTCCAAAACATGCTATTAAAGTAACCCCTCCATTCTACTTTCTTGAAATCTATTGATACCCATCTTTTAGGCCTGATTTTAGGGATTGAAAGGATACCCATGACCACAAATGGTAATAGTGAGAAGCCAGCAAGAAGAACAGCAGAGGTTCCAACAATATGAAGACCTCTGTAGTTCAAATAAGTTAAGAAAACAGTGATTGCTAAAAGAGCTGGAATTCTAGCATAGAGTTGATCAAAGATTGGAAGTGAATGCTTCAAGTAATCAAGAAATAATACAGGGTACAGTGCATTATCCATAACCCCACTAAACCATTTCCAAAACCCTTCTTGGAAACCCCAGAAAGGGCCAAAAGCTGATGAAATCCAGATTACATAACCACCATTTTCAGGGAAGCTTGTGGCAAGTTCAGCAGTAACTAGGGCTTCTGGGATGCTCCAGAAAAGTGGGAAGATCAAGAACCCTAGTAAAGAAAGTAAGGAACCACCTCCTGCTTTGACTGAATCTTCAACACCAAATGGACCACCAGAAACTTCATAGAAAATTAGGGCAATTAGAGGTAATAAAGTTAGTTTAGGGTTTGATTTCTTATCTGCAGTTCTTTCATCACTGCTCAAGATCCTGTTTTTATTTTCCTCCTCACCCATCCAAAAAGGATGAATTTTGAAGATCGAATAAGCTTGATCTTTTGGCCACTAAGCAATCACCATGGTCTTGATTGATGGTTCATATCAACAAGTAGGATTAGAATGAAAGATTAGTGATATTGGTCTTGATCGTCTATAGAAGGAATCAAGATGAATTCTCTGTGCAATATTCAATTGTGAGACGCTTACCTTGGATTGAAGGTGAGATTGGGAGATGGCCTGTTTGACTTATGGAAATTGTTTAGAGAACCCAAACTCTTCTGCAGCCTTGCTTCCATGAATTTCCATCAAGACAGTATTATATGATAATATGAATATAATAATAATTATCTCATAACCCGAGATATCTTATCATATTTTATTAGATTAGATTTTTACGAGATCTTTGAAATTGTGATAGTAACATATATGTTTGTTTTAAGAGCCACAAATATTTATGTCATATATTAATGCTCTGTTTTTGTAATTGTTTTTGTTTGACTGTATTTTTTTTTTTCTATTAGCAAAAACGAGATACTTTGCTATCAGTGTAGCATCCCTTCTAGGAACTTAAAAATTCTATTAGCAATATATTCGGATCATCTGATGCTAGAATACAAACAAGTCAAAATTAAAATAAAAGTTACATTGAGCTATAAACTTTACTTAACTAAAAAGATTCAATAGAATATCCCTCTTCAACCATCGCTACCGTTCTTATTCTCTTTTGTTTCCATCTTGGAATACTTTATTGTACGGTTCTTTTTAGTTGAACATATTTAGGCCATTCAAATAAATTAAAAACATTATTTTACTTCGTAAAGAATTAATTACAAAGAGAGTTTAAAATATAGGGTTAATAATGGAAAAAATCTTAAACTTTGCTTTACTTTTTTATTTAAACCTTAATCTTTGTTTTTACATGATTTAAACCTTAAACTTTATTTTACTTTTAGTTTAAATGTTGGTTTAAACCTTAAACTTTATTTCTAAATGATTTAAACCTTAAATTTTAAATATATTTCTATTTAACCCATAAACTTTCATTTACTTACTTAAAATGGGTTAAAAGTAAACCTATAACCTATTCAACCGACTACCTCATCTCCTCTTAACACACGACTTGTAAAACGTTTAGCGCATAAAAGGGGAGCGGCGGCGAAATCGACGATGGGACCGAGGGCAATGAACGGCGAAGCCGACAACAGGACCAAGGGCGACGGCGCTACCCTTGGTCCCGTCGTCGTAGTCGCCGGTCGCTGCCCTTGGTCCCGTCGTCGTCCTCACCGTTCTTCGCCCTTGGTCCCGTCATCGTCTTCGTCGGTCGCTGCCCTTGGTCCCGTCATCCGCAGCGTTCGCTGCCCTTGGTCCCGTCGTCGATTTCGCCGCCGCTCCCCTTTTATGCTCCAAATGTTTCACAAGTCGTATGTTAAGGAGAGATGAGGTAGCCGGTTAAATAGGTTTGTAAGTTTACTTTTTACCCATTTTAAGTAAGTAAATGAAAGTTTATGGGTTAAATAGAAATATATTTAAAGTTTAAGGTTTAAATCATTTAGAAATAAAGTTTAAGGTTTAAACCAAAATTAAAATAAAGTTTAAGGTTTAAACCATGTAAAAATAAAGATTAAGGTTTAAACCAAAAAGTAAATTAGAGTTTGGGGTTTTTTCCATTATTAACCCTAAAATATAAAAGTAGACTCTTCATAACGTATCTAATAATAAATCCTAGGAGTGTTTAGAAAAAAATCAGTATTTGATCTCAAACCCGAATATCTGAAAATCTTGACCCGACATTATATAAAAATTCGGATATTTGAATTTTTGAATCCGGATTCTGATAGCTATTTTCCAAAAAGTCAGATATTCAGATATCTGAAGCATTGTTATTTAAAATTATAAATGTTAATTGTAAATTATAGAACTCTAATTTTAGTAATAAATTGTAACACCACAAAATACAAGTCATTTTTTTTAAATCACAGCGGAAGTATTACGTCATAAATCTAAAAAGGAAATAACATTAAAAGTTAAAACCAATACTGTACAAACATACATTACCTCGTTTAGTGTTACAAAACATTTCATAAAGTATGGCTCATCATTTCTAAACCCAAAATATCAGAGCTACGGTCAAACTTTTCCTGTACACAAAAGTTGCAACCTACCGTGCTCTCAAAAACCTACAACAGAGAGTTAGGGTGGGGAATTAACACTGTTAGAACCTAGAGGGGGGTGAATAGGTTCTTTAACTTAGTTTACCAATTTTTACAATTATAAAAATTTGTAAGTTGTGTTAAAAATATTTTTCTTGAAGTTTATAACACAACAAATATATATACTTGAAATAAAGAGAGTAAGGGTAGAGAGATATCACCAATTAGTAGACAAGAGATTTATAGTGGTTCATGCAAGTGTTAACAAACTTGCACTACATCCACTCCTTGGCCTCACCCACCAAGAGTTTGCTCCACTAGCTTCTCTCTTTGAAGGTAGAGATAAACCTTTTACACTTCTCTTTTTCACTTGCAAGAATTAACACTTCAAACTTGCAAGTAGGGTAAAGATAACCTTGCTTCACTCTAATTCTATAGGCTAGAGTTGATCCTTACTTCTCTCTAATTCTAAAGGCTAGAGATGATCCTTACTTCACTCTAATTTGAAAGGCTAGAGTTGATCCTTACACTATTACAAAATATATAGAAAGATGATGTAGTGTTTAAGCTTTGAAAGCTTTGCTCTTGCTTGATTCTTAATCTTGAATGATAGATGAATTATCAAAGAATATGAGCTCACAAGATAAGAATATATGTTATTTGTTTTTGCTTGAGCAAGAGATGCTAAAAAATGAAGTTTGAGTTGGTTTAAATAAGGAAAAAGGTGAAAGTCCAAAAGCTGTCCAGAACCCTCACGGTCGATCCACGGTCGACCGTGGCTAAAACCGTGAGGTACCTGAACTTTCTTGTTCTTTGCAATATAGACGTTGGACTTTATTTAAAACCACACTCAACTCATTTTTACCATAAAAATCAACTGAAAAGTATATGTTCAAAAGGTTGGTTGATCCCATACTCTTAAAGTTTGAATTTAAACACATATATGGAAGTTTGGAAACCAATACACAAAGAATGCTGGAATTTTACCCCTTTGGGAGATTCCTTTGCTAATTATGGTGGTGTATTGTTTCAAAGTAGGATTGTGTTTGTTATTTGCTTAAAATAGGAAGTCTTAGATTTAATCAACCAACACAATTGAGTTTTATAAAATCTTTGTCATTTTTATAAAGTTTTTATAAAAATAATTTTATAAAAACATAAACTAATTTAATTATTTTATTTGTAAGCTCATATAATTCGAACTCTTGTTTGTAGATATCTTCGTCATCGGCTTTGAAGATATCATCTTCACTTGTTAAGTACGAGTTCGGTTGACTTGAAGAAGAACAATATTTAAGAGTTGTGAGTTGAGCATCGACGGTCGATCGCGGGATCGACCGTGAATGTTCCTTTATCTTGATTTCTTCTTTTCTTGTTGAAATGAGTCTTCAATTATTTATTCTTCACTTGATCATTAATTTTAGGTTTGTTAACCTTTAAAGAATGTAGCATATGAACATATGAATAAATATGAACATATGAATAAATTTGATAATCAATAATATTACTTGTTCATATTTTTATCATCATCAAAATAAGGAGTGCATTTCTTAATGTGTGACCATGTATGCACTAACAATCTCCCCCTTTTTGATGATGACAAAATATGCAACATTTAATTAATATTGCTACACAAATTTATTCATGTTAACAATGTTGCACATCTACATTCTTCTCCCCCTTTTGTCGAATCAAAAAGGAACATTCTTCTCCCCTATTGATCTAGCACAAAATATGTGATGAAGCTCCCCCATGATTTATGATCCCTTTGCTCTAGCCCTTGACAAAAGATAGATAAAACAAAACACAAGTGCAAGATATACAAAAGTATATGCATAAACTCAAGTAGGAAGCA
Organism: Pulicaria dysenterica; assembly: GCA_947179395.2. Classification (NCBI taxonomy): domain Eukaryota; kingdom Viridiplantae; phylum Streptophyta; class Magnoliopsida; order Asterales; family Asteraceae; genus Pulicaria; species Pulicaria dysenterica. The sequence continues at coordinate 38,462,074 of OX359296.1, read as the reverse complement.
TGAGAGATTTATGCATCATTATCTTGTATTTATACTAATGATAGGAAGTGAGGGTGTGAACAAATATATATGAAATATTCTTTTTGGTTGGTGACTCCCTCTTAAAATATGCAAATTAAGTTAGGGACAACCAAAATCCACAATCATAATCATAAGTTAAATATAAAGAATTTCTTAGCTCAAGATTGTGGAGATTATTTCAATATTAGTTTAGTCATTTCTAATTGACATTTATTCATATACATTATGTAGCAAGTAAAGGTTTAAACATTGTTTGGACCATAATGTTATAGATCAACCTTTGTTTATACATTCATGAGTATTCTAATGCATGTAGGCCCACTTATGATTTTAATCAAGTAAGTGACCAATGTATGCACAAAATTGACAATTGTTTTGATTTTATGTAAGAAGCACATGATGTCATTTATGTATAATATCTTGATCTTCAAAGAATAATTCATTGTATATGTAGATCAACATATTATGACACATTTGATATAGAATTGATCTTTTCAAGATTACAATCAACATCGATATGTATATATCTCAAGTATTACATATTTTAAGTTAATTCTATACCTACGTATACACACACAAATATACTCACATTATTATAACTACACAAAAGTTTTCAAGCAACATGTAACTACAAAATCTTTGTTTGACTTAAGTATAAGTTTACTTGTTATTTTATTTTATATTCAAATTTGCTTTTCCATTTACGTGTATTTAATATTCAACAAGATAAAGATGAGTAAAAAAGTTTGCAATACACATACTATAATCATTATTAATGTACGTATACCTCATAGGTTCATGTGTCAAGTGATAGTAAATTAAGCGTGTGACACATGAGATAGTCATTTAAGTACATAGGCATACTCAAGCACATATCAGGATGACAAATAACATGATTTCTTAGATGAGGCATCTTGTCATCTAATTTTACTATCTTGATTACAAAGAGTAATTCATTAAGTATCATGACAAGATAGTAAGAGAGAACCACTTGCAACAATCAATGTGTTAATTTATATTTCTTCACCATGTAATCATCTTCATATGTATCTTTCATCACAAACTTATTTCAAAGACTCTTTTGATAGTGATTTTATATGAAAAATCTATGTGTGAGATAGCTTGACCACAATTCATTACATGATAATTATTCAACACTTGATGAGCATGAATGACATGTCATAATGTTACATATGTTTAGTGATATTTCATGTAAGAATCACATATGTAATTTGATAACTTGAAGAATGATGATATGTCAAACATGAATCAAAGTATTATCATTTAACATGTATTGCTATTTTGGTGACATTTCTTGTTGATATAAACAAGAGATAACGAGTTCCACATAAAAGTTGCATAAAAACATTTTACCTTTACAAACCATACAAGATATAGAATTTAGGCATGAGGTTTGTGTAAATTAACTTTATATCTTTATGCATGCAATTACTTAGTGAGTTCTTTTAAGAGTAACACAAGAAATGTTTGACCAAATGATTTATCATACCCTTGTGTCATAGCTCAACTTTTAGTGTGTGATAAATATGAATTATAAGATATAAGCATGTCTCTACTTATAAAATCTTCTCTTAACATCATATTAATCATTTTATGACATTGCAAGTTTAATTAGTTTATCACCTTTACTAATAGTCTTGACCTTTTGAATTAAGTTCTTAAAATTTGAGCCAAAGGCAAGATATTCAAACTTTAACATCATAAAGAGTTGCATGTTAGCATATTGTTGCACAAAACCAAGGTAATATAATTTATTTAATGCACAAAGGTTTAGGCATAGCATTTTAGTAACATAAACATGCTTTTATTCGTTTGTTTACAATGACGTTCACAAAGTTTGTATAAGTTTTCAAAGTAAAAGGTGATGAGGTGATTTAGAGGTGGGTGATGATAAATAACAAGAATTAAGCAAGCGTAGACCTATGTATGAGCCTAAAAAAGGTACAACAAGCTCACGGACGAAGTCACGGTCGACCGTGGAGCACATGTTAGATTTAGAATTTTGAAATTCCTCTAGAGTCCAGAGGGTCGACGGTCGATGCACGGTATCGACCGTGTATCGACCGTGAAGCACCTGTTCATTTTTTTTTGTTTTGTTTAACTTTTCAACAAATATATATATATATATATATATATATATATATATATATATATATATATATATATATCAGTTTTACTTTGTCACAAACCCATTTTCATCATATTAGTTTTCCTACATTCTTCTTTTAACTCATAAACACAAGGCTCAATCTTTACACAATATTGTTTGATACATAATTCATGTTAGATGTGTGCAAATTTGAGCCTCAAGAAGATAAAGAAGAACCAGTTGGTGAGGAATTTACCTTTTGAGAGGAAGATTCAAGAATCAAGTGAGAGAACGAGAAAGAAGAAGCCTTCACTTGTAAATGAACCATGAATCTAACTCGGGCTTCAACCATCGTTTTAAACATAAGGTAAGTTCTTGTCTCTTGTAATGAGTTTTATGCTTTTTGGGTGACAAAACAACAATGGCGTCTAGGGTTTCTGTGGGGAAGATGGGTAAAGTGATAAAGTGGTTAGAGGAGAGAGAAATAGGCAAAATAGGGTTAAAACCCGTCAGGTACCCGACGGACGATCCACGGTCGACCGTGGCATCGACCGCGGGTTTTCTTTGTATTTGATTTTTTTGGTAGTGAACCCACGGTCGATACACGGCTTTGACCGTGGTTCGACCGTGAACCTTCTGGAATCACAATTTTGAAAAGTTTCACATAATCAAACTTTATTTTCAAGGGAACATGTTCAATCATTTCTAAACCAAATCTCATTGTATCAACTAGTTCTTTCTTAAGTGGTTTAGTATATATGTCGCTATATTTTTGAACTTTTGTGTGTTTGAAATATTATTTCTTTAATATACCTTAACTATTTTTAAAATATGTATATAACTTCTAAGCACCCTTTTTATGAAGTCACAATTATGATTTATCAAAGTAAGTTGTCTTAATTTGTAATATGATATCTTTTAAATTCTAAGACAATGTTACTTATGATAAAATCTAATTTGGTTCTTTAATTACTTAAACCCAGATAGTGTATGTGAAAATAAAATCCATGGGATTTAAGCAAACCTTTAATTATTTGACAAATGATTAATTATTTGACTATACATTTCAATATATATAGAAATATATAAAATATATTTCCATATCATTTAGAGACTTTTAGCCAAAACATGATTTGTGAGAAATTCAAGTTTTGCATATAATCACTTAAGACAATATGATGAACATGAACATGGTATATCAAATTTTAAAATATTGTTTATCAATATGCAATTTTAACTTTAAGCACAATATTTCTCACATTCAAAAGCAAATACTCTTGTTTAGATATAGTTTAAATATTCTAACTTTATGAAACCATACATCTAGAATTATTGATCAACTATCAAGTTTCACAAGTTTTGACATATAATGATTTTCAAGATAGTTTAATGTTTGTCTTGCCTATATCAAGAAGGACTTCAAGTTAAATTTGTATGATCACAAAAACAGTTTATCTCAAATATCAAAGGACCGGCGGCTCTGCCGAGCCTACGACCAATGCTGGCCATAGCAATGATCTACCGATATCCATCTGCTAACTGGCACAGTTAAACCCCCTCTGCTACAACAAATGCAACAGAGGATCTAAAACTGCCTAACCAGAAGCAACTGACCCAGTCCAAAACCACGCTTAGCTGACCTCTGCCACAAACATCATGAGCACAATTTCATGCCTTGATACTTATATCTTGAACTCAAACGCAATAATCATCAAATAACCAGTCAAACAATCATATCAGACTAAACAGTCTATCACATGATTAATCGTATAAAATTCAAGTAACCATAACGGTTACAACTAAAACCACCAGTGAATTAAAGTCCACTCACCTGTGTTCTCCAACACACCAAGCTCAGTTGTCTAATTTCACTGAGGCTTCGGATTCCCTGAGAACACAATACAAACAGATTAGTGAATCTAATCTCAATTAATTCAATAATTCAAGTAGCTACACAAACGGGTCATAACTTAACCGTTACGCAAAACGCACATAATCAATATGGAAAACATCCAATACCATTTAGAATATCCATATATGTTACCAACAAGGTGTAGCAATCAACAAAACACATTTAAAGTCCATATATCATAACTTAGCTTACTAACGGGTCAAACCCAACCCGTTTGATTTTAATACACCAAACTAACATGGAATACACGTTCAACACTTTAGAATCACTTTATATAATATATATATAACATATAGGAATTAACGAACTATGCACAACGCGCATCTAAGATCATTTCGTACAATTAAAATAGCAATTATATGATAACTACATAAATAATTCAAGGTCTTTCTTAGCATGGTTTAGCCTCAAAAACCACTCATAAATATCATATAAACACTTATATAACAAGTACTAATAGTGTATATCAGCACCCGGGTCAACGTAGGACAAAGAAACGCGAAAATCAAATAGTAGCCACAAAAAAACGTTCTGTGTTCAAATACATATTTAAACATATCAAAACTCTTATAAACTATTATAAACATAATCTAACATATAACCTAACATCAAAATACATACGAAAATCAACAGTCAGATTGTCTTCTTCCCTGTTCGATGCAATCCAACCCTTTAATTCGATTTCCAGCAGCTAATTTCGAGCCAAATACATATTTAAACATATCAAAACTCTTATAAACTATTATAAACATAATCTAACATATAACCTAACATCAAAACACATTAACTAACATCAATTCATGGATTCACGTCTTCAAAATTAACCCAAAACCTTCATTAATGAGTTCTAAGCTTTAATCAAGCAAAAACACAGAAATCATTATGTAATCATCTCAAAATCAGTATATAACTTCCATAGAACATGAAATAATAAGAACACAATTCGGATTAAGCATAAACCCTCTAAATCATCAACCCTAAAATATTCAAGTAATGGGTTTTCTTGCAAGAACCCATCAAGAGTTATCAAGAACTAATCAAAATCGAATTTAAAGATGTTAACTTACTTTAATTTAGCAAATCCACACAGAACAGAGATTAAAGAAGTGATTTAGTTGTTCTTGGCTTGCTTCCTCTCAAAGAAATGCATACAGGAACAAAACTCAATATTTGACGCCATAAAGTCAAATAAAACACATATAAGTCGGCTGGGATTTTAATTAAAACAACACACAATGTCAAATATTGTTATCTAGCATACAGAAACCTAAATAAAGTGGTCCTAAACAATTAATAAACATACAACGATGTATTATTCGGGACCCTCGTATAAAAACGAATCTAATGGTACCAATATCATATAAAAATATTAAACTAATATTTTTACCTCTTATCTCGCGGTCCAATTAAATACCAAGTAATCATCAAATAAATATATAAATAAATAGCAAATAATTATAAACAATTAAATATATAAATATAAATAATTAAATAACTTACCACCGCCACGAAACGACCGTTATTCGGGACCCTCGTATAAAAACAAATCTAATGGTACCAATATCATATAAAAATATTAAACTAATAATATTTTTACCTCTTATCTCGCGGTCCAATTAAATACCAAGTAATCATCAAATAAATATATAAATAAATAGCAAATAATTATAAACAATTAAATATATAAATATAAATAATTAAATAACTTACCACCGCCACGAAACGAACGGACCCTAAACGCGGGTGTTACATAAATAATTAAATATAAGCTACAAATTAAATATATAAACATATAGTTTAGATGTTCGTGTAACCACACTGGTCGTCATAATTATTTATGTAAAATTATTATTTTATATTCGCTTAGCTAAATATTTGATTGTTTTTTTAAAAATTAAAAAAAGTTTATATTAAGCAAATGATAATAACTTTAGAAATGATGTAAAATTTGATTACGATAAGATTTGTTGTATATATAATAAAAATATATAAAGACAAGAGTTAATTACATAAATGGTCCATGTGTTTTACCAATAATATATTCGCTTAGCTAAATATATGATTGTTTTATTAAAAATTAAAAAAAAAATTATATTAAGCAAATGATAATAACTTTAGAAATGATGTAAAATTTGATTACGATAAGATTTGTTGTATATATAATAAAAATATATTAAGACAAGAGTTAATTACATAAATGATCCATGTGGTTTACCAAATTTCTCGTGCGTGGCCCCTAAACTTCAAAAATTACACCCACAGTCCCCGTGGTTATCAATTTGTATCAAATTTTAACTAAGCCGTCTAAAATGACGTTAACCACAATATTTGTGGGGGTATTATTGTCTTTTTACATCTAAATTAATTAAAAATTATTAATAAAACACCCCCAGTACCTGCCACCACAGTCAAGTAGTCAACTCTATCTCATCTCTCACTCACTCCTCTCTCACTCCTCTCTCACTCATCTATGTCACCACCGACCACCATAACCACAGTCACAAACGAGACCAACGAAATGGAGATCGAACCTTCAACCTGAAACCGGATCTGGAAACACAAATCAGAAACCACCGTACCACCCCCTCCTCCGTAACCACCATGAAACCACCACCTCCTCCGCCACCGTACCACTCTCACTCTCATCTCTCTCCTATCTCTCTCACTCTCAAGTCGAGAAACCCAGATCGGAGAAGGTTAAACATAAATCAAAGAAATCTCATATGATATTAGGGTTTTCAGAAATCAAAGAAATCCTATAAGGTTAAACCTAAATCGGATTAGGGTTACGATTAGGGTTTCATGGTGGTTGAGATGATATTAGGGTTTTCTAGTTTTTCCGCCATTGATGCTTCAAGAAACCCAGACGGTGGCAGTGGTGCAGATCTTGGTTTTTACGGGGGCGGATTTTTTAACCTAGAATGGCGGCGGCGGTGGTTTACCAAATTGTCTCCGGTGGTGACAGAGATGAGAGAGAGAGAGGAGAGATGGCGGTGATGGCCGGCGAATGGAGCGGTTGTGGTGAGAGTGAGATGGCGGTGACAGAGTGAGAAAGAGAAAAGGGTGTGTGCGTGAGGGGGAGAGAGAGAGAGATGACTGTGATGGCGGTGATTTAGGGTTTGCTTGTAGGTGGTGGCGGTGGATGATGGTCACGGCGGAGGTGGATGATGGTCACGACGGAGGTAGATGGTGGCAGAGGCGGTGCAGGCGGCGGAGGTGGATGTTGGTGTAGTCTAGGGTTTGACCGAGAGAGAGGGAGAGGCAGAGATGAAAACACAGAGAGAGTTTGTGGTGTGTGCAGGAAGAGAGAGAGAGATAGGTGTGATGTGTGTGCGGAGAGAGAATATGGGACCCACACTTTTATATTAATTTTAACTCAATTTTTAATTATCCAGGGGTAAAAAGACAATAATACCCCTTCAAAAATAGGGGTTAACGTCAATTTTGACGGCTCAGTTAATTTTAGACTAACAGTGATACAAATTGACAACTACGGTGACTGTGAGTGTAATTTTTAAGTTTAGGGACCACTCATAGAAAATTTGGTAAATCACATGGACTATTTGTGTAATTAACTCTAAAGACAAAGAAATTGAATATGTATCTTTTTTATTATTGAAGTAGTCTAAGACTTAATTTTTTTTTTAATATGTACATATATATCGGGGTGGGGACACCGTGCTCCGTCCCCGAATCCAAGATAATCCTTGACCATGTACCCAAAAACATATCATCGACCGACCCGACCCGATCTGAAGCATTCAGGTTTCGGTTTTCCCCATCGTATTTAGATTTTTTTGTTAGTCACTACCCATCATCCATCTCTCTAGTGTATCAAGGCTCACCAAAACACCGCTAACGCATACGACTATCCAGTCTTCTTCTAAGTCATCATCACCCTCCTTCATCTTTAACTGATGTATATTTTTTAGATTCATCGACATGTTTTGAGCTCTTATAATATATTTTTGTAAATGAAATATGGATATATATATTTTTTAAGGGATAATAATAGGTACCAAAAATATCAAAAATTAGGTGTTGTTGCATACCATTTAACCTACTAAAACACTCAAATGACTAGAATAACTTTCGTTTAAATGGTATTTGTGTGCTAACGGTATTTAGAGGTGTTAAAACTTATCCGTATCCGATCCGATATCCGAATATCCGAAAAATCCGATCTGAAAATATCTAAAAATTCGGATATGGTCCGGATTCGGATAGTGTTTTTCCAAAATTTCGGATATTCGGATATCCGAAATATCCGATTTATTGCATTTTCCAATTAAAATATTATTATAATTGGAAGTCTTAACGCCCTATTCTCGAGTTTAAGTTAGGAAGGAAAGAAAAAGAAAGGAAAGGATTTCCTCCCTATCCAAACCCCTCAAAACCATCCCAATTTTGAAAAGATAGTTTTAACATCAAATTAAACCTCAAAACCATCTAATTTTGTGGGTATTATTAGTTCAAAAAAAAAATCTCATCTCCTTCATACTTCATAGCGAGTTTAATCTTTATAGTACCCTCTTGATTAGCTTTTTGTGATTAAGTTTGTGGGTAGCTTCTTCAGAATTCAGATATGATTAATATTTGCACTTTACTGTCAAATAGTTCTTGTTTAGTTAATTAGTTGTTTTGTTGATTAGCTATTTTGATTTTAGCATTTATAATTCTTGTTTTGTTGTTAGAAGTTTAAATAGTTCTTGTTTTCTTATATAGTTATAACAATTCTTGATTAGGACTCTTGACTTTTACACTTCTTTTTTTAACAGATCTTGATATACTTTTGATTTGGTTTTGTTTGTGTTCGGGTGTGTGTTTGAGGGCAAGGAAATATATGAATGTAGAACATCAACACACCACTCTTGACTTAAACTGAATTTTATTTGCTGATATTTCGGATATCCGAAAATCCGGATATCCGAAAATGAACACCCCTAACGGTATCTAGGTTGCTTAGTTGCCGTCATTTCCGTGTTTCTTAAAGAGAAACACAAGAAATTTGTCGATAACTCGCATCAACATTTTACAGATAACCTGAGAATCAACATGTCCGAAAACCCTCTGGAGGCAATCTGCAGCACCATCGGAAGAATTTCAGTCTCCGTTCAAACAAATCTTTCCAAATTCATTAGCATCCCCAAAAAGCAAGGCATACCCACGGACTTACATGTTTCTGTTTCTGTATCTGCACCTCCTCCAGCTGCCTCATCCCTGCTTGCACCCGATTTTTCTCTTCCTCAACCCACGGGGCCGCACACTAAGGTAATTGATTTTTTTCTAGAAACTCTTGACGATCGTTTGCTATGCGTGTAAGATAACTTGTTCTCACACGTTACTGTCCAACTGACTTACAACTCATAATGCCCACCAACTGTTTGATGTAAGTCCTGAACTAGAACTATGGTACGATATTTGTATCAATGTTACTGCATCTGTGTTACGATGTCTGTCTTATCATGGGCACCATGTTGAAAGATTGCACAAAGTATGGACGAAGTCATTACATATTGAAATATTTATGTGATTTTCCTTCTTTCATTGGCCTAATTGGGTACAAAGATATTGATCAAATTGTGCATTTGTTATTCATGATAACGTGTTTTTTCTTCTTCTTTTTTTTTTGGGAGGGGGGGGGGGGGGGGGGGGGGGGAGGGGCTATAAGGATGTTATTCATGATATTTGTAATTTCTTATTCAACCAAAAGCTAAGAATTGGCTCATTGCATGATCATGATGGTTAACCATTAAGCATTTATGCTTATCTTTTTCTGCAGCAGGCTGGTCCTGTCACTAGAGAGGAGCTCGGAAGGGCCACTTGGACCTTCATTCACACTCTTGGCGCTCAGGTACTTGTTTTGATCATGTAGTGTGTGTGTGTGTGTGTGCACAACTGCGTCTATGAGAAAAAAAGAATTTCTGTTGCGTTTATGCTGTATGCATATACTATAAAACACTTTAGTAATTAATAAAGACGATAGTGACATACGTTCATGGTCTCTTACAAACCAACAAACATATTAAAACTTATAAAATTTACTAGTTGGTAAAGGCAAAAAGAGAGGGATATGACATAAATTATAGAGATGCGAAATCAACCAAAATTGTAAAGAGGTGGCCTGTGGCATGAATATAATTCTTGTAGACACTTCTATCCAGGACTACATTTACTTACATTTTACTAATTAATCTTCTTAGGGCCTGTTTACTTTTTATTTTATTAAGTGCTGTCTGGATTAAGTGTCTGTCTGGAAAAATATGGTCTGTATGGAATAAGTAGTGTTGTTTGTTTTATGTCTTAAATAAACTGTCTGAATAAGAAAAAGATTAAAATCATGAGCTTAATGTAGAAAGTATCCTACTCATAACTTATTGTGTTAAGTCCTCTTTCTGGATTAAGTAATAAACAAACAATACGATTACCAGAATAAGTTTTTTTTCTATTAAGTTAAATAAGTCAAAAGTAAACACCACCTTAGAGTTATATTAAATAAGCAGTTGTAAACCATAAGTATCATATCCATGGTTAGCCTGTTTCTCTTTTTTTAAATAATTGTTTAGCATGCCTTGCTTCTTTCGTTCTCTTGAATAAAGATTTTCAGTTGTTCTAATGAATATTCTTGATGTTTTCAGTACCCGGAAAAGCCAACCAGGCAGCAAAAGAAGGATGTTAAAGAGCTGGTATTTACCGCTTCATATTATATCCGATGCATCTTCATTTTACTCCACATGTAGCCACTGTGAACAAAAAGATGCCCACTCTACTACTAAGTACTAGTTACATAACATCATGATCATGCAAAGTAATCATTACATGTGATTGCTTTCATAAAAAGAATGCTCACTTAACCACTGTAATTAGTAGTATTTAAGTACTGATTACATTGTGAGAGTGCTTGTAGACTGATGCTATGAAAGTAGAGGTGGCAATATTCATCCATTTGCTTATAAATGGGTTGATTTGGGTTATGTTTGTCCTAAACGGGTCAAATGTATTAAGCTGAAAAAAGTAACTGAAAAGGAAATGGTGCAAATGTGTGGAACAGGGAGAAGCTGAAATCCATCAGAAGTGCATTCAAATGCATAAAATCTTCTAAGTTCCTTTTATTAGAATATATTTTATTCTAAGTTCTTTTTTTTGTATTTTTTTTTTTATCTGTGATAATATAGCTGCTGTATTTCTGTAAACATACCTGGCACATAAATTTTTTATTCTTTAGCTAAAAGGCTAATAGAAAAGAATAAGAAATGTGTTTGTACACGGAACTTATATGTACCATTTAGCGCTATACTGAAAGGCAAAAGGTGTGTAGCGTGATGGAATTGAATTTTCCACTGCAGATGGCAATAATATCTCGCATATACCCTTGTAAGGAATGTGCTGACCACTTCAAAGAAGTTTTAAGGTATTTACTTTGTCTTATTGTACATAGAATATGTACTATTTGTCTATTTCATCATTAAACTTGGAATATGTAAATTACAACATCCATTGCAGTTTTTTAATAATATGCTGAAATTAACCAACTTGATTCAAAGGTTTTGTAATATGTCATAACGTGAGATTAGAAGTAAGAGAGACTTTTGACATATGTAAGCATCAAATACGCGTTGGTTTTACTTTTAACTGAGAATCATGTGATACATGTATGACAGATCAAATCCTGTACAGGCTGGTTCCCAAGCTGAGCTTTCCCAGTGGTTATGTCGAGTGCACAATGTTGTTAACAGGAGGTAACTTGTATTTTCAAAATTTTATTAAATTTTGATATCTAAAGGTCACATGCTTCTTTCAAAATACAAAGTGGAATGCAATAGTGTTTTTTTTTAGACTTTGGACAACTTCCAGCTTGTTTGACCCATTCATTTATAACTAAAGACAACCCAAGATTATTCATTCACAAGTTAATGGGTCTCATAAAATAGAGAGTATGTATTAAAATTAGACTTTGGACAACTTCCAACTTGTTAACTAGATACAACCCACGATTATTCATTCACAAGTAAATGGGTCTTATCGGCGTGTCTATAGACTCTTAAAAAAAACTATTTTTATCAGGTTTGCTGTCTGCTTGGCTATCAGCTAAGTTGTGTACATTTTATGTGCCTCTGATCAATATAAAGCATCTTTTTTCATTCAATCATATCCCACAAGTTGTTTTAGTCTTAACTATTACGGTTCATCTTGTAGCCTTGGGAAGCCAGCATTCCCATGTGAACGAGTTGATGCAAGATGGGGGAAGCTGGACTGTGAGCATCGTGTATGTGATCTACAAGGATCCATGACATTTTTCGACCAGTAATCTATACATACCAGCAATTTATGTTCATAGAAGTCACCGGGGGTAGGTTATTAATGATTCAATATGTTGCTCCAAACATTAATTTAAGAAATTGCTAAATATAAGAACTTCAATTTACTTGTTTTTGGTATCATATTGCTTCTTTTAATTTCTTTTCCAACATCTCGGTTTTTATCAACTCAGAACGGTTGTTGTTCTAGTACATTGACAAACAGGTTGTCATGTCAGTTTGGTTAAAAACTGAAAGCAAACCATCTACATTTCTTATAAAAACTAAGCTGGTGGTAGTTCTGAACACATAGATTCTTTTGTAGTTTTTATAAGCTCAACTCTAAAAAGGAGAAAACAAGAACTCAAATTTGGCATCATTCAAACAGAAATAGCAAACACTTCTAGTTTCCTGAACTGGAACCACCCCCTAATTGCAAGCACTCAATCGTCCGAGACGGTGGGGCTTCACCAAACTTCAATATGTAAGCAGTTTCATAAACGGGGCGAAGAGGGGGCATAACCTGAGCATCCAGATATGAATTGCAAGAAAAACACCAAACTGATAGATCACTGTACCAAAAAACCAACATAGATTTGGTAATTGTAATAATTTATATAAAAGAATCACAAAAGTGTTTTATAAAAATATTGAAGTTAGTTTCTGATTGTACCTGTAACTCAGTGCTACACTATGATTTTGTTGCTGATAATGCTCAAGCATATGCTTGTTAATGAATCTGCTACATAAGACATCCTTACAACTCAGACACAACCAATTCTCGGCAGGATGATGGCACCTTCAATTGTAACAATGCAATAACATTGTCAGTAAGCAAAACATATGATGTCTGGCTTGAAATGTTACAGATGATCAATTTATGACCAAAAATAAGATAAGATATAGAGACAACAAAATCATCTTCTACTGTTCATCTATAGGATACAAATGTGTCGTAGTTTTCTAACAAAGCGTAATAAGAAAGCGGTTTGGGTTTGTAACCCTAATTCCATTGCTTGAGATCAAAATCATGGCACAGTTATCCAGATTTCCATCTGAACAAGCTCCAATACCGGTTCTAAACCTTGATAACGTGTATCTAAGCACTTCAGATTTCGAGACGAGAAGAAGATGATTTTCATGACAAAATCCAAGAGAAGCGTAAAACTATAGTTGAAAATTTTGATGACCAGCACATACAAACATTGCTTGAAGAAATCCGAATGGATTTTGGAACGGAGCAGCATGTAATTTAGTTGTAAATAATTGTGGTTGAAGTGAAACCTGTTACAGGAAGTGTCCGGTGTCGGGATGTGGGTTAGATCAGAAGACAGTGTATCGAGATGATCGCAATGGGTACGTGCTTCGACCCACCCGGATTCGGATCCATAGAAAGCTATTAAATCATCGTCTTCCTCCTCCACCTTGCTCTGATTTTGATCACGAGTAGACAATGAAGAATCGCAAACCGTTTTCTCCTTGCCCGCCATTTTTGCTTTCAGGTTGAGTAGAGTTTTGCGCTCAATTGCTTCGTTTTATAGATTCCAGATTCCATATGGGAGGGTGTTCGGAGCGTCGGAGGTACGTTTTGATTGTATTAAAATAATAAAGAAAATTAAAGGAAAAAAAATGAATAATTAAATTGTATTATTGACACGACACAAACAGAATATAAACGAGTTTGGTTTTACACGTATAATAAATATACTAGCTTAGATGCCCGTGTGATACACGGGTCATCATAATTATTTTTAAAAATTACAACGTTTATAAATAGTTAAAACAACTCTGTGTTTATTAAATGGTTATGTGCACAGAAATGTAACGAAGTATGTGCGGTTTAATATTGTGTGTAACAAACTATTTTTTTTTGCAATTAATACAATGAACTACCATTTTTTAACATTGTATGCAATTTTTACCTATAATCAAAGGTTGCCGGTTACCCCTTGATACAGTTGGCAATTTTTTTTTTAATATTAACTTGGCATTCCACGTAAGCTTCTACGTAGGATAAGTTTATTATTATTATTATTATTATTATTATTATAAAATAAATTCCATAGTTACAACCATGTGCAGGCTCCCATCCACCATTAATGCCACCGCCTCCTCCCTCCTCTGGCGACTTCAACCACCACGTCGAGTGCCGCCTCTTTAACTTCCAGATCTGGGTTTCGTTTGGTGTTGGTTGAATTCCACCCAAAACCTAACCCGAAGAAAACCCTAAATCGCCGCCATCGCCGCCATCGCCTCCATCGACTTCAACCTAACCACAATCGACGCCATCGCCTCCGCCGACTTCAACCTAACCACAATCGCCGCCATCGCCTCCGTCAACTTCAACCTAACCACAATCGCCGCCATCGCCTCTGTTTTATTCGATTTAGGGTTTGCTCTTGGTTTGTCGATCACCACCGCCGCCATCGCCTTAACGACCACCGCCGCTTGAAGATGATTTTGGTTCATATGCATGGTGATTTTGTCCAGATCTGTTTGGTTTGTCCAGATTTGTTTGAGTTGATCTTCAAACTCAAAAAACGAAAATGAAAACGATCTTCGTCGATTTAGGATTTTTTTGTTACGGATTTCGTTTTCATTTTTGGATTTTTGTTACAGATTTTGAATCTTTGTTCGTTACAGATTTCGTTTTCATTTACAGATTTTTGTTACAGATTTCGTTACGGATCTTCGTCGATTTAGGGTTTTTTCGTTATGATTTAGGATTTTTGTTACGTATTTTTGAAAACGAAAATTTTTGGATTTCATTTTAGGTTTTCTTCGTTACGTGTTTTGAATCTTTGTTCTCTGTTTTCTTTTTTAAGTTTGGAGATGGATATGGGGGTTTTCGTTCCAGATTTCTTGAAAGATTTAGATGAAGGATATGGTGGCATACAGATTTAGTTTTTGAGTTTGTAGATAGATGTTTTAGGGTGGCAGTGGTGGTGGTTGAAAATGGAGGTGGCAGTGGCGGTGGTGGCAGATGAAGGTGGCAGTTAATGTTGTTTGATCTTGTTTGGTGTTTGTTTTAATTTTTGTTTGAGTTCATAGATTTTTGTTTGGTAGTTAATGTTGTGGTTGAATGAGATGGTGACAGTGGTGGTTGAAAGTGGAGGTGACGATGGTGGTGGTTGAAAATGGAGGTGGTGGTGGAAGATGGAGGTGGCGGTGGTGGCAGATGAAGTTAGTGGTGGTGGTGGTGGTAAGAAGGTGTTATTGATGAAGAAGATGATTAATAATAAAACCAATAATAATAATAATAATAATAAATAATACTATTAATAATATAATAATAATAAAATAATTACCACATCAGCAAACAAATGACACATATGCATTATTTTAAAAAGAAAAAATAAAATAATATATTACCGGCTCCACGTCAGCTTTTACCTGCTTCGCAGGTCAAAATTGCATACAATGTTAAAAAATGGTAGTTCATTATATTAATTGCAAAAAAAAAAAATAGTTTGTTACACACAATATTAAACCGCGCATACTTCGTTACATTTCTGTGCACATAACCCTTTATTAAACTAAAACATATCAACAAACAATAAATGGTTAAAAATAGTCTTTAGACACTTCTACATTCAATGCTCATCAACTTGAGAAGCTGTGGCATCAGCAGTAAGAAGTAGTGTTTCTGATTTTGGCTCAGCCTTCTTTTTACACTTACTACAAGCGATATAGTACCATCCAGTCGTTGACTTCGTAGTTTTGACAATCACATCTTTAAAATTAAGCAAGTAGAACTCATCATGGTTAGTGTGAAAATTAGGGGTGTTAAAAAAAACCGCAAAACCGAGAACCCGACCTGCCCCGCATGAACTGAAACCGAAAAAACCGATACTCGTAAAACCCGTAACCCGAAAAACCCGAAAATTAGGGTACCCGTTAAACACGGGGCGGGTTCGGTTTTTATAATTTGATATCCGCGGGTACCCGCCCCGCCCCGCATGCTTTTAGATTTTATATATATATATATATATGTGTGTGTGTGTATATATATATATATATATATATATATATATGAAATAACAAGCTAATAGAAAACCGAAATTCCTCAAAACTATCTAACTTACTTCTTGTAGCCCCCACCGTCTCTCCCAATTCGTTTTTTTGAGTTTCCAAATCGAGACTTTGCAAGCTAGCAACAATCTAGAGTTCAACATGGAGACACTAATTCGAGCAACAGTGTCAACTTCAATTCTCATAGGCTTGTTTAAGAAGATCTCTTTGGTTTCTCTTAGAACTAGCATTCCCAGCAAACCTCTTCTCCAGAGCATTCCAAAGTTCATGAGCATCATCAAATTTCTTGAATTGATGTTGATACTCATTGGGAATTGCAATCTGAAGGATGCTGAGGGCTTTCATCTCAATCATTCTATCCTTCTTTTCAGCATCTGTCTTTGGTGGTGGTTTCTTCTTTGGTTTTCCATTCTCATCCAGTTCAATGGGATTAGTGGGAACAGTTTCAATGATTTGCCAAACAGCATAGTCCATTAGTTGGACATGCTGTTTAATTCTTAGTTTCCACATCTCAAAATCAGATGGTTTGAGCATAGGAACACGAATGTTGGACCCTGACCCACTGTTATCAGAAGAACCTCCCGAATCCATTGGAACAAATTGATTTAAAAACAGTTTTGAAAAATAAAGCAAGGTAATGCAAAAACCTTCAACTGGTGATCAAAGGAACCTTAATGATAAAGCTCTGATACCACTTGTCAGGATCGGATATAGATTATATCAAATAACAAGAACTAACTTTTAAATAATAAATCAGAGTAAAATAAAAGTTAATCTTTAACTATGATCACAATCAACTAAGAAGTTGCGGAATCACACTTAATTGATTAAAGAAGGTTTTAAACACAGATCAATTCAATCAAACAGTAGTTTTATTAACCAACCAGAATGATTACAAAAGCAAACTTCACCCCCAATCTAACTTATTATGTTAGACGAAGAACACAAATTGTTCTTAGGTTTCAACGAGAAACTTAGAGACTTAGCACTATTCAGAAAGCAAATTACAATTTGAAGAACGAATGCAAAAATAAAATCAATGAGTAAGTTCTTTTTATGAATTCTAATCTAGCATATATATACTCCTTGATCTTCCTTGATTTGCTGACAGTTAGGTAATCTTCTATCTTCTGAGATAATCTTGATGATCTTCAAAGTATTTCGATATATCTTCAAAGATAGGATTTTTCCAAATATAGCTCAACAGAAACTGTTTAATGAATACAACAGTTCTTGATTCTTCTAACAGTCTTCAGCTTCAAGGTCTTCAAACAGTTGTAGACGTTTATACTAACAGTTCTCAACTGTTTTCATATTTTCAACAAACAGTTTTAAACTGTTTCACCAACCTTCATCAAACAGTTCTCATTTTTATGTTCAATAACTTAGATTATTTCCCAACAATCTTCCCCTAACTTAAAGTATTGAACAATACATTTAAGTTGTTGGTTCGATCATAGACAAATTAATATAAGTAATGAGTCACATTTCTTCTAATCTCCTTTTGAATCTGTTCAGCAAGTCTTCCTTCTGTTTTGAGTCCCCATGGAATTTAGCTTTAATAAAAAAACTCCAGCTTAGTCTTGTGATGCTCAATGAAGTTCAAATCAAACCACTCATGCATTGTATTTCCCATCACCATGTAATATGTCCTTGATTTTGCATATACCTTCACTGCCTTTATGGGAAAAGCTTCCTCTGCTGTCAGTTTGGGCATAATCTTCAATGGGTTGCAAATGCTGGTAAGATATTCCATCAGAATCTTGATTCCTTCATTTGAGTCACTAAAGTGCTTAATTCCATATGCATACAATTCTTGTACATCTTCTGGTGATATTCTGGTCATCATTTGTACAAAATTGTCATATACCTCAACAGATCCATCTTCCCTTGCAATAGTAATGCAATGTTTGTCAATTGCTTTTTCTTCAAACTTCCATTCAACAACATGAGACTTTTCACCCAATTCTTTTTCCAATTGGTCAATCCCTTGCTGAACGTCTACTGTCAGTTTATCTTTCAGAATTTTGTGAACCACATCAGCTCTGTTTGAAGTGGGAAGTTTCTTGGTTGGCTTGACTGTAAATGCTTTACCTTTTATTACCCTTTTTCTTTTCACACCTTTCTGAGATCTTTCCTCCTCATCAATTTCAGCTGTGATTTTCTCACCTAGCTGAAGAGCCATAGCAAAATCTTTTTCTTCTTGTTCTTTCTTCTTGGCAGCAAACAATTCTTGATCCCTTTCTTCAGCTGCCAGCCTCCAAGCCAACTGATAATCATCTTCAAGTTGTTGAGGCTTTTTAAGAACTTTAGTAGGAAGAACAGCAACTTCCTTTCCTTTTCCTGAACCAGAAGGCATTTGATCAGCAATTCTTTCTTCCTGAATTGCAATGCCTTTGAATCCTTTCTTTGGTGGTAATGGTTTCAGCTCCTTCATACCTTTGAATTTACCTTCCAAAAAACCATCCTCAATACTTTGTGCCATCCTCTTGGTGTTAAATCCAGTAGTTTGAGCACATAGGTCAATCAAGTAAGTTTGTTTAACCTTGGACCATGACTTGAAGACTTCAGTAGTTGGATAGTTAGCAGTAACAGCCATCTTGTTTATCATCATCCTATCCTCAGCTGACAAAGTTTCTTCATCTTCAGTAACAGCTGTTGGGTCAATGGTTGCAACTGTTTGTTCAGTTGTAGTAACAACTGTTTGTTGATCCTGTGGAACTGTTTGTTTAACTCCTTCCTGCTTGGATTTTCTTCTTCCTTTAGCTTGAGCAGTTGAAGAGGTTCTCACCAAAGATTTAGGTTTAAGCAGCATCTCATGAGTATGAAGAACATTGGTTGCCTTCTTCAGATTCTCATCAAGAAAGTTCAGCTGCTTATCTTGCCTTATAAGCACCTAATTGTGAATTGCTACTACCTTGAGTACTTCAGTTGCCTTCTCCAACTTTTCAGTCAGTTCTTTTATCTTCTCATCTTGAGTAACTATCCTTTTGTTTTGAAGGGCAATCCTTTTCTTTAGGTGTATATGAGCATCAAGGTAAGGTGCAAAGTTAGGATCCGTCAATGCATGTTGTTTCAGTCTAGTCTCAATGTCAGTTAGTGTTTCCACTGTGACCATATCATTGACAGTTTTCACTGGTGGTTGACTCCCCTGAGTCTCACCATCAGTACCCCTCTGTTCTTGGTTCTGGGGATTACCATAAACTGTTTTACCAGTCTCTGTTGCCATGGTTGAGGTCTTAGCTATGTTAACACTGTACTGGTTATCCCTTGCGGATAAAACAGTAGTGTCAGCCTCAAAAACCATATGATCACCCTCAAAAAGAGTGATCACCTCCTCATTGTGCCTGGGAGACAGCACAAGGGATTCCCTTTGGATATTCTGCACAGGTGAATGCACCTGTTCAGGGCTAACAGTTTCAGTTTCAAGAACTGTGGTGGAAGGAGCACCAACAGATCTTTTCCTCTTCTTTTGAAATGTTTTTAGTGCAGGGGCTTGTGTTGTAGCTTTTTCAAAGGAAGCAGGTTGGGAATTTTGAATATCTTAGACTGTGGGTTCCAGTGTTGGTGGTGTAGCAATACGATGGGTTTCATGCTCAACACTGGCAGTCCTGTTTCTTGAAAGAAACTCCACCATTTCAAAGAGTGGTGGAGTTATGGCACCAGAGAAACTCTTGCCATTAACCAACAGTTTGCTCAAAGTGGAAGCCACATGAGCAGAGGGAATAATGACCCTCTTGTGTATTTTAAGGTTTGGAATCAAAAAGTTTAAACAAGTTTGCACAAACCGTGGATACATAAAAAATAGACCATACTTGGTCCCCAGATGTTTTACCATACCATTAAATATCAATTTTGAAAAATTAAAACATCTGTTGTTGGCTAGACAGATGAGTGCGAGAGCAATGTTGCTCCCAAACTCATTCCAGCCCGTTCTCTTAGGGCTTATGCACTGCTGGAGAGTATGGATAATGAACTTCCAGTGTGCGCAAAACTGCCCTTTGTAGAAGGTACCCTTACCCCCAGGGCCCTCATACCCAAGTTTCAGTAACTCGGTGTGTAGATATTCTAATGCAACCGAATCAGAATACTCACCATTAAGATCATTCAGTTGTAGTGCATGGCGAATAGTGTCTTCGGTTATAGAAACCTTCATATCATCAACAGTTGTAGAAATCTGTTGCACTCCATCAACTTCTTGGACTTTTGCATTCTTCCAGAAGTTCTCAATATGTGAGGTATAGATTGTGGGGTTGGCAGTTAGAGCATAATGAATGTTTGATACCGTGAGATAATCAATCATGACGTGGAAAGCGTCAAGATTGTCTGGTTTTTCAAGATAAGCGATCACATTGTGCTCTTTGACAAATGGAAGAGGAGACATTTTGATTTCGATCTCTGAGAGTTGTTGAGGGTTAGGGTTTGTTTCTGATCGAAGTTCGTTTTGGACGTGTGAGTTGCTTGATAAGGAGGGAATTACCTTATATATGTTTCGACTGTTGAATGCAATCCAAAGGTTTCCAAAATTCTGCAAAGACCAAAACACCCTTTAATAGCTTAACAGTTGACGGACAAAATGACCTAACAGTTGAGGAACTGTTTTCATAAGATGTAAATGAACTAACAGTTGAAGAACTGTTTTCATAAGATGTAACAACTGTTATTCAAAAGTTAACTCCCTTTTGTTTGATCATTTATTTGGATTAACAGTTGTTTAGTGTTTACAACTGTTCTCATTTCTCCCCTTTAGTTGACGAATTTCTCCCCCTCAGTTGCACATGGACTTTGCCTAACAGTTGTGGAAGCCATATACTAACAGTTGAAAACTGTTAGTATTGATTGAAACAGAATTGTGCAACTGTCAAACAAACTTTTAGCTCATATATGTCAAATGCTGAAGCAACAATACAGTCAGCAACATAAGATATATTTTATTCATGATAATCACAATTGAGCTACAATAATTTTGAGAAAACAATACTGTCTTTTGCTATAGAGCTAAACACAGATTATAAGAACTGTCTTAACTCCGAGATCTACAAGTGACAAATTATCGTTAACATTTTGTATCATCAAATCTGAACTTTAAGGGAAGACAATCATCATCACATTCTTGCTCGAGAATGTCTTCAGTAGTTAAGAATCGAGTTCAGAATAGCCTCTACAGTGCCGCCATAGCCTTACTGAGAAGCCTGTCTTCAAAGAATGGTCATGTAATGCACAAGCCATTGTTGGTACTGCTTATCTAATTGTGCAAGGCCGTCTCGTAGGTGTGGGAGAACAATGATCTACACCGTAAGTGTAGACAACTTTCTCCGATAACAGTTGACATGCCTTAAACAATTTTCAAAACATACTACCTACCAATGGGTGTGCAGTATACCTTTTCATCATATGCACCACCAGAGACGATTGTCATAATTTGCCTCTTGGGAAGATGGTGAATGATACCAACTCAACATCAGTGGAACTAGTCATCTATTACAATGACTTCCACTGCATCATCATCCGAGGCCCTCTGGTGGTTATGAGTATTATATCTTCGAACATTGAACCACACTACGGAGTTTGTAGTGCCTGCCAGGTTCAAGACGAATCTTAGACAACATGGTGTAGGCAATTCATGGAAGAGAGTGAAATTTTCAAAATCACCTCTTATACGAATATGATCAATTGGTTTATTTGGCCTACGTGGATCTGGATGCTGTGTCAAGATGAACCTATCTTGATCATCATGCATCTCAAGAACACATGATGAGTATTGCCAAAGCTCATGCATTCTTACAAATGGGGCAGGGATGGTTACATAAATTTGTCTAACATTAATTTCTTTGAAGTTTATGAGAAAGAAGTTAGTAGCCATTTGCAGAGAGAAGTGTGTGCAAATGTAGGTGTGATTTGTGAAGGATGGGTGCAAGGCTATTTATAGAGAAACTGGGAGGCATTAATGTCCATTAATAGCCATTAATGACCATTAATGTCCAGTAATTTCCATTAATAGCATGCAGTGACTTGTCATATCAAATTCACTATATTACAAGCAAAATGACTCACCTTTATCAGTCTGGAACTGTTGTTTCAAGAAAGTGAATTTACCTTTACCTCTTAACAAGGACAGTCACGGGTGTGAAACTATTTGTGAGACAGGTAAGCAGATATGTCCAAAACTGATGTGTGAAATTGCATTTCCTTCTCTGAATACTTAAAAGAACAATTGTTAGAAAACGTAACTAACAGTTGCAAACTGTTAGTGTGAAAAACATGGAATAAAGAACAACTGTTAGTCCAAGTTAATCATTCCAATGTTGGAAATCAAAAAGTTGAATATGCTCACATCAAAAGCTTTAGTGAACAAATCAGCTAATTGATCATCAGTATGAATTTTCATAACTTGGATTAATCTCTTTTCATTGCAGTCTCTTATGAAGTGAAATCTGATTTCAATGTTCTTGGTTTTAGAATGCTTCACTGGATTATTAACTATGCTAATAGCACTGGTGTTATCAACATAAATAGGGGTATTTAAGAAAGACAAACCATAATCCAGAAGCTGATTTTGGATCCATAACACTTGTGAACAGCAGCTTGATGCAGCAATATATTCAGCCTCAGTTGTTGAAGTTGAAACTGTTGTTTGTTTCTTGCATTGCCATGAAACCAGCCTTGATCCAAAGAATTGACATCCTCCAGAGGTTGATTTTCTGTCCACATTGGCTCCACCATAGTCACTATCAGAATATGCCACCAAATCAAAAGGTGAATCTTTAGGATACCAAAGTCCCAATTTTGGTTGGCCTTTGAGGTATCTAAAGATCCTCTTTACGGCAAACAGGTGTGACATCTTTGGACTGCATTGAAACCTGGCACAAACACAAACAGCAAACATTATATCAGGTCTAGAAGCAGTTAAGTACACTAATGAACCAATCATTGATCTATAGAGGTGAATATCAACATCCTCCCCCTCAGAATCTGCTCCCAACTGTTTGTGTGTCTCCATTGGAGTACTTGCCAGCTTCACATCTTGATAGCCAAACTTGTCCAATATGTCCTTGACATACTTAGATTGGCTTAGAAAAATACCAGTGGGCTTCTGTTTGACTTGTAATCCCAAGAAAAATGTGAGTTCACCCATTGAACTCATCTGAAACCTTTTGTGCATAATGACTTCAAATTCTTTGCACAAGCTGTCATTAGTGGATCCAAAGATTATATCATCAACATAGATTTGAACAAGCAAAATCTCTGTTTTAACAATCTTTGTAAACAATGTTTTGTCAATTGTGCCTCTCTTAAAACCATTCTCAAGAAGGTAGGATGATAATGTCTCATACCAAGCTCTAGGAGCTTGATGTAGTCCATATAGAGCTTTATCCAACCTATATACCTTGTCAGGGTACTTTGAGTCTTCAAAGCCAGGGGGTTGACACACATATACCTCCTCATCAATAGTTCCATAGAGAAAAGCAGACTTGACATCCATTTGATACACCTTAAATCCTTTGAAGCTTGCAAAAGCAAGAAATAGTCTAATGGCTTCAATCCTTGCAACAGGTGCAAAAACATCATCATAGTCTATTCCTTCCTCTTGTGTGTAGCCTTGTGTAACCAGTCTTGCCTTATTCTTGATTACAATCCCTCTTTCATCTTTCTTGTTTCTGAACACCCACTTGGTGCCAATTACTCTTTTGCCTCTTGGAAGCTCAACCAACTTCCAAACTTGCTGAATTTGAAATTGTAAGAGCTCTTCTTGCATTGCTTCCACCCATGAAGGGTCTTTCAATGCCTCAATTGCTTTCTTTGGTTCTATTTGAGATAGAAAGCAAGCATTCACATCAAATTGGGCAAGATCCACACCACTGTTTTCATTTTGCAGCATATTCCTTGTTATGATAGGAGTGGTTGGATCACCAATTATTTGTGATATTGGATGAATTTTATGAACTCTTGATGTAGGAATGTTTTCTTCAGCCAGTTCATTCCCTAGATTAGACAAATCAAACTCACATTCTCTTAAATTTTCAGCATTATCACACACTTGATCAGTGACTGTTTGGGATGCAGAGTCAGTGTGTTGTTGAGGATCATGAGATTCCATGTCCTTTGAAGGTTCAGCATCAATCAATGGATCAACAGCATTGGAGAACTCTTGTTGAAGCATAGGAATCACAACAAAGTCTTCAGTAACTTTGTTTGAACCAACAGTTGTTGGTTTTGAGCTAACAATGTCAAAACTGTTTGGGCTGGTGGAAGCTGTTTGATGATTTTCACCAACAGTTATTGGGGTACCTGTAGCTGTTTCAGTAGAATACTCAAAAGAAAGAAATTTAGACAATGCATCAATATCAAATAACCAATCAGGTCCATTTCCTGCAATATTGATCCTATTCTCATTGAAAGAGACATTCATACTCTCTTCTATGATTCTAGTGACATTGTTAAAAACTCTATAAGCTTTACTTTGAATGGAGCATCCTACAAAGAAACCTTCTTCAGCCTTACTCTCAAACTTGCCTAATTGTGATTTGGTATTAAGGATAGTGCAAGGACAACCAAATGGTTTGAAGAAGTTGATTAAAGGTTTTCTCTTGAGGAACAACTCATAAGGAGTTTTCCCTTTGGACTTGACTACTTGTACTCTATTCTGAACATAGCAGACAGTGTTCACTGCTTCTGCCTAGAATGTCATTGGAAGCCTATAATAAGCTAACATGGATCTAGCAGCCTCTATCAAAGTCCTATTCCTTCTCTCAGCAACTCCATTCTGTTGGGGAGTCCTAGGAGCACTAAACTGTCTTTCAATACCTTTACTTTCACAAAAACTGTTTAGCTCATAGTTCTTAAATTCAGAACCATTGTCAGATCTAATGACTTTCACCTTCAAATCAGATTGATTTTCAATTTTAAGAATAAGAGACTTAACTAACTCAGCTGTTTCATCCTTAGTTCTAAGAAATTGAACCCATGTGAACCTGGTGAAATCACCAACTATGACTAAACAGTACGCTTTCTTCCCTATACTCACCACAGATGTAGGACCAAAAAGATCCATGTGTAACAATTGTAAATGTGCAATAATAGAAGAAACCTCTTTGGTCTTATAAGAAGTTTTGTGTTGCTTGCCTTTAAGACAGGCTACACAATGATCATCACATGAGAATTCTTTTTGGGGCAAACCTCTTACCAAACTGTTTTTAGCTAACAAGTTCATGGTTTTAAAATTCATGTGACACATCCTTCTATGCCAATTGGCAGACTCATCATGAGATGCCTTTGAGAGTAAACAGCTTAACACATTCTGTTTAGCAATCTTTTGTGTATCAAGACAGTATACATTATCTTTTCTAGGTGTTCTTAAAAGAATATCCTTCTCATTTAGTTTAAAATCTTTTGAAAGAATAATGCATTCTGAATCTGTAAACAAAACTTTGTTTCCATTGTCACAGATTTGAGATACACTTAACAGATTGTACTTAAGCTGTTCAACAAAGAAAACATCATTAAATGTAAGTGTACCTGCCTCAACAGCTCCTTTACCTGTGATTTTTCCTCCCTTAGCATTTCCTCCAAATGCTACAAATCCACCATTGATGCTTCTGAAATCCTTCAAACAGTGTGGATTTCCAGTCATGTGCCTTGAGCATCCACTATCTACATGCCAGATAGATCCATGATTGGCCCTATGAATGCTCTGCACAAATAAAATCAGTTAGTAGCAGGAAGTACCCAGGCCATGCAGGTCTTGGGTACACCATTCAAGTCATAATACTTAAACAGAGTTTTGTTCTTTTTGATTTCATCCAAATTAGATTTCTCTAATTTGTGTGAAGAATACTTTGTAAGAACATGTGGTTTCCAACTGTTGTGATTTACAGTGGACACCTTTGAACAAACAGCTGGTGGAGTTGGTAAAACAGATGAATCAACTTGTGATTCCTTTTGATTTTCAGTTTGAAGAACAGTTTTACCTTCTCCAGAATCAGTTTGTTTTTGAATTTTCATCCAAGCCAAACCAGCAGTTTTTGGTTTTGTTAAAACAGTTTTGGAACTGTTAGTTGGTTTGGATGTAACAGTTGTAGAACTGTTTGCCAGTTTTGGCTTAGCAGTCTTAGAACTGTTGATCTGCTTTGACTTAACAGTTTTAGAACTGTTATTTTGTCTTTTGGGACTTTTGTTTTGAGTGCCATTGGTCTGTGGGTTATAGTAACAATCTTGAACTAAATGATTAGATTTCCCACAAATGTAGCACTTTTTGGTTTTCACAATAGGTAAACCAGTTCTTTGTGACCAGAATTGGTTTCGATTTCTTTGATTTCCTCTAACAGCTGCAGATTGAGGAAACTTTTGGACACTATGTTTTTGGCATGTGCATGCAGGCATTTCAGTATGCATTTTCTTAGGCTTGGGTTTAGCCTGAGATTTTGAAGCTTCCATCTTCTTCTTTGCATACACAACCTCACCAACTTTCTCCTTTCCTTTGGCTTTTGTACTAACAGTTGGGCTTTTTAGCTTAGAACTGTTTGGGTTCTTGTTAGAACTGTTAGTGTAAAAATGGGGACTATTGGCAACAGTTGTGGAACTTTCTATGGATTGGATAGCTTTTGAAGGTGTTGGCTCAGTGATGAGGGATTCTGTGGATGCTTTTACAAACACCACAGGCTTGAAAGATGGTTTTGTGGAAATGGGTTCACAACAGATGTGATTTTCATATGGAATCACTTCATCTTTCTTCACAACTATCTCAATATCTTCAACACTTACTACAGACAGAACTTCATCTTCATAACTCTCAAACTTTGGATCAGCTGTCTTTAATTCATCTGCCAAAGGTTCATTGACATATCTATCAGCTGCCTCAGACAAGGGTGTTATGTATGTGTGATTGTATGGAGGTGGGGTTTCCTTATATCCAAGTCCAGTTTTCACCTTGTCTCTCACTTGAGATTGTAGCAGAGTCTCAAGCTTAAGGTTTGCAGCCTTGAACATTCCAAGATCAATGTCCACACCCTCCAATTTCTTTGTGAGTTCACCTTGCTTTCTTTTTCAACCAATTTCTTTTTCAGACTATCAATCTCATCTTGAAACTGCTCTTTCTCCCACTTATGATATTTTCTATCATAGTCCATTTGCAGTTCATTAGCCTGGTAGTCTTTAATTTTCTTTTCAAGATCTTCTATCACAGCAGTATACTCATACCTTCTCTCCTCCATTTTACTTAGAGCAGCACATACTTTCTTATTGTGCTCTCTAAACCTCTTAACAATAGCTCTACATTCACCAGGACATAGTTTAGAAGATACCTGTATGTCCTCAGATTCTGGAGAATCCATCTTGATGGAGGAGTCAGTCAATGCCATCAAAGCTTTGTTGCTGGTAGCCTCCTCTGCTTGATCACTCCAATCAAATCCATGTCCTTCTTGTGAAACCAATGCTGAGGAGGTATGATTCTGAGTTGGCCTCTGACCTTGATTCTGAACTTGTCCACCAGATCTGCATTCTCTTGCAAAGTGGCCAAGTTGTTGACATTTGAAGCATCTCACCTTTGACTTGTCAAATCCAGCCTTGCCATCAGCTCTGAAATTCATGTTTTGCCTTCCAGTCCTTTTAATGAACCTCTTGGCTCTAACAGTAAGCATGGCCATCTGCCATTTGAGATCCATCTCTTCAAGATCATCAGGGTGCACTTGTTCAAGATCCTCATTGGTGAGGGTTGAATGTGCATGGCTGGCAAGAAAAGCTTCAAGAACAGCATCTGGAGTGTTCATATCTAGTCCAACAGCAGAACTAGTACCTGCACAACTATCAATAGAGTTAGTTAATGAATGGTTTGATTCCATACCTGAGGAAGACAGGAGAGCAGCATTGTGGCTAGGGATAACAGTTTTTCTTTTTCCCTCTATCTCTCCCTCAAACACTATCAAACTATTATAGAGGTCATCTAACTCTATGTCTTCAAGAGAATCCTTGGTTCTCCATTGTGCAGCAAACACAGTCCATTCATCACCTAGAGACCTAAGAAACTTTCTATTTATCTCATCTTGATCAAGCCTAACCTTAGCACTCTCCAGTTGACTCACCAGTTTGTAAAACCTATCAAAGATTTGGGTGATACTCTCATTCTTCCCACTGGTGAAGTTCTCATAGGCTTGTTTAAGAAGATCTCTTTGGTTTCTCTTAGAACTAGCATTCCCAGCAAACCTCTTCTCCAGAGCATTCCAAAGTTCATGAGCATCATCAAATTTCTTGAATTGATGTTGATACTCATTGGGAATTGCAATCTGAAGGATGCTGAGGGCTTTCATCTCAATCATTCTATCCTTCTTTTCAGCATCTGTCTTTGGTGGTGGTTTCTTCTTTGGTTTTCCATTCTCATCCAGTTCAATGGGATTAGTGGGAACAGTTTCAATGATTTGCCAAACAGCATAGTCCATTAGTTGGACATGCTGTTTAATTCTTAGTTTCCACATCTCAAAATCAGATGGTTTGAGCATGGGAACACGAATGTTGGACCCTGACCCACTGTTATCAGAAGAACCTCCCGAATCCATTGGAACAAATTGATTTAAAAACAGTTTTGAAAAATAAAGCAAGGTAATGCAAAAACCTTCAACTGGTGATCAAAGGAACCTTAATGATAAAGCTCTGATACCACTTGTCAGGATCGGATATAGATTATATCAAATAACAAGAACTAACTTTTAAATAATAAATCAGAGTAAAATAAAAGTTAATCTTTAACTATGATCACAATCAACTAAGAAGTTGCGGAATCACACTTAATTGATTAAAGAAGGTTTTAACTTTTAAACACAGATCAATTCAATCAAACAGTAGTTTTATTAACCAACCAGAATGATTACAAAAGCAAACTTCACCCCCAATCTAACTTATTATGTTAGACGAAGAGCACAAATTGTTCTTAGGTTTCAACGAGAAACTTAGAGACTTAGCACTATTCAGAAAGCAAATTACAATTTGAAGAACGAATGCAAAAATAAAATCAATGAGTAAGTTCTTTTTATGAATTCTAATCTAGCATATATATACTCCTTGATCTTCCTTGATTTGCTGACAGTTAGGTAATCTTCTATCTTCTGAGATAATCTTGATGATCTTCAAAGTATTTCGATATATCTTCAAAGATAGGATTTTTCCAAATATAGCTCAACAGAAACTGTTTAATGAATACAACAGTTCTTGATTCTTCTAACAGTCTTCAGCTTCAAGGTCTTCAAACAGTTGTAGACGTTTATACTAACAGTTCTCAACTGTTTTCATATTTTCAACAAACAGTTTTAAATTGTTTCACCAACCTTCATCAAACAGTTCTCATTTTTATGTTCAATAACTTAGATTATTTCCCAACACAAAGGTTAAAGGACTTGTTAAATGGTCTAAAAATGTAGAAATCTTAGATGCTAAAGTCGTAGTGGTGGTTTAAATGCAATTCATTTAATTTTCTATTTCAAGACTCTAGACTTGTGTATTGCACCTCCAATCTATGAATAAGGGGTTGTTTGTTTTCTTTATTCTCTTATTATTTGTTGTATATATTAAGAGATATCATTAGATTAATAAGGCTGTGTGGAGCAAGAGCTGTATGAAAAATATTATTTCTAATATGTGATGAATTAGAGTCTTATAAACCAATTACATGGGTTTTCTACTCACATTGCCAAAAATATGAATTTCACAACGCTGCACATTGTAGTTTAGAAGGCCTATAGTATAGACGAGACTGAAATTTAAATTGCAATTCATTCACAAATATGACCAATCAAAATTGCAGCATCTACCAAAAGCTAATCTCAAACAACACTTAATTCTCTTTTTTCAAGTATTAACATTAGTAGTTACAACTCAAGCATATGAAAGAAAAGGGGAGGGGAAGGGATAATCAGACACATTAGGACACAATTGATTAACCATGAATTAGAAGAACACATCAAAAATCGAGAAGAACAACAAATTAATCACCCAATTGATGGATCATGAATTAGAAGAACAAATCACTAATGGACGAGAACGGCAAATTAATCAATGAGTAAATCCAATGATCGGGTATTCAATAAAGAAGAAAACCCAAACGGAATTCAGTATTAAGTATGCAAAAATCAAAACCCCTAAATTGGAGAATGATGAAATCTTACCTTAATCGGAACCCTAGTCCTTGTTCGTAAGAACCCTCTCGTGGGTAGTCATGATGCATCTATCGAAACCCATAGTGGTAGGATTTACATCGAGGAAGGGTGAGAACGCAAACCAATAAAGGGGAAAAGCAAAGAAGGGGAGAACGATGCATCTATCGAAACCCATGGTGGAAGGATTTACATCGAGGAAAGGAGTGAACACAAAGAAGGGGGAGAACATATTCTGTTACCTGGAAGGGCGAATGCAAAGAAGGCGGAGAATGGATTCTGTTACGTGGAAGGAACTACAAGTCAAAATTGAGGGTAAATAGGTAATCAAGAGGTCAAAATTAGGGGTAAATTAGGAACAAACTTATTAAAATTATGAAATCTGATTAGTGAATTAATGATATTATAAAGTTAGCCTTTTAGTATATCGGGTAAGAGTCATATACAAATTTTATAGGATGACACGGGAACTCGTTTCATAGTCCTTTTGATTTATCTTTTTTATATAAAAAGAAAGTTTTGGTGTTATTATCATCCCGACTCCCTAATCCGTATTCTTGATAGTTCTAGTTTGTCAAATATTAAACAAACAAGATCATGATGTTAAAAATTATAATCTTTTGGTGTTGTCTTTCCACTACTTTGACCCGATCATAACCTATCAACCCTGTAACAATCCACCAACCTACAAATGCCTAATGGGTTATGTGGGTCTTACATATACGAGTTAGTGTTTTGAATACTGACACAAATAAATAAACAGGTTGGGTTCGTGTCAAGTGATTCTGACACGACAACCGGCGAACCCATGGCACGTCAACCCCAACATGACTGCCAACCCTGATGGAGGATCATACGTGACCAAACTGAAAAAGACCTGAAAACCCAAACCGATCCGAAACACGTCTAGTCCCGGACCGGAAGGAATTTTGTGCACCTATGACTTACTACCTGCCGCCTGGTCTACCACTTTCGTCCGATCTGGGTTAGTTTTGTCCGACCCGTTAGTGTTAATATTGAAAGTCCATAATACCCCTTCGAGAACGAAATCTAGGGTTTCATGTATCAGCCTCCCACATAAATATCACCAACCCTCGTTGCATTCGTGAATCCTCACCGGCGCTAAACTCGATCGATTGCGGCTTTCCGTTTCATACCGATCTCAAGATGGGGCATTCAAACGTCTGGAATTCTCATCCTAAGACTTATGGTCCTGGATCACGCACCTGGTAATCTCTCAACAACTTCCCAGTCTGTTTGATTGTTCTTTCCTGCGTTCATGTTTTAGTATATTATGCTGTTTGCTTGATAATAGTGTAATGATTCGTTTAACCCCAAGAATATTTTGGAATTTCGTAGCTAATATATAAGCATCGAAGAACTGGTCGAGGGAAGAAAAGAAACTAATGTCTATAGATTTGGAAAATCATGTAAATAGAATTGGTTAATGGTTAATTAGGTCCTTGATAGTGGGTTACCGCAGTTATGTCATTATACATGACAATTTGTGCTACCGTCAAGCCATTCGCAGAAGTTTATTACTGAATTGAGAACCAGCAGCGATTTGACGAATGAATTGGATCATGGTCACTACTTAAGTACTTATACATCTTTTGGACTGATTTCTTAAGCATAAATCAGTTGTCACACTGCATTTTATACAATGAATCACACTAAAGATTAACCTATTTTGACTTTTTGTTATTTGGGATCATGATAATTATTGATCCCTATGCTCACTTGATTGTTTTTCTTTGAAAGTATTGAGATTTCTTATCTGTAATTGATTATAGGAATATGTTGTTCTCAAAATTTGCGTTGTCTGTGCTCTAAGTAAAGATTATTGATGGGAATTATGTTTTTTTGTGCAGTCGTGTGTGTGGGAATTCCCATGGCTTGATCAGAAAGTATGGCCTTATGTGCTGCAGACAGTGTTTTCACAGTAATGCCAAGGAAATTGGTTTCATTAAGGTATGTATCAAAGAGCTTAGATCATATCGTATGATTTCTACTTTCCTAGTATCAATTTTTATGTTTAAGGAATGGATATAAAGTTTATTCATTTACCGATTGCCCATAACTTTTGACTATTTTAGATGAAACAAAACTTGTGAAAGGCTTTTGTCATTTGAAAATATGCTTTAGGCAGTTTTATCTTAGCAAGCCACTCATGTTATTTTTTCTTTTTCATCCTCTACCACTAGAATACAACCCTAGTTAGTTCGTAAACGTTTCTTTTCATATAAAT
This sequence comes from Pulicaria dysenterica, assembly GCA_947179395.2. NCBI lineage: Eukaryota > Viridiplantae > Streptophyta > Magnoliopsida > Asterales > Asteraceae > Pulicaria > Pulicaria dysenterica. The sequence goes on along the minus strand of OX359296.1, from coordinate 38,429,316 downwards.
GGATTAAATTCGCCACCTTTTACTTTTTTACATCCATCCCTTGATCCTTGTTTTGTTCTCTCTTCTTGGATGATGATAGTTAGTGTACCACCTATAGCACAAGTTTTTTGTATTTGTGTACTCCTAAGAACTTTAAATTGGCTTTTCCATACTTCTCTTTTAATGGTGGAATAATCTTGTTTTTGTTGTTATATATGCAGTATCGTTAAGGAGCTCTGAAGATATGATGGAAAAGAGATAATATTTCTAGTATGTGGTTTTATATTTCAGTATGTCTATGACTTATATGTCGTTCTCTTCTCATTAGATGTTTTGTTTTGCTATTGAATGTTTTTGTTGAAATACCAATTGCTCCAAATTATTTGGTAGCATATTATGTTTGAGAATTTAGTGTTGGCAATTAGATAGCTTGTGTATTTCAGTAATTGTTTACATATATATGATATATAGAGTACACGAGTATAATTTTTCTTTTTATAAAAAATAAAACTAAAAAAATCCGGAACTAATTACTTGGATGTGCAACTTTTAACCACGCTCAGGATGTGTTTGGTATTTAGTTTTTTTTAAAGCCAGTAATTTTTGTTTTGAAAGAGAAAATTATAAGCCTTATCAGAAGAAAAGGCTGAAAAAACCATACTGAGGATGTGTTTGGTATGCCTCTTTAATTGTTTTACAGTTTCTTGTTTTTAGTGATTTGTTCTTTCTTTTGTCATTTGACATTATACAGTTTCAGTTACTTGTAATTTTGTCAAAAATGCTTTGGGCCATTTGGTAAACTCTTCTCTCTATTTTTTTTTGCCAATTTTTTTACTTAAATCTTTGATGATAAATTACAACTTAAAACAACCAATCCCAAAATTTGTTGCCATTAGTCCATTACTATGTAAAATTTTCAAGATGTTACACCTACTATTTATATTTATGATTTTGAGTACCCCCTCTTAAAATGAAACAAAAACACGAGGGGATGTCTCAATCGAGGGCCTTCAAAGTTGAAAGAATTGCTAATTTTAATCTTTAATTACTTTTTGATATAATGGTTTAGGTTTATATTAATTGTGCTAATTAATTCTATTTAATCATTAAAAGGGTATATTTGTCTAATAGATTTTTTCTCATTTAATTAATTTCTTTCTAGTGTGGTGTTTAGTCCTTAAAAATTAATTTTTTCAGAGTTTCTGATTTCTCTCCCTCTTCTAATATAATATTAGATAATATTTTTTGAATTCATTTACTTCTACAAATCTTCATACTTATTCTTATTGTGATATTTGCTCGATAGTAATAAAAAAAGCTTGATGTTTTTCTCTTGCACACTTTGTCTCACTTGTAGCATAAGTTTTCCGATGACTAGACTAACATTTGCTAGTTGGCAACACAACTTTTACCACTCGATCTCAAATTTTATTAAACATCGGAACTCATACACCCAGTAAACCTACTTTTAAAACTATACCTTATCTACTAGAAGACTTAAAGTTAATACCTTAAGGATTACATTAAACAACTCATACCGTTAGGCCATAAGTCTTTTGATACTTAGTCTCAAGTGATTAGACGGAGCCATGATTTGATCATGTCGTCTTCTCACCGATGTCTTTGTTGAGAAGCATTTAAATCCTTATTCAAGTATTCCCATGTGCCTACCTTTTTACTAAGATTGTTAGCAACAAATCAACCGACTATGAGAGTAAAAGACAGTCAGAAATAGCCTGCTTTGTTCCTTTTGCTAATTTCATACATCCCTACGTGGCTAGGACAATGTGGGAGACAAGGTGAGAATCTTCTATTGCTTACACCTTGTAACTTGTAAGTGTTGGTTTTCCTTGTTTCACTATCTAATGGATTATGGCAAGAAGGGTTCACTAATTAGTGTTTTGACAACATAAAAGACATGACTATGGTTGAGGATGTTGGTGTCAACTACTAGGGTTTCAACTGATTCGGTGTTGCGGCTAGTTGTCGCTATCAATTCAACATCTCCCTACCACTTCAATTACCCTTTTTTCTTCTCCTTCACCATAAACGATAGAATTGAACGTTGACCCATGAATCTAGTTTGAAAGCGTCAAACCCTAAGCCACAACTTGCTTTCCCTGCAGCCATAAACACCGGAAGCAGGGTTTGCATTAAAATTGCAAAGTGGTGTACAAATGTTCTTGGTTGTGTGCATCATTTTTCATCATATTTTGTTTTTAAGTTCATTTGTGCATCAATTTGGTTATAAATTTCAGTATAGTTATTTAAACATACAATAACATTGTTAATTATATCCATTATCAAATGTCGTTAGCCATGAAAGATCACATTGTTGTACACTTATAGAAGGGATATGATATATGATTCTAGCTATGCTTATCATGGTTGCCTTTACACCAACGAATACTTTAAATAAGAGGTATGTTAGTCATTTCATCGTCTACTCATTTAAATGTTTGTGAATATGGAAACGTCTATCCTTAATACTTCTAGCTGCATACATCCTTTTCTATAGAAGATTAGTGAATGATGTGTTCAGTGAACAACACTTATCTTAGATGTTGTAGCACTCACATAACACTTGAATCATTAAAATATTCATATAACAAAAGATTGAGAGACTAAAGCTAGAAAAAAGAAACTAGAAACCAGTTTTTAAAAACTTTAGATTAAAATTCTAATTATTTAAACTTAAGTACCAAAAGCAAAACTAAACATAAACCAGAATGTAATTTAGTCTAAAATTGATCCATAGTGTAAGTGCTTGAAATAAATATTGCTTTTTTGAGGAAGTCAATAAAGTCAAATGACAGAGGGGGTGCAGGTTGAAGATGCAGACAGAGAAATAGACAAATGGTCGACTGTAGAAGACCATGAACAATTGGATTTTACACTATTGTCCTTAGTCTTAGCACTTTTATTTTTCCTTAATTATCAAGTTATCAACCCACGAGGATTATGTCTAAGAATGTTGATGCGTATAATTTACTCCATATATATAGTTTTAATTTATAACTAAGATTGACTTTTGACTTTCTTCACACATTAAATTTTATACAAACATTAAATTCTCATTTTTAAATATTTTTAATTTAAAAACTTGTTTTTTTATGTCTTGATAAAATTCTGATACAGGTTGTTTTTTTTAATTTGTTACTACCATAAATAATTCTTTATAACCACATCTTTAGTAATAATAATAAAAGTAATTATTTTTAAAATTATTTATCAAAAATCACAGGAAAAAGAAAAAAAATGAAAAATCATCGACGGTTATTTGATCAACTAGGTAAATGGCCAATATTTTATTTAATGGGAATTATATTCTATAATTCACAAGAAAATTAAAATACCAAGAATGGAGAACTAGAAAATTAACTGGATTTCAACTCTCATTTTTTTGGACTCATTATTTAGCTTATAACAATCAAAGACCTCCAACGATAACATAAAAAATAAAATTACGTAAATTAGGAATCACGCATTAATAAAAACAAAAGGAGAAAGACATTTAGAGGCATAGGAGAGAGAGAGAGAGAGAGAGAGAGAGAGAGAGAGAGAGAGAGAGAGAGAGAGAGAGAGAGAGAGAGAGAGAGAGGGAGGATGAAAGCACTTGTTTGGTGAAGAAGAGATTGGTGAATTGCTACACGTTATATGGTTTACTCGATGTGGAAAACTCGATCTTGTACCACATACTTTTACTAATATGATTAATTAATATTTTTTGCGAAAGAAAGATAGTGAGAGACTTGAAAACATGCTTTGTTTACAACGTGAACTTGGTTTGGTTATCTCATTCCAAAGATTTTCAAACTCAAACAATGTGATTCAGACAACTTGACTCGACAAACACCCCAAATTGCACCCAAAAACTAGAATAGCACATTCGTTTCTAGTCCAACCCCGAAACTAATCTCTAAGTTCTTTAATTGCAATATAGCTTCATTTAGATTCCTATATAATCTGGACTTGCTAATCTTACCTATTTAGAATGTATATATATATATATATATATATATATATATATATATATAAACATTGCATTTTTCTCTTGATCCATCACCTTAAAGAATGATAAAGACATACTTAAGATGCATTTGTCAACAAAAGAATGTGAAAAACTACCTTTTTAATGTTTTTCTACATCATGTGGTATATATATAGAAAGAATAAAGATGCCCCACTACTCATATTCCAAAGGAAAGACTCTCAATTACACATGACCATTATAAACTTAAAATATTAAATGTGGTCTCCCACCCTTCAAGGAAACATGACTATAAGAGCCAACAAGGATTAGACAAACCACATCAATTCCTAATGAAGAACCACAAGGATAAAAAAAACCACAAGACAAAGTCCTTGAACAAAAAGTGAATTACAATATCATCCATCTATTATCATTGAACATGCTGATTTTGTCTTTGTTATAACACTTGGTCAACATATTATGTCACCACTTCTGTTAGAGTGAAACATATCAAATGAGTACCACTTTGTAGGAGTGCTTTTATACAAATTGATTTATTAGTAATAAACCTAACTATCCAACTTGTTTTTTAGTCTTCATTTTCTATTTTCTATAACAAACAAGTTCGGTATACATATACCGAATATGGATGATATGTTCAACGACAACTCATTAAATCTAATTTTGGATTTTTTTATTGCTTACTTCGCAAGTGTTTGAGATATGCTATGTGAAATGACACAAGGCTTCATAACCTTTTTGGTGTCAAACTTTACCTCATACAGACATATTACAACAATCATATCATTTCACATATTTTTCGTGTTTTAATCAAGTTTATAATTTTTGTTAGCACTTGTAAACATGTAAAAATGCTTATATTGATATACCGAAGTATATAAAAAAATTCATACAAATGTGTGCAATATTACAACTATATAAAAACGTTTGGCTTACAAGTAGGGTAAGCATGGTTCGGTTTGGTTTGGTTTTGGCATAAAACCGAAACAAAACGGAAAATTTCGGTTTTTGGAAAATCAAAACCAAAACCATTCGGTTTTTTAGTGGTTCGGTTTTCGGTTTTTGGTTCGGTTATACATCTTTTCTGTTTTAGTTATCAAGATTTGAAGATATACAATGATCATTGTAAGGTTATGAAATTAATTAGGATTGAAGTTATATTAAAAAATCAAGATGCGTGTCACCTAATTCAAGCTATATACATTGTAATTGATACAAGCAAAATGTGTGTCAAATCGAGATGAACAACCAACTTTAGATAAACTACATGCAACTTATAAAAACTAGAACCTAAAAATCGAGAAAAACAACTAGAAATTGATTTTTATATTAAGCTGTATATGGATAAAATCAAGAGTAAGTGAACTTGTAGATTCGAAATGAAGTGATATTTACAACATTGCTCTTTGTAACGGTTCGGTTTGTTTTTTTCGGGTTTTGAAATTTCAAAAACTAAAACCAAACCGAAAAAGTCGGTTTTTGAAATTTTGAAAACCAAAAGCGTCAGTTGCTATATTGGTTCGGTTTTTTGGTTTTTGGTTCGGTTTCGATTTTTCTGCTCACACCTATTTACAAGTATGAACAAAATAAACGATATCTACATCTGAAAATGTAGAGATCTACTTCTGACACCTTATTTCTTTGGACATAGGAAAGCATGTGTGAAATGACTTGTAATGGTTTATCTCTACAACTTTAAGAGTATGTCTAAAAAAAATACTTGTGAGTTAGGATGTTTTAAATGGTTAACCAAGCAGTTCGTTAATTAAAATGGATCAACTGGATGTTTCGCTTTTTGATTCTAAGAATTTGAAACCTAAAACCAAAATAGTCTGTTGTCCGGCCAACAACTAATTGACCAGTTTTTGTTATGATCGATTTGGTTTAATCGTTTAACTAGGTAACTTTTTACTGTGTGATATATGTGACATCCGTCACCGAAATCTCGGTTAGTCCTAAATCTTACGTTCTTGCGCTTAAATTCTACTCGTATAAACATATATGTTAGGTAATTTAGCTCTTTAGTATATTAGTAGTATTATAAATCATAGAGATTAGGTTAGCCTAAGTTTTTTTTAATTTTGTTTTGGTGCCTAGTAATAGTTCATGTAGTTATTTGCATTAGTTGCCACATTTAATTAAATTACAAGGTTTAAAAAAAAATATACATATATATATACCTACGGCCATATATATATATATATATATATATATATATATATATATTTATTTATTTATTTAAGTGTGCTTTGTTTAAATTAATAGATAATTATAACATAGGATAAGTATTTAATTAATTAGTATTTGAAATTTAAACTAAAACTCCTAATCCTAATCCTATATAAATACTTAAACAAACCCTAAACCCCCCCTCCTATACCCAATCGGCCGAAACCCCAACCCCACACCTTTTCAATCGTCGACTTCATCACCAACTCCCTCACCATATTCGATTTCTTCATTCAAGAACAATGATTCACGGTTCAAGCTTTCTAGGGTTTTGTTTTTAGCATCAAGGTAAACAACAATCTAAACATTTATTCTCCTTCTTATTACATGTTTTCCTCATTCTTAAGTTCTATAAATCTGTTCATGATCACCATATGATGTCTCAAAAACGTTTTTATAAGTTATTTAAAGGTTTTACATGATAAAGGTTAAATCTTTATCCTTTAAAGATGGTTTCTTTTCAAAACAGATTCTGACAGTAAACTAGGGTTATGTTTGGGAGGCCATAACTGAGTCAATTCGTAAGGTTTTTCATCGATTCTTTGGTCTAGAATGTATTTCTTTGAGTCTAGATTCACCGGAACCAAGGTTTGTAATTTTTGAAGATCGTTTGGTCTGTCAAATGGATTTTACCATTTAGGTGCGCAAACTGCCAGTATATTCGGTGGATTTAGGGTCAAAAGTTTTGATTTTTAAACCTGTTCAAAAATTGGAGTTTTCGATTAAAATTTTTACAGTAGCAAGTTCGACGAGTTTAGGGTTTTCTGGAAAGATTTCATAATTTTTGGTTATCGTTTAATATTTTTATAAACTTCAAACTTTTTGTTGCGCTGGTACAGTTAGATTTCTGGCAGTGTTGAGTTCTCGAAATTTCTTAAAAATAGGTAATCTAGTTATTAAATTTTGGAAAAATTCCAGAAGTTAGTCAAAGCATTAAAACTTCTGTATTTAAATTTTGGGATTTTATTGTTGGTCGCTTGAGTTGTTTTAAATTGTTTAAAGTCAGTTTATTAAAAACAGTAAACGTGTACCGTGGCATAGGATCATATAGGATCACTTCACATGTCTTTAGGCTACACTAGAAAGTTTAAACACTTAAACAGGAGACTTATGTGCATTATACTTGTTGTAGATTCCGTACCTGTTCTTTGCAAGGTTAATTCCGTTTGAGACTAAGGTGAGTACTCGTGACCCTTTTTACTATATTTCTTGGGGGAAAATGGCACTCAAATATGTTTTAAATTCTTATGCCGTGTAAACTAAACTTTTGCCTTATGACAATTATGTGACATGTATGTGCATTGTATGAACCCTTAACCGGGTTATGCCTATTGATTCCTATATTCCTATGAGCCAACGGTTTATGCTCCAGCTGGGTATGCTATAATAACTGCTTGGAAGACTATGATTTGATTCCTATTGAACCTGGTGGTTTGGATATTGGTACAACGTCTACACGCTTAACATGCTATACGTGCACATTTGTCCTACTTAAACACTTTACACGGCAACTATGTTACTTCTATAAACCTGCGAGCTCCCCAACATTATGCTGACGTTTTCGAGTGTCTATTTTCAGGTAATGCAAATAACAATGCTTAAGGAGTCTAGGCGTTTCGTAGTTGGACTTTAGCCGGACTAGACAATTATGAGACTATTTAATTGCTCGTTTTGCGATGAATATTTAGTATTTCTTTAAAATTTATTGTTGGGCGTGTTGTCCCGTAAGCTTGACCCGGGTTGTGGGTTCTACTTCTTTGTGTTTTATACTTTTGTCTTTGGTGTCGTGAATACCGACTTAGCGCGAAACAAGTACCCTCTTGCGTCGGGGGAACGTCGTGACACGTTGGAATTAATTACATATTAGCAATTTCTCTATTGTTATATCAATGTCCAACTACGAAACGACTAGACTCCTTAAGCATTGTTATTTGCATTACCTGAAAATAGACACTCGAAAACGTCAACATAATGTTGGTGAGCTCGCAAGTTTATAGAAATAACATAGTTTCCGTGTAAAGTGTTTAAGTAGGACAAATGTGCACGTATAGCATGTTAAGCGTGTAGACATTGTACCAACATCTAGACCACAAGGTTCAATAAGAATCAATAGTAATCAAATCATTGTCTTCCAAGCAGTTATTATCGCATACCCAGCTGGAGCATATTGTTGAGGAAACCACGGAATAAAAACATTTTGCGGTTGGGGTTGGTTTGACACTCCCTGAGGTATCTGGAAAAATGGAAAAGATCCATATGGGGTCGACATCGTGCTCACAGGTGCAGTAGTATATACAGGGGGTGGTATCGGTTGAGTAACAGGAGCTGTTACCGATGGCATCTGTACAGTGGTGGTTGGTTGGGAAGACTGGGTTTGGTTTAACTGTTGCTCCAGTTCAAGAATCCGATCCCTCTGAGTCTGTAAAGTGTCTTCCAACTGTAACACATAATCTGGGTTGTCTGACTCCCCATGATGAGAAGTACCTGCTCCGTGCTGTTCATTCACAGCAGTAGATGAAACATTGTTATGCTGTCTCCTTGGGGACTGTGGAGTAAATACCGGGATCTCGTTGTTATCAGCCATAATCTGTTCTACACAACATCTCACCAGTTGTCAGATTATAATCTGTTAGTACCAACATCAAGTTCTCTATAGCTACTCTACTAATTACCCACCCTGGAATATTGGACTGATCAGAGCCTCGGTTCAAGTATTGCACAACTACAGTGAAAATCCTCAAACCAGGGCTCTGATACCAAATTTGTAACACTGTTCTAACTAACACTATTTTAAACACGCGCGGAAGCTTAATTAACAAAATATAATAAACCGTTGGCTCATAGGAATATATGAATTAAATAGTCTCATAATTGTCAAGACCGGCTAAAGTCCAACTACGAAACGCCTAGACTCCTTAAGCATTGTTATTTGCATTACCTGAAAATAGACACTCGAAAACGTCAACATAATGTTCCATAGCGAGTCCTAAACGCAGTCTTTGGAATATCATCCTCACGTACCCTCAACTGATGATAACCGGAACGAAGGTCAATCTTGGAGAAATAACGCGATCCTTGTAATTGATCATACAAGTCGTCGATTCTAGGGAGAGGATATCGGTTCTTGATGGTAAGTTTGGTAAGTTCTCGGTAGTCGATACACATTCGAAAGGAACCATCTTTCTTTTTAACGAATAGAACAGGCGCTCCCCATGGCGAATGGCTAGGTCGAATGAATCCTTTGCCTTGAAGTTCCTGAAGTTGGTTCGACAACTCTTGCATCTCTGACGGTGCTAGCCGATAAGGTGGCCTTGCGACAGGGGTCGCTCCCGGGATTAGGTCAATGCTGAATTCCACTTGTCGAGTAGGGGGTATACCCGTCAGATCCTCCGGAAACACCTCACAAAATTCCCGTACAATAGAAATATCTTCGAGTTTCTTCTCATCCTTAGTTGCACTCCTAAGGTGTCTCAAGTTCTCTTCGGGCCGTTCACCATGAACCTCCAGGACTCTTCCGTTCAGTAAGGGTATCCGAACTATCTTCTCATGACAAACTATTTCAGCCTTGAGCTTCGATAACCAGTCCATTCCCACAATCACATCAAAACTCCCATGTCCAAAAGGTATAAGATCTATGGAAAAAGTGTGACCTTCTAAACCCAAAGTGCACCCACGTATGATTTTATTTATTTCTACCCTTTTACCATTGGCTATCTCAATCGTATAACTAGTTTCTAGTCCACTAGGTTTCACATTTAACAAAGGTACAAATTCAGTGGAAATAAAGCAAAAATTAGCGCCAGAATCGAACAAGACAGTCGCATAGATATTATTTAAAGAGAAAGTACCCGTCACAATGTTGGGGTCGTTGCGTGCCTCATTGGCGCCCATAACAAAAGCTCTCCCACGAGCTTGGTTCTCGTTGTTATGCTGATTACGATTTCCCTCGATAGCCAAAGTTTGGTTCGGGCGGTTTCCTCCTTGACCAGGTGCCCTGTTCAACCTTGGGCAGGTATTCCTGAAATGATCGGTGCCTCCACAATCGTAACACGCCCCACGGTTTCCAGCCGGATGCACCACGTTAAATGGCACTACAACCCTTGCCCCACTCCGACAATCCTTAGCATAGTTCCCCCAACGGTTGCAGGTCGTACATGAACGACACGGCACATTCGGGTAATGATGGTAATTACAGTTAGGGCACTTCGGCGCGGGACCTACATACTCTTTCTTAGCTGGATTAGTCGCTACAAAACCAGTTGCCACTCTAGCCCTCTTTTTGTCATTCAGAGGATTCCCAGATCTAGTTCCCTCACCGCTGTCTTTTCTTTTCTCACTGACCTTGGTCAACTTCCCACTCCTGACGGCGTCATCCGTCAGAGTTCCGGCTTTCAGTATGGCGCTCTGGATTGTAGTCGGTTCTGTTGCTGCTACCATTGGTCGGATCTCAGGGACCAATCCATTTATATACCTATCAATCAATACGCTTGTACTCAGGGGTGACCAAGTGCGGGACTAGTTTGGCTAACTCGTGGAAACGATCAGTATATGATGCATGGTTAATACCTACCATGGTGTGGTTCCAGAATTCCGACTCTAGCTTTTGCATCTCATTTTTCGGAAAAAACTCCTCCATCATTAGTGCCTTTATATCTTCCCACGACATACCCATCGCTGCAGTCCTTCCCCTAGCTTGGACTTGCGTGTTCCACCATGTTAAAGCCTTATTAACCAGGGAACTAGTTGCGTACATCACCTTTTTATTTTCAGCACAATCACTGATATCCATCACAGCTTCCATTCTTTCTATCCACCTCGTAAGTTGCAAGGCTCCCCCTTTTCCATCAAACTCCCTTGGCTTGCAGGCCATGAACTCTATATTTGCAACCCTCATCGTTACCCGCATTATTAGTTCTTTGACCGCCAGTCCCACCTGCACCTGCTCCTCTTACATTAACATCACCGCCACCGCCTCCATTAGCTTGGTTGTTGAGGTTATTAGTGACTTGTGTAACAATAGTAGGGATAAGAGTTTGTAGTTGTTGCGCTATAAGTTCAGCGATGTTGGGGTTCCCTTCCCCATCGTTTTCAGGTCCACTACCACGACCACCACGGCCGCCACGGTTACCAGTACCTCTACTACGGCCGCATTGGTTCAAACGTGCGGAACTTCGTGAAGACATGTTCTATAGAAAAGCAATTACATAGGTTAGACGAGATACAAGTTCGTGTTTATAGGCTCACGCCGCATTTAGCATGGCATGCACATAGAAATTTGTCGTTTTTAGCCATATTGGTATAACTAAGGATTTCGCGTTTGTCTGACATGTTTGATATCACAATCCTACTACCCAACCATAGTTTGTTTTCACGGAACGCTTCATGATATTTTAAGTGTCCTCGTGCTAGGTATGTGTGCATGGCGGTGATCAGGCGCAATGCATCCATACTTATCACAACTTCCCTTAAAGCACGATTGTTCATCCCGGCCCAACAACTTATGCTGGTCCGTAGACCTACTATCATAATTTACTACACTACTTCCTATAGGGTTAAGTAGTTATGAACACTTAGTATACATGATATGGAACCATATAGTCATTCGAATTACCGACCCCACTCTAACGCAACAATCAAACAAGAACATGCAATAAAGATAGATCGGAATTCTAAGTCTATATGATTGTAACCACATGCATTATAAACATTCACAAAAACCCTACCCTTTTCTATAATCTAAACACACGAATTAACATATAGACATGCACACAGACATTTGAAGAGTTTGCATTGAGATATAGAGTAGTCAAACAATGAACATTGTTTAAGAGTAGTTATCAAAAGGGATCAAATCAATAATTGCAAAGAAATTTGTCTTTTATTAATAATCGTTTTCAGAATTTCAAAACTAAAACTAAACCATTCACACGAAAATTCCCAATCTAAGAGCTAAACAAAAAAACGGAAAGGATCTCTAACCCTAGCTAACTACTCAACTAAATCCTCCTCTAACTCTTTCTCGAATCTTCCACATGGCCCTCTTCGGGGTCTTTTTTAGGATCCTCTTCAGAGTCCTCCTCTGGGTCCTCTTCAGAGTCTTCTGCAGGGTCTTCTCTTAAGGCCTCAAGCTGTTGCCCCTGCTCCCTTTGCGTTTCTTCTAACGCATTAATCCTGTGGTCCTGCTGCATTTGGTCGAGTTCATGTTGCCTCACTCTTACCTGCAGCGTATCCACTTGGACTAGAAGTTGCTGGACGGTCTCTCGTAGAACACTTGGAATAACCGGATTCTCACGTCCAACTGGGACTGGCTCTGGGCGCTTGTAGGGTGCGTAGCGAGGTCGGCTCGTCGCTTCATGCTCGGGCATGCGGTGTCGCCCGTCCTCCGCCCGTATCATTCCTACTGAATGCATCGCCATCCTGAGCTGGCAAACCTCTTCTACCCTCTGACGGAGCTGCTGTTCCGTCTTAGCGAGTATTACTCAAGGTATCGCCTTGTATTACATCCGTCACCGAAATCTCGGTTAGTCCTAAATCTTACGTTCTTGCTCTTAAATTCTACTCGTATAAACATATATGTTAGGTAATTTAGCTCTTTAGTATATTAATAGTATTATAAATCATAGAGATTAGGTTAGCCTAAGTTTTTTTTTTAATTTTGTTTTGGTGCCTAGTAATGGTTCATGTAGTTATTTGCATTAGTTGCCACATTTAATTAAATTACAAGGTTTAAAAAAAATAAAAAATAATATACATATATATATATATATATATATATATATATATATATATATATATATACCTACGGCCATATATATATATATATATATATATATATATATATATATATTTATTTATTTATTTATTTATTTAAGTGTGCTTTGTTTAAATTAATAGATAATTATAACATAGGATAAGTATTTAATCAATTAGTATTTGAAATTTAAACTAAAACTCCTAATCCTAATCCTATATAAATACTTAAACAAACCCTAAACCCCCCCTCCTATACCCAATCGGCCGAAACCCCAACCCCACACCTTTTCTATCGTCGACTTCATCACCAACTCCCTCACCATATTCGATTTCTTCATTCAGGAACAATGATTCACGGTTCAAGCTTTCTAGGGTTTTGTTTTTAGCATCAAGGTAAACAACAATCTAAACATTTATTCTCCTTCTTATTACATGTTTTCCTCATTCTTAAGTTCTATAAATCTGTTCATGATCACCATATGATGTCTCAAAAACGTTTTTATAAGTTATTTAAAGGTTTTACATGATAAAGGTTAAATCTTTATCCTTTAAAGATGGTTTCTTTTCAAAATAGATTCTGACAGTAAACTAGGGTTACGTTTGGGAGGCCATAACTGAGTCAATTCGTAAGCTTTTTCATCGATTCTTTGGTCTAGAATGTATTTCTTTGAGTCTAGATTCACTGGAACCAAGGTTTGTAATTTTTGAAGATCGTTTGGTCTGTCAAATGGATTTTACCATTTAGGTGCGCAAACTGCCAGTATATTCGGTGGATTTAGGGTCAAAAGTTTCGATTTTTAAACCTGTTCAAAACTTGGAGTTTTCGATTAAAATTTTTACAGTAGCAAGTTCGACGAGTTTAGGGTTTTCTGGAAAGATTTCATAATTTTTGGTTATCGTTTAATATTTTTATAAAATTCAAACTTTTTGTTGAGCTGGTACAGTTAGATTTCTGGCAGTGTTGAGTTCTCGAAATTTTTAAAAAATAGGTAATCAAGTTATTAAATTTTGGAAAAATTCCAGAAGTTAGTCAAAGCATTAAACCTTCTGTATTTAAATTTTGGGATTTTATTGTTGGTCGTTTGAGTTGTTTTAAATTGTTTAAAGTCAGTTTATTAAAAACAGTAAACGTGTACCGTGGCATAGGATCATATAGGATCACTTCACATGTCTTTAGGCTACACTAGAAAGTTTAAACACTTAAACATGAGACTTATGTGCATTATACTTGTTATAGATCCCGTACTTGTTCTTTGCAAGGTTAATTCCGTTTGAGACTAAGGTGAGTACTCGTGACCCTTTTTACTATATTTCTTGGGGGAAAATGACCCTCAAATCTGTTTTTAATTCTTATGTCATGTAAACTAAACTTTTGCCTTATGACAATTATGTGACATGTATGTGCATTGTATGAACCCTTAACCGGGTTATGCCTATTGATTCCTATATTCCTATGAGCCAACGGTTAATGCTCCAGCTGGGTATGCTATAATAACTGCTTGGAAGACTATGATTTGATTCCTATTGAACCTGGTGGTTTGTATGTTGGTACAACGTCTACACGTTTAACATGCTATACGTGCACATTTGTCCTACTTAAACACTTTACACGGCAACTATGTTATTTCTATAAACCTGCGAGCTCACCAACATTATGTTGACGTTTTCGAGTGTCTATTTTCAGGTAATGCAAATAACAATGCTTAAGGAGTCTAGGCGTTTCGTAGTTGGACTTTAGCCGGACTTGACAATTGTGAGACTATTTAATTGCTCGTTTTGCGATGAATATTTAGTATTTCTTTAAAAATTATTGTTGGGCGTGTTGTCCCGTAAGCTTGACCCGGGTTGTGGGTTCTACTTCTTTGTGTTTTATACTTTTGTCTTTGGTGCCGTGAATACCGACTTAGCGCGACACAAGTCCCCTCTTGTGTCGGGGGAACGTCGTGACACGTTGTAATTAATTACATATGTGTAATTTCTCTATTGTTATATCAATGTGTTATGACGACCCTCTCCGTCACACTTCGCGTTTCCGCCTTGACGGGGTGTGAGAATATATAACTCCTAGCGTAAACACACACTACTATATGTAATGAGAAGTTGGAAAATGATAAATTTGATTTAAACTATGAGCGAACATGTAAAACGGTCTCTAGTAAGTTGTCAAGACGTCAACTTGCAAAAGAAGCCATGGATTGTGGACGAATCCTTTGTGACTTTGTGTCACCGGCCCCTTTATTTTGTTTTTTAGGAAAATTATATTTTTTTCATACCATTCTTCTATTTCATACTTGTACTCATCATATTTTGATATGTATAATCTACTAATTTTCTTTCCTCACTTGTTTAATTAGTTTTAACAGTTATATATATTAATCTTATGAGTAAAAGTATAAGTGGTAAGATTTTGCAAAAATATATATTCCTCTAATTTTATATCGAAAGTGCATTTATATTAAAAAATTTACAAACTTTTAGATCTACATAATATTCAAAACATGTGTATACATGGAATATTGTTTACAACTTAGCATTGGAATACTGAAACATAAATGTTATAAAGTATTTTCTAACATTAATAATGATTTATAAGAAATTAAGGGCCTAAATTACACCCATTTGGATATCACCCGTTAAATTTTTGCACGTGTTTTTTCACTAAGCTTATCTTTGATTCTTTGCCTTTCTCATCTTCTTTCTAATTACCAAGTAAGCATGAAACAACTTGACCATATGACGATTAAGTGTTTACATACATTTTATCATGTCGCACACAACTATCCAAAAGAGACTTGGTTGACTAATCACTAATCATGTTGATTACCTACAATAAAGGTTCATTTTACATAAAGTCACATATCTCTCAGACTAACCTCTAAATGATTCTTACTCTTAGTAATGTTTACATACATCTTAAATTCTTAATGATATGAGACATCTAGTTCGGACCCATAAACCAATCACACAATTTGGTTGACTCATAACAAATATCGATTCTTACCCTGCATACTAATTCAACATTTGATTGAACAACTGTTAAAATCAATCCAAAACTATAATACAATTAATTGTAAGTTACAAATTTAGTTGGGTCGAAAAATTTATAGTTTTGATCATTCCCAACTCGAATATCTTATGCTCTTAGGGACCCACCTC
Organism: Pulicaria dysenterica; assembly: GCA_947179395.2. Classification (NCBI taxonomy): domain Eukaryota; kingdom Viridiplantae; phylum Streptophyta; class Magnoliopsida; order Asterales; family Asteraceae; genus Pulicaria; species Pulicaria dysenterica. The sequence continues at coordinate 38,413,205 of OX359296.1, read as the reverse complement.
AAAATCCATGCTTACCATCACGCCTCTCTCTCTCTCTCTCTCTCTCTTACTCTCACACATACAAACATATACTCAACTATCTCTTTCTGTGTTACTCATCTTTCTCATTCTCGACACTGCCACACATCTTTTTCCTTATTCCACAACATAACCACTGTAAATCTACGCCACCACCGATGCAAATCTTCATCGTCGTCGACACCAATGCCAATCCCCATTGTTTGTCAAAATCAAAAGTAAGGATATGCGCATGAAATTCAATGGATGTGATTGTTAGAGTCTAACATTTATGTCGGTCGAGAATGGGTTCCAATGACCCAGAATGATAAGTTGAGTGTGCTTCTAGGTTTAAGTCTTACTTTAAATACGTAATTGTCCTTTGATTCATCAAAAGAAGAGCAAGGGTTTTCTGTTCGTAAGGATCTATGCTCAAAATCCCTTTGGTTCGTGTTGGGACATGGTGATAATCAAATACGATAGGAAGTCCTTAGAACACCCATAGTCATGACATGAATGACTGACTGTCACATCAGCTTTTTCAGCTTATGACTAACTCATGACTAAATAGTCTCACTTATTACTTCCAATTGGTTAAATCAAGGGCTCTATATATCCATTTGGATATGTTTCATTCAAAATCAAAGGTTTCTTATCATGTTTCCTGAATACACACTAACCGTCATAAAGTATTAAGGTGCTGTTCGGATTGATGTTAAAAATTGGAATTGGAATTTTGGAAGGAATTTGAATGGGAAGGAATTTAATTTGGAAAGTAATGTATCTCCTTTTGTGTTAAGCAAGACGATGAGAATTAAAAGGAGAAATTTGAAAAGCTTCTTGAAAATCCTAATCCTTGTCGTAGCCGCCCACCAACATCGCTACCCGCCACCACCACCGTAGCCACCCCCAACATCACCGCTCGCCACCACCACTGTAGCCCGAATCGAAGCTCGTAAGTCGCCGGTCAAAGACGTCATTGCCACCACCGTTGAAGACAAAGCTGTGAAGATGAAGACGAAGGAGAATAGGTCGTCACCAAGACCGTTGAAGCCCTAATCGAAGCTTGTCAGACACTGGTTGGCACTCGGCACTTGCTGGGCGCCACCGCTGGTCGCTTCTTTCTAGTCGCTGGTCACTACTTTCCAGTCGTTGGTCGCCACTAGTCACTCGCTGGTCACCTCACGGCAGTCGCCATCACAGGTAAGCAAGCGCTGGTGTGGACTCGATGGTGTGTAGTGAGATGAGAAGAGAAAGAATCTTGATTCCTTAAGTTGGGGGAATGATTTCAGATTCGCACAACTGATGGAAAGTTTTCCAAAACCAAGATTCCCATTCCTTTGATAAAATGCCAACTAAACATGAGATTTCTTTGGAATTTGATTCCAATTCCTACCGAATCCCAAGGATTCCATCAAACCAAACAACAACTAATTGTTTATTATCATGTTTTCAATATGATTTCTAACTAGACCATAATAAGGTGTTACATAATTTAACACGATAAGTTTGTGAGTTCAAACTTAAAACCAATTGGTTATAAGTGGAATAGTTGAGTACCTTTATTAAGCACAATACAAAGTCACAACTCCTCTGATATGGAAACATTACTCAACACGCCCCCGCACGCGTGACGTCCTTTTTCTCTTCACGCTTAACACGTGCATGCTTATGGGTTACATGGAGTCCGTGTGGCTTTTTGACTAATCATGGGTGAACCTTGCTTTGATACCATGTAAGTTTGTAATGTTCTAACTTAAAACTAATTGGTTATAAGTGGAGTAACTTAAGACTTTTATTAAGCACACTATAAAATCACTGCTCGTCCGATTTAAAACATTACTCAACAAACACAAAAAAAGGGTATAAACCCTAAATCTGGAAAACTTAAGAATAATCCAGCCTTAGCTAATTGAACCAAGTGTTCTTGATCTTGAACTTCTTCCTTTCTTTGTCCCAAACGTACATACACACATTCATTATGTGTTTTAAGCTTCCATAAGTGCAAAAGTAATAGGAAGCGATTTTCTTTATTCATTTGTGACTTGTGACTTATCAGTTTATCTATTAAATGTCTTCCAATTTACTATATCTTTGAATTTATTGAGTTAAAGTTTAATACACTTTCAGATAGTTGACTTTTCAAGTAAAATCAACACACTTGTTTGGAGGTTATTTCATAGAATACTACCTACCTTATGTAATATATTATGAATGTGTGTTAAGACAATTCCTTCTAATTGTTACCTATGTGGTGTGTATTTTGAAATATTTTGAAATAAAGATTCATCTTTCTAGAGCTTGCCAATTTTCGGTTAAGGTATTGAAAGAAATTTAGAGGTGGTAGGGTATGTGGTCCTTATGATTTGCTTTTGGACTTAGGCAATGTTTGTTATGAAACAATAGGTGTGGGAATGGAAACACTCATTCCATTCTTTTACTAATAACATGTTTGTTTACTACTAGGGAATGGAATGAAGCATTACAAAGTAATGTCATTCCTTCTATTTCATTCCTTCCTCAACTCTCTTTCTTTATTCATTCCGTTGGTAATGGGATATAAAATTACCAACATGCCCTTTCTCCCGTTCTTAATTGACGTGGTACTCTTGTATATAATTTTTTATATGGTTTTGCTCATAGTCACATAGACCGCGGAACGCTCCGGTACGGGAACACGGATCGGGAATGCCCTTCGATAATTTCTAAAATTCGATACGGAGGAGGGTATGCTCATTCCGGATCGCTTTGGTACGATGTATCATATAACATGGTACCCAATAAATAATAATATTAATTTTCTATACCTTTAATAAATCTACAAGTCACAACCAAGTTACTAAACTTAAAACTATATCAATATTTATACTTTCAAAATGTGATCTATACTTAATACTCAAAATATCAAATAAAAATCTTGTAAACATACTTAAAGGAAAACAACTTAAAAACATTGGGTGAGTTAAAAAGATAATAACAAAAAAAAAATAGGGGAGGAGGAGGACGATGTCAATATATGAAAGTGAAAAAAAAGTAAACATATTAATAGATGTTGGAATGAGAATTTAATCATCATTAATGATAGAGAAGAGATAAATCAGATGCTAGGTATACAGAATCAAGGAGTCAAGTGCGAAAAAAATGATTCTTTATTTTTCACGCTCTACCAAATTGAAGAACGACACTGAACTAGAGAGTCAATTGTTAAATTGACGTACTTGTAGCAGATTAATCGTTCAATATCGCGTTCCAATTGCCAAATTGAAGATCAATTGGATCGATTTGACCATCAATTTGGACCGGTGTTGACCATCGTTTTGAGTCGCGCATCGATAGGTGACTCGAACACGTTCGTACCGCGTTTGAGAACGTTCGATCCAGATCGAAGATCGCAGATGATGCAGCGATTTATGTGACTATGGTTTTACTATTATTAGGTTGACATTATTTATTAATGACTCTCGTAATTTTGATATTTATCTATTTTTTTAAAATGTGTAAAATGTATTTAAAATAAATATTTATATATTAAATTATTTAAATTTAAGTTATATATATTTTTTAATTCAAGGGCATTTTTGGTCATTGTTTATTTATTTTTATTTCATTCCAATGTCTATTTTTTTTACCAAACATGCAGATGGAATGGTAATGAACTATTACATTCCTTTGCTCATTTCATTCCTTTGTTATTTCTTTCCGTCCAACCAAACATACCCTTACTTCGACTGAGAATAGAACTGCGATTGAAGGAGAATCACCTTGAGGCTTTCACATTGTTAATATTTTCTATCATTTTAGTAATTTGATAATGTCGTAATCATAAAGTCTTTTCTTTCAGAGAAAAGGTATCTAATCGCTTAGTATGATACAAAATCTTGCATTTTGTGATTGAATACGTAAAAGTTGTTTCTGTTATGAATAATTATTAGTAGATGTCTTTATCCCCAAATATTAGATAAGATATATTAGAGATATGTATTATCGTAGATAAGGTATTTGAATTTTGAATATTTATCTTTATCTATTGTACTCCTATAAATAGGAGATGACCTAATGAATAAGATTAAGTCTTTTCTCTCTATTCTCTTTCTCCTATTCTCTCTATAATTCACAACATGTTATCAGCACGAGTCTCTTTAAAAAAAAAATATCGGAGAAACAATTATGTGCGATCGGCAACCAATTTCGAGAAAAAGTCTGCGGTCGATTGCCTTAGTTTTAATTTACCGGCCAGCCTCGATTAATGGTGACTTGCGGTGATATCAACAATCGAGGTACATACTTTCTTTTCCGTATCTTTTCGTGTATGTAATCGGCAAACCATATGTGAATTATGTATGACTCATGATTTTAGATATTAGGGGTGTTTGGTTCATTCTTTGATTTTGAGGGGAATGAGATTTATGGAAAGGAATTGCAATTAGAAGGAATTCATTTGGTGGGATTTTAAATCCCAATCCTTTGTTTGGTTCACCTCACAACATAAACCCAACAACACCATCACCAAATCGCCGGCCACCACTTCACCGCCGGTCACCACCTCACCGCCGCCCTTCTTTGCGAACGCCAAGCATCACCTCACCGCCGCCTTTCTCTACGAACGCCGGCCACCACCTCACCGCCTTCGCAAACCGTTGGCGACTGCGAAGAAGATGACGGCGACTAGGGTTTCTGGAACGACGAAGACGAAGACGAAGGTCGAAGGTTTTAGAGTCGATTAGCATTTCTGTCGAAGGAAGGGTTGAGGGCGATGGGCGACGGAACACGGGCGACGAAGGTTTTAGAGTCGATTAGGGTTTTTGTCGTTGGTGAAGACGAAGGTTGCAGAGTCGATTAGGGTTTCTGTGGTGGCTAGGGTTTCAGTCGTTGGTGAAGACGAAGGCAGACGGGCGACGATGTCGTTGGCGGCTAGGGTTTCAGTCGTTGGTGAAGACGAAGGGATGAGGCGGCGTTGGTGAAGACGAAGGGTTTCTGTCGTTGGTGAAGACGAAGGGATGACGGCGGCGTTGAAGGGTTGACGACGGCGAAGGTTTATCGTCGACTTGGGTTAGCCGGAATAGTCGCCGGAGTGTTGCCGGAGCAAATGCTTCACCTGTGGATTTCAAAATACTAGGGGGGTGGGAGGATTTGGAAATCCCTCATCCATAGGATTTCAAAGAATCCTGGGAATTGAAATCCCACCTCCTTTTTGCATACCAAACATCTCATTTCATAGGATTTAAATTCCAATTCCTCCCAAATCCCCCCAAATCCACGAACCAAACACCCCCTTAGAGTTTTGATTCTTGCGCATATATATATCATCTGCTATTTCCCTTCTTTTCTTTAATAAAAAGAAAATGTCAGATCAATTTTTTATTAAAAAGCTAGCATATTTAGATGAGTTTTGATATTATAATTTTATTATTAAGAATAAAGGATACATATTATTGTTTGAAACCATAACTCCAATGTGTATTTATATAATGTTGGTTTCAATTTTATTAAAAATTTCTGATCATTGTTTGAACTTTGAACCGTCAAGAGGTATGTATATTATCTTCAATCTTTTATTTAGCCTTTTCCATGCCTAATTGTAATATGCGAGTGATATCGGTTGACATGATGGAATATTAATAATTATCTCATGGATTTTATAAATAAACCATATACTTCGGTATGTTAAAATATCATGGATATTTGGTATGTTTAAATATTTCATGGATATTATGAATTAATAAATGATATTTGTGTATGTTTTAATTTGTTTATAATATTGATTTTGACATTAATTCTTATTGCACATTGGGCTTACTTTATACATGGAACATGTAACTTTGTTTAGTAAAAGTTTCATATATGGACCTTTGTTATATTCAAAATCGAAATTGCATATTGTTAAATTGTTTATATGGATTTTGTTAATTTACGCATGGCGTTATTGCAGTACAAGATTTTGTCATGTTTACTTCGTCTTTGGAACATGTTAGGTTATTATTATTTATTATTATAAAAGGATAAATGATGTTTATGTATGCTAAGCTTTATCTATAAATCATTATAAAATATAATAACCCTTATATTGCTATTATATATCTATCATGTCAAAGTTTCGTAAAATTTGAAATTTTGACTTTGGACATTACTGAAAAAAGTAATTTGTGTTTATAGTGTTAGATGTCGAGATACATCTAGATGCTAATTGCTTTATTCATTCTAAATTGTTTTATATATCGTAAATTCTATATGAACATGTTCTCGTTCAAGATGACGACATGAAAATATTGTTATAAAAGCGTTATGAAATTAAATACTTTATATGAACATGTCGTTATTATGTCCGTATACATGCATGTTTTAATAGGCGAGACATCAAGATATTTTATTTGACTATATGAATTTAAAATTCTATGTTTTATTATGATGATGATATATTAAATATTATATGATTTGTGTTTATGCTTAGAAATCACAAAAGCAATTATCTCTCGCCTTTATAAAGTTACTTTCATAAATGATATTGTATTGATGAGACATGTATCTTGTGTCTAGTAGAAACAAATATAAAGTTGTTTATTTGATAATTACAAGAGGCCGCACATATGTGCACCCGAAATTGTGACATACCCTTAAAGCTCATTATAAATATATTCTTCTGGTTAGAAGAAAAAACTCGACCATAATGATAATTACTTTTCAGTTGATATTATAGAGAGAATTATATGAATGAGAATTATGATGAGCACAGTTAAAATTGATGTTTGTTTTTTAGTCGAGTAAATAATGGGCAAAACAACGAGCTTTCAATATAAAATCCGTCTTGTTTGCTCAATTACATTCCCAGAAGTGAATGTGATAACATGATAATATATATATATATATATAAAGATGTTGGTTATCGACCTAATTGAGATAATCATCTTGATACACATGTTAAAAGTATGATTTGCCAACAGAAGTAGCAAGACAATTGACGGGTATACAAGTTTAAAAAGGGTGGAAAGTATAAAGATGTCACATAAAATTTATGCTAGTAAATGGATGCGAGAAAGCATTGGATGCATTTTAGAAAGCTAAACAACTAGTATAGTATTATTTAAAAGCTCTTACTAAAGAAGATGATTGGTATATTCACATGATGTGTTTAGCTTATGATTTATTTATATATAATGGTGACTCATGACTTAATCACATATAATATTATTTGGTGAACTATTGATGGTTATTATATGTGGTTTATAAATGTAAAAGGTTTGTACTGCAAAACAGTTTTCCCTACTTGGTAATGTTACTATATAATAATAGTGCAATATAAATCAAATGCTCTAGAAGAGCTTATATAAAATGTCACGAGGAAAACTTCAAAAGTCATGACACATTATGATATTTTGCATCCTTTTATACAAAGATTAGTGAAATTGAATTGTATGTGGCCTTAAACTAGAAGTTTATTGACCATGATTGTTTTGATTGATTGGCATGACCGAAAAGACCATCTCGAGTCAATGATGATGTGAAAAGTTTAAAGAAGAACAAAAGTTTCTTCAAGTAGTGAATTTGTATATCTTGTTTGCTCACGTGGAGGTTAATTTATGATCTAGGGATGAAACCCCTTAGTTTTCTAGAAAGGATGCAATGAGACATGTGATGACATATATATTCACATTATGAACCATTTAGAGTTTTAAATCGATGCATCGTCTAAATGGTTATAAAAGTCGCAACCTGAAATTTGCGAGACTAGCAACTCGAGTAATAATATTATGAAATCATTGCTCCAGAATATTATAAATCACTTCCCACATGTTCAGTGATTATTGTAGTGTTGAACACTCTATGTCTTATGTTCACACGCATTTTGCTTTTGTTGAAACGCTTATCAAAAGAGCAAAGTTTCAATTTGGGGTCATATCATTTTACATATATAGTAAATCACATCAAGCCAATATGTTATGATGATACCTCCCAATTATAATTGGTTTTTGGTCAGAAACCAAATATTTTTTATATCAGTTTTGTTTTACTCCACCAAAATATACAAAGATGGGACTTCAAATGAATGTTAGGAATCTTGCATTGAGTATGAATCCCTATCATACATATCTAAAGCCATCAATAGTATATTTGTAATGAGTTGTTTTTATTGTTAATCAAACATCCTAACATTCAGGGGAGAGAATAAGCAGCTAGAATTTAATTGATATGAAATGAATTATTGATCCTCACAATAAAGAATATGAAAAAGAAGTTCTTATAATAATTCATATATGATTTAGTAAAGCCAGACATGTTTACTGACCTAAAGAGTGTGACTAGATCACAAATTCAGCTGCTAATGCTCCTAGTATGATATGTATCTCACAAGGATAGTTGGAAATAAGAGTCTACGGCACGCCTGAAGCGTGGTAGACAAATCGATTCCAAAATTATATATAGATATATCCCTCGAATGAAAAAGGAGCAATAAATTAAGATGGTCAATCGAGGATATAAAGACCCCACGTGAATCTCCTAAAGAGATACTAGACATGAAGGTTCCAGAAGAACCTCAGGTACCTGAAAATAATGAGATCTCAACAAATATATCATGTCTAGGAAAGAATGGAATCGAAACAAATTCGACGTCAATAATGCTTATGTGTTTAATATAGCGCTAAATATCATGATTGACATTGAGGATCTTGAAAGTATACATGCACATAAGTGCAAAGATATAAATGATCGGCCGGAATAGAAAAACGCAAACAACTAGTGAAAAATCAAAGTCCCTCGGATGTGATATGTTTGGGACATGAAGTGTATACACGAAGAGGTGTAATAAATTGGTCTTTGTCGGAAAGTGAAATGAGAAATAAAGTTATGAGATATAAATGATGAATGGTGACACAAGGTTTCGAAAAGACCCGAGATTGATATATTTTTGTGTGGTGGAGATAAATATTATATATATATATATCATAGTCTGGTAATATGAAAAAATGTTTGATTTGCGCCTATTATAACTATTATTAGAGCTCGATTGATTGATAATGAGATGCCTTAAAAGGTAGAAAGTGTTCAAGCATATATGTTACTATCTAAAAGCCCGAAACATATAAGAAAAGTTCTCGAGAATACTATTGTATCGAATTAATGTTGTTATATGGGCTAAAACGAAATGAGCGAATATGATATAATTGACACATATGCTTTGATTGTAATATAATTGGAATTCCTAGTGATATTCCTAAGGCAATTAAATACTTGGAAAAGTATTTGAAATAGTGATCTTAGAATATATAAATCTAACACCTTAAGGAGGAAATCCTTGTGCACCACTAAAAGGATATTTTAAAAGGTGTTTAAGATTTTATATGATAAATCACATCACTAAGCACTATGAGGTCACTTGGTATTAAATGACCTAGCTTCGACTTTTATAAGGTGACTAAAAGATTCTTGGTCAAGAAGTACCATATTATAAGTCACTCGGGTCAATGATATTTCTCGCTAGTTATTAATGACATTGTATTTACTATTATTGAATATATTAGCGAGATGTAGTTCGTGTCCAAAAGAAGATATCATAATGGATTAAAACAAATATTTTGATACCATCAAGGTACGAAGGACACGAATTTATATTATTCTAACCCATCAAAACAAGTTTGTTAGTTTTGTAAATGCAGGATATATGTCAGATGCTCGTATTGATCGGTGACAAACTAGATGTAACTTTCATAATTAGTAACAACAGAAGTTAATGGCGGCATTCTTCAAGGCAAATCATTACAAACACTTCATCTAATGTTAAAGAGATCTTATTAATCCACGAAGCAAGCAAAATATGTGCTTTCACCAAAGAATGTGGTACGATACATTCAAGAGGTTCATTCAAGGATTGCGTAGCTGATTTATCTACCGACGAATTTCCAACTTCAACGTTCAAGAAGATAGTTCATGATGGTCATTGAGTTGCACCGAATTGAAGAGCTCAAGTGATGTGTTCGTCAGGGGGAGAAAATACGCGTTGCACTCTTTTTTCCTTCGTCATGGTTTTGTCCCACTGAGTTTTCCTGACAAGGTTTTTAATGAGGCAACATCCCCAAGCGTATTGAAGTATTGATGTACTCTTTTTCCTTCACTAGGTTTTTGTCCCACTGGGTTTTACCTAGTAAGGTTTTAACGAGGCATAATACTTTTAATGGACATCTAAGGGGGAGTGTTATGAATAATTATTAGTAGATGTCCTTATCCCCAAATATTAGATAAGATATATTAGAGATATGTATTATCCTAATTAAGGTATTTGAATTTTGAATACTTATCTTTATCTATTGTACTCCTATAAATAGGAGATGACCTAATGAATAAGATTAAGTCTTTTCTCTCTATTCTCTTTCTCCTATTCTCTCTATAATTCACAACAGTTTCTGTTTTTCATCTTGTTTTTGCTCACACTTACTTTTTTTTTCCTTCCTACCATCTTGCTAATGGTTTTTTTAATAAAAATTTGTTCTATTGATGTTAAACACATGTTAATTCAACTATACGTAAATTATTTTGTTTGACTATCAAGCTTTTCAATTTTAACATTTATTTGACTACATTTCTTCTCTATTGACTAAGTTGACTTTTATCATATTAAAATTAAAATCATAAGAGAATAGTTTATTGATAAAACTTTACACTAATAATCAAACTCATAGCGATAGTAACACTTCCTATAATTATAGAATAATGACCCAATTTTAATACACATATTTAATTTAAAAGTTTCATTCGTTACAATTTTCATCTATGTATAGAGATTTCGTTTCTGAAATCTAACCTCTAAATAAGATACTCGAATTTAAATAGCTTATGATAACTTGATTCATATACACTCCTAAAAACATATAATACACCGGATATACTACAAACATTTTAATTATTCTATTTATCAAATGCAAAAATACTATATGAATTGCTTCCACATAATCCGGCTGAAATGTCAACACACTTTTCAACTATCGAAGGAATAAACACTAAAAACAGAAAATATAAATTAATAATTAAAGTTATTTTCGTAAAGCAAATATAAATTAATAGAGAATGAGACAGAGTGCCAGAGTGGCATCGTTTTTGTTTTGTTATAACCATTAAAAGAAAATTAAATTTTGTTTAACGTAAGGTTTCTTCAAGATTCACATAACCCCAGAAACACCCCCTTTCCCTACCCCCACCCCCACCCCCACCCCCACCCCACTCACCCAAACAACTGTGTGATTTCTATCCCCACCATTCCTTCCTTCTTCTTTTTCCAAATCTCACCTCTTTACTTTCCTTTCTCTCTCTCTCTTCCCCCCTCTCTTCTCTCTCTGTATCAACAACAAAAAGCTTCTGCTTTTTCTCTGAATCTTGAACCCCATCACTGTACTATTGCCATTACTGTTCTCTGGGTTGTAGAAATAACGCAAAACTTGAAGAAATGTGGGGAATTTCAAGTGGTCATTCGCGGATTTCAAGTTTCCTTGGTATTTGTAGATCTCCGTGTTGAAGGGGTTTCGAATTTCTTGAGAATAAAATGGGTGTTTCTTGATCTTTTTTTGGGTTCAAATCGACAATGTGAGGTGAGTTTTGAAGATTTCATTTGGGTTTTGTTTTGATTGTTAATTTCTGTTTTTGTTTTGTTGATGATGGTGGCTGCCATTTCTGAAACAACAAACCAAACAAGACCTCCATTGTTGCCTTCTGAGAAAGATAATGGAATTACTAACCCCAGTAAATCAACAAGACCTAAATCAAGACAAGTTTCTTCAAGATACTTATCTCCTTCACCTTCTACTTCTACTTCTACTTCAAATTCAAATTCAAATTCAAATTCATCGTCTTTACCCACACCCACACCTTCCAGAAGGTTCCCATCTCCTCTCGTTTCAAGAAATTCGACTACACCGGCTGCAAAGCGTTCAATTTCCGCTGACCGCCGACGATCCACCAGACCGGATCTTAGCTTGAAGTCCAACAATGCCGGCGGCGGTGAGGTGTCGGCGGCCACTAAGCTTTTAGTAACTTCCACAAGAAGTTTGTCGGTTTCTTTTCAAGGTGAGGCGTTTTCACTACCGATTAGCAAAACTAAAGCAACACCACCGCCCCCAAATTTAAGCAGTGTGAGAAAATGTACACCTGAGAGAAAAAGAACTAATACCCCTTTGAGAGGAAAGATGGACACTCTCGCCGGAGATCATGCGGAGAACACTAAACCCTCCGACCAGCACCGATGGCCGGCCCGAATCCGGCAATCAAATCAAACTGTTCTGTCAAAAAGTTTAAGTTTAGATTGTGGGGTTGAGAAAGGGAACATAATTGGATCTGGGAATGTAATCAGAGCTTTACACCAGTCTATGAACTTGGAGGGCAGAAGATCATCAGTTGATGGTGGAAGATTGAGTCTTGATTTGGGTAATTCTCCAATTCAACAGAGCCGAAATGGGAATTCAATACATGATTCATCAATGGTTCCATCTGATCTTACTTCTGATACAGATAGTGTGTCTTCAGGTAGCACATCTGGTGTTCAAGAAAGCTTTGGGCTAAACCGTTCGAATAGTGGACCTAGAGGGATGGTTGTGTCAGCTAAGTTTTGGCAAGAAACAAATAGCAGAATGAGGAGGTTGCAGGACCCTGGTGCACCATTCTCAACTAGCCCTGGTTCAAAACTAGTGACCCCATCAAAATCGGCTCTTGCAAAGAAATTCTCGAGTGATAGTCCACTATCTTCACCAAGAACCATGGCTTCTCCTAATCGAATGAGACCCGCATCACCAAGTAAGTTTATGAGTTCATCAGGGGCGTTTTCACCATCTAGGGGAATGATTAGTCCAAGAAGGAATTCGGTTTCTGGGACCATTAGTACTAGTTTTAGTGAGACGCCTTCGGTACTTAGTTTTGCTGTTGATGTTAGGAGAGGGAAAGTTGGTGAGAATCGTATTGTTGATGCGCATTTGTTGAGGCTTTTTTATAATCGTCAGTTGCAATGGCGGTTTGTTAATGCTAGGAATGAAGATACACTATTGAAGCAGAGTCATAGTTCAGAGGTATGATCATTAATCTTAAGGTGGTTTAAGATATTCATTTGTGTCTGTTAATTCAAACATAACATTATCTTATGATGCTGCTTTGACATAATATACATCCAAATGTCCCCTGAATGACACATACACGACCACTAACAAGCCTTCTAGATAACTTTTGTGGCTAGTAGCATTCTCTACTATCTAGAATCATCATAATTAGAGGTGGCAATTTGGCTTACTTGTGTATGATTAGGTTGATTTGGAATAACATTTAACAATAATAAATACACATACATAATTTTTATAAAATCACAAGCCAATTGTTAAATGAAATGTTAATATTAGTCAAAGTCAAACCTAACACCCAAACAGCTTGATCTTTATTCTAAATATATCACACAAAATCAAAGAGTTCATCCAAATATCAAAAAATCTTTGCTTGAAGGTTAAGAAATGGGTAAAATTTACCGAATTCAAAATCAAAGAGTGGAAATTGAAGATGAACTTATTACCGAAAGGTCTCAGTATCTTTCGATAGAACAAGTTAGAACCCCAAGATTAGAGATGGCTGATTTAGCTTTGTTTGACCGGGGAAACATGCAGATGAATAAAGCAACAAATTGCAAATCTTTTGTTGCTTCCATTTACAAAAAATGGGGAGACATGAATAAGAACATGGAAAAGGATTGGAGATGAAGCAGAAAACCTAATTCCAATTCGCTGAATCAATGTTTGTGATGGTTTGCCATTTAATTACATATATACTTAATCAGAAAGTGCACATGAATGGATCTAGTTTCATTGATGTATCAGCTTCTCAAAAAAAGAAAAAGATGGTAGACAATGAAGAATTTTAATTCTTTTAGATAGGACCCAAAAACTGAGATTAGTAGATAGAAGTTAGTTTGGGTGGTGGGTTTGTGATAAGAACCGAATTGATATATTGATAATTCAGAATGAATACAATAGTCGGCGTACTTTTGAGAGGCACCCGTCTCTCCTTAACCTACTTTCTAGAGGTAGGAGCTCTCCAAAACAAAGAAAATATCAAAATAACTCAACTCTTTCCTCCCCAAATAACCTCTATTTATACTAAATAAATAACTTATTTCCTAAGATAAAAGATTATCTCTAGTTAAAATATAATGACTACTATAATTAAAAGATCTATAGAATATTGATCATATCAGTTTGCATTACAAATTGTACTTTCTGAGTTCAGTAATAATGCACTGTATTAGGGCGTCTTTCTACCTGTTTCATATGTTTTCTTCTTAGCTCGTCTATAAAGCATAACACTTTGCCGCCTGTATGCTTGCTGATTGAATTTACATTATGTTTAATTTTTTTTTTCCGGACTCAGTTATAGCATAATACCTTTTTACCCTTCTATGCTTCTAGCTATAATTTAAAGACCATAGAAGCTGCACAAACTGACAAGTGACAGATACTTATCAACTTACAATAGATCATAATTAGTGGACCAACCTTAGTGCATATTGCATTAATAACTTACAAATCTGTGACCTAATTAGCTACATATTTGCTTTGTATTCAGAAAAATCTGTGGAATGCATGGATTACAATCTCTGATCTACGCGACTCAGTCACCAAAAAAAGACACAGGTTGCAATTGCTGAGGCAAAAACTCAAGTTAGCCAACATTCTCAAGGAACAAGTAAGTTTTACATCATTTTGTTTTTTTTAAACAATCTGAATCTTAATTATTTAACTGCATATCAAATCAAGGCTCTTATTATCTGCAAATATAGATAGCTTTTCTGGAAGATTGGGCTTCTTTAGATAAAGATCATTGTATATCATTGCTTGGAGCAATTGAAGCTCTAAAAGCTAGCACTCTTCGTCTTCCAGTTGGTGGAGCAATAGTACGTTCATTTACCATTTTACCCTTTTCATTTCCAAATGTTTTCTTAAATTCTCAGAAAAGGTTATATTGGTGTGATGTGATCTCACCAGGCTGACCTTCAAAGTATGAAAGACGTTATAAGTTCAGCACTCGATGTGATGCAAGCCGTATGTTCTTCAATCTGCTCACTCTGTGTGAAGGTAATTTGATTAACATTCCTTCTAATTTTCACCAAAATGTTATCTATTTCCTGGTGTCTACAAATTAGCTTAAATTCAACACAATCTTGATCTTCTTTTCAGGTGGAGGAAGCTAATTCAATGGTATCGGAGCTTGCAAATGTTTGTGCAAAAGAGCAAGCTTTGCTTAGGTTTTGCAAAGGTTTACTGTCGATGTTAGCAGCCCTCAAGGTAAAAGAAAAAACTAAAACTTGTTGCAATGTTCTTGTATGTGTTGAATTCATCTGCTTTTTCTTTCTAATAACTTTTATCGATCAAATAAATCAATCCAACAGGTCAAAGATTGTAGCTTGAGAACCCATATGTTACAAACAAAATGTGTGAAAACACGACATGTGTAGAACTGATCTATATATTTCAAGAAACGCTAACATTACATCAAGTGAAGAACCAAGATTCCGGAGGTAATAAAGTAGCTGACTTTTTGGCTTGTGGTTTTCGGGCTTTTTTTCTTTTTCGGGGGTTTGTTTTTTTTTAAATTTCTTGTAATTTTAGAGATTTGCAAGGAAAAATGTAGTTTGTGTCTAACTAGTCTAGGGGTTTACACTGAATGTAAATATATAGGATGTGTAATTGCACTTGTTTTAATTCTCTTGTAATTGGTAAAGTTTGGACATGGAGCATGAAGTCTGTTGCTGCTGTTGAATGGTACCATTTTTGAAGCCTGTACCATTGTCCTTTATGTTGAATTTGTTGGATTCAGTATTTTCATATTCATAAAGAATCATCTTGTGATTAAGATAATTTGATTTCTTAACCCAATATATGCTTAACTGATTACATAATTTGATAATAAACTCAGTACCTAGCCAGACCAACCACCAAAAGACTACTAGACTTGTGTTTTTCCTGTATTTGATGAACTCTATAAAGACGCCCACTAGGTGTTTGATGAAATGCTTCTAAGACACCGAATATCTCCCTTTCCTTGAAGGGGTTGATTTAGCTTCATCAGGATGAGCAGAGCCGAGACTCTCGGATGAATCCGACCCACTGTTTTCTTTAATCCCGCCCTTACTTGACCAAATCTTGGAGAATATTTTTTTAGTTGAAAGTAGCCCTTTGACTCCTGGACCCGTAGCCTTATCCGACCTAGTGCTTTTAGGGTCATTGTGCCTTAACCTCAAAGCTGCCAGCTCCTCCTTCAAAGCCTTGAGTTCCTCAGTTGTTGCTACACCATCCCAATCATCTTCTGGGTGGTGAGTTGCAGGTTTTCCATTGAGAGCTTTCATTGATTTGGGAAGATCAGGAGTGCTGCTGCCAGAAGAAGTAGCCGCTCGAGCTTGCTCAAAGAAGAGAACTTGGACCACCACACGCAAAGGAAGCCGCTCATTCTGAACCGCGTGCATGCATGCATCCACAGAAAGCTTCTTGCAGTCCATCAGCCTGCATATTCTCTTCCTTTCACTTTTACTGATCCCAGGATGTGTCTGCATCAACATAATCAAGAATCAAGAAATAGATCACTAAAGATTATAACTTTTAATAAGATAGACAACCCAAATCGACCTATTCATAAGTAATAGGAGTGAATTTACCTTGAGATACATATCAATGGCACG
The DNA here is from genome assembly GCA_947179395.2 of Pulicaria dysenterica. Taxonomy (NCBI): domain Eukaryota; kingdom Viridiplantae; phylum Streptophyta; class Magnoliopsida; order Asterales; family Asteraceae; genus Pulicaria; species Pulicaria dysenterica. The sequence goes on along the minus strand of OX359296.1, from coordinate 38,396,521 downwards.
ATACAGCCCGTCATGAGCAGGTCTTGGGAAACCTGACACCATCTCTGCAAGATCAACAAACATCCTTAAAGGTAGATTTGGATCTTTAGATATTTCAGCCAAGTAAGCATCAACCAATTTAGCCACCATTAACTTTGAAGCATCTGATAATATCCCTCCATTTGTTCTTCCTCTTTCTTGAATCTCATGTTCTTCATCTTCAACTTCAAATTCACCATTTTGATCTTGAACAATGAACTCCTTCACTATCTCATGAACTAAATTCACATCATAAATCAACGCCTCCGTCTCACCATCATCACCTTCTTTAGATCGAATCAAAAGGTCTTGCACAGTAGCCTCCTCCAATTGTTGACCAATCCTTCTAACCAGCTCCCTTTTCACCATTTCACCCGAATCCACCAACATCGCCATTTTTAACAACTTGAGCAAGAAATCAGATGAAACACATCCTTTTTCTAATGGTACTAGCCAAACAATTATGTCTACCACAGATCTAGCTTTCAAGACATCACCACTGTGCACAATACACTTGTTTAAACCTGGCAATCTTCTTAAAGCAAAAGCTTTCAAAGCTTCCCCAATCACTTCATTAGATACTAAACCTTTGTTTTTAATACTAACAAGAACTTGTTTGTATAAACCTATCTCCAACTCAGCTAAATCCTCAACCCACCAATCATTCGGAACGATTCTGCTTCTAAGACCTCCATTTAACTCGTTTGAGGGTTCTTTTTCTTCGGGTAACTTTTTACGGTTGTAAGTATAAGACCAGTCAACTTTTGAGACATCCACCGAAGCCTTTGAAGCTATGGAGTTTATGCAAAGGTTGATTAGCTTCGGTTCCTCAGATAAAGATTGCATATACTTGGTGGTCTGGAGAACGATTATTGAATCTTTCCAGCTTCTAAAAATACTGGAATTGAGGAAAACACTGATTTTGTAAACGAGATTTCCTTTGTCGATTGTTTCATACATTTCAAGATAGTCAGCAGCACAATATGTAGAGACAACATTGTACGCGTTTAAGGTTACTGTCATGCCATAACAGAACTTGGCACATATTTCAAAAGCTGTAGAACCACCCGGGATTTCATGAATGTCGATTTCTTCGTTTGTGCTTCCAACCAACTTCTGTAAGCGACCACTCTTCGACAAAAGGGGAAACTGAAAAAATAATAAAAATAAGAATTGATTGTTGCATGTTGTTTAGGTTTTTTATGTTTATTTTGTGTAGATCAGCATACCTTGTGTAGATAGAACTTTGAATCTCCTACGTTGACTACAACATCAGTCGCCAAGTCAGACGTCACATACCTGCAGATCATATATATGCGAACCATATCTATCAGTATCAGCCCACAACTTTAAACTTATAAGTTATCTCAACTTTCATTCAGTTATCTGTGGGACGAGTTGTTACTTATTTAACATAACATTTATCATTTGTGGGTAACTTTTATATTGATGTAAGAGTATTATGAGAGGAGAAATGTAGATCCAAGTGAACTTTTTTCTTAAGGAAAAATCAATAATCGACATAAAAATAAAATATAAATAAAAGATTAATCTTTAATCATCACAAAGTTAAAGAATTTATGTATGAGTTATATAAATGAAAGAAATAAGCAGCTTGGAATGAAATATTTACCAGACATTGTTGCCATCATTCTGAAATGAATCAGGTTTGGATCCAAGTTTCATGAACTTCATCTTCAGCAGCTTTTACAATCTTCCCACTTAATTAATCAACTTGAAAACACACTAATTACATCCCAAAACCCTAAAATTTGACATAAAGCCAACTTTTAAGTTGTGGGTAAGGTGTGTCTTGATGAAAAAAATTTGTGGGTATTTTTCTTGAAGAAAAGAAAAGGAAGAAGAAATAAGATCTCAGAAAAGGTTATGGATATATACTTCTTGTGAGAGAATCTTGACACCAGGTGTAAAACTGTGTGAGAGAGAAAGTGTAGAGAGAGAGAGAGAGAGGAGTTGGAAATGGGGGATTTTAATTTGGTGAAGAAGACTTGGAAATGAAGAACGGTGTGTCCTGGTTCAGCGGCAAAACCCACGGAGGCCGGTCAGCACAGGAGACAAAACCAACAGTAACACACACTCCTTCACACTAATTTATTCTTTCTCTCTCTAGAATTCCAGTAGAGAGAGAGAGAGGGAGGGAGGGAGAGAGAGAGAGAGAGAGAGAGAGAGAGAGAGAGAGAGAGAATCACACCTTACAAGCACAAATCTGACTCCACCTCTTGAAAATTTATATTAATTTACATTTATATCTCCAACAAAATTCTGAGAAAATAAAACGAAATCTTCAAGCTTCATGTTCAGATTAAAGGAATCAAATGGGGAACACCTGCAAATTGGAAAGAAAGCATCTTAGTATCAGTTGGAAATATCGTACCAAAACTGTAGACAAACAGCATCTTTTCTTCTGTTTTTGACATAAAATTAAGAGAAAATCAAACTTAGTAAGCAGAATCAAAGGCGAAATCTTGCATTTAACCCACCTGAAATCAAGAATCAATAAATAAAACTCACAAGAAATGACTCGAAATTTACCATTTCTGGTCGCGTGAGGCTGTAGGAATCGGCTACTTGGACAGGTATAAGCAGAGGATCTTGAAATACATAAGTGGTATTTATAAATAGATATATAAAAACACACAGAAACACATGTTAAGTAGGTGCGAGCATGGGGGAAAAGGGTAAAATGCCAAACTGATACAAGGAAAGGCTTTTGCAGAGATTTTAAGATAACATAAATAGACCCATCAAGAAATGAAAGGTGTTGAAGTAACAGAGGGAATAATAAAAGAAAGGAAAAGAGACAACATCCCTCCACAATGAAAAGACAGAAGAAACACACAGCACATTAGAAGAAGATGAGGAGAAATAATATTGAGTCTGCTTAATTAAATCCAATTTTACTCCAATACACAGCTTATCTGCCTGCTTCAATGCTTCACCATTTTTGTAAAGATCCTGTTTAAGCACGCTAACCCCAGTCCCAACACACACAAACACACGATAGCATGAATCATCTTTTCTAACCCCATTTTACAAATTTTCTTTATTTATTATTGTTATTATAGATTTATATATGAGTTAAGATCTTTTTATGTTTTGATCAAACATTACTTGTTATAGTTTTTTAACGTTAGAGTATGTCTTTTATTTTAGTTTAAAACGGGTTTCATTTGTAGGATCCACTCTTATGTTTATAAGAAAATATAATAAATCTTATTTAGTCAAACATATAAGGATCTTAACTCTTTTATATAGATATCTTGATCTTATAATTAAAGGGATTGATATAAATATATAATAGAAGGATATAATATATCTATTTTTGTAAGTACTCGCGTTTGTAAAAAGGTATCTATTTTACTTATAATAGAATAGAGCATATGCTTTTAATAAAACTAGGTTAGGTCTTACTATATTTTTTTTGAAAGGCAACTGATATATTTATATATAAACAATATTTCCAAGTTTACATGACCAACACACCTATAGACTTACCAAAAATGTATACCATTCCACCAGCAGTAAATTTAGTATAACGATATAAGTCCCAGTATGTTACAAAATACGAATTCAATCCTGCTACTCCCCGATTAAACCAACTTTTGTATTCCTGCCGGATTAACTACCCAATCTTGCCACCATAAATTGTTTACGTGCCGAGCTCTACCTTTTAACCAATTGAAAAGCATTGTTTTTACATCTATCAAAATTCCTGATGTTTCTTTCTTTTTACCTTCGAACACCAAAATGTTTCTGTCTATCCAAATCGAATACCCCGTGACTGAGATGACTAAGCTCCACAATTTTCTAGCATGATTTTCTAACTTCGCCACGGCCAAATGTTCCAAATCTTCAAAATCTTTGAAAGGTACAACCTCTATCCCCCACCATGCAAGAATGTCCTTCCAAAGAACCTGCAGTTGTATGCATGAGAAAATGGCATGATCAACCGTTTCTACACGATCTTCGCACCTTCGACATAATGTGGAGTGCAAGTCAATCCCTCTTTTGTTTAAACTTTCTCTAACCGGAAGTCTCTTTCGATCAACTCTCCATCTGAAAATGCAAATCTTTTTAGGGATAAGATGAGACCAGAACGTCGGTTTGGAAACCGTATGATCTACAAACTGCAGCTCTTCCAACAACTCTCTTAACTTTTTGACCGAATAAGCACCATCCTCACTTAAAGCTTCTATATTCTCATATATCAAAATTGATAGATGAGTTAAGGAAGAGTTTTAATGGACTTCACGTGACATTTTCTAGTAAATATGAGGATATAGAAACAAATATAAATTTTCCATTATATTCATGTATCATTTATGAGTAGTAAATATATCATCTTATGTTAAATAGAAAGATGAAGTATGAAAATTTTATATGAGAAATGTGTTTTGATTAATTAAGTATTTTACCGATCTAATTAATGTGCAAGTATAAAGCTTATTTAGACATATTGATCATCTTATATTAAATAGAAAGATGAAGTATGAAAATTTAGTAAGAAAATATATCATTTTTCGTCAATATATGAGAAGTGTGTTTTGATTAATTAAATATTTTACCGATCTAATTAATGTCTAAGTGTAAAAGCTTATTTAGACATCGATGACAACGATGAAAATATTCTAACAAAATAAAGGAGAATGTGACCATAGTGGATGTGGATAAAAATAAAAAAGAAAATCTTAGTTTTTAAAAATGATAATTATAATTTATGTTTTTAATCAATCTTTTATAAATTTTATATTTACTTTTTAATTGTGTTTCAACTTTCTGCACATTAAAACAAGGTTGCCATTTTTAAAAACGATATCACATTTTGTAATTCTTATCCATAGTCTTTAAGATTGTTGTTATCATTCTTCTAAAATAAATAAGGAATGGATTTCTAAGCGTAAAATGCTTCAAAACAACTTATACTAGCTTAATACTTCGTGTATAAACACATGAATGATTGAAGAAAATTTTAAATATTTATGATGTTAAAAGATATTAACATATATAGTAAAACAATTATAAAACTTATATAGGGATATTAAATTCTTAAAAAATGGATAAATCTATAAGTTTTCATAAATTCAAACATAACAACATAATCAATTTATATGTAACTATCTTTAATTCCTTGTAAAAAAACATTATCATTTTATTTGTAGGATTGTTAAAAACTAAATTACCTAAAAAATAATATTCGAGGAGACAACATATTCGTAAGTCATTTGAGAAAATAAAAGAGATAGGCTAGTGAAAAAAATTCTAAAAATAAAATAATGAAATCATAAGTCATTTCTTTTAATATATATGTAGACAATTATAAGGTTTAAAGATTATGCTGTATTCGATGCAAATTAATGTTAGGAGACATTAATTATTAGTGAGAATCAATAACTGAATAATAAAAACCAATACGTGTATAATATTTCTCTTGAATTTTATATCTATTCTGTAGACGGATTGCATATAATTAATCTAGGAATAATCTAATGATATTCTTCTGGACAATGGAGTGTGTATTTTCATATAATTATTTTTATTTATAAACACCCAAACAATTATCTTGACATCAATAATCATCGAAATTAATCATAACTTCCAACTGTAATTTAGGCGAGTAACTGTCATTTTGAGATAGTATGCAAATGGTTCATATACATCTACATTAGTTTGTACTGAAACTAAAAGTGTCCTACGAATATTGTGCCAAAGACTCAGCTTCAACAACAGCTTAATCAAAACAATATCAAAGAACAATTTTTAAATTTTATTAGAAAAAAGTAATAACATGTTGAAGACTCCGATTTAACAAAGCTTTTCCTCATCTCTTCCAATAAATTTAACACTATTGTTGATCTCATGAATAAAAAAATAATTAAAAGAAAAAAATTTAAAAGATATATCATATCTCATTCAGAAATAGTAAGGATTAAAGAAAAGAAAAAAGGTTTCTTCCATGCACACGAATTGTATTTCACAAAGATCGAGACAAAGGGAAATGCAGTTATTAAGAGGAAGAGTGAGAGAGGCAAAGGTTGCAGTTGCACGCCAGCATTGCTGACTATCAGCTTTTTTGCTCAATCTTTAAGGTTAAACCTGCCTTTTTCCATATCATAACTTGTAAACCAAAGCAAATACTAAATACTACATCGTATCCTTAATTATATCTTTATTATTTCGATTTCCCTTTTCTCATGCATAACATAAACGTACTCCATATGTGGTAATTAGAGAGCAAAGAGTGGGGAGAATGATAGAGGGTATGGTGGGCTAACCATTTGGTGATGGGTGGCGAGTGTGGTAAAAGAGGGGATAAGATATTTATCACCGAGTGAAGATGTAGTGTGTATCCTAAAATTTGGTATGGTGAGGAGTAACCACTGCGTGACTGAATAGTGGGAGAAAAAAGTGTGGTGGTATGATAGTTATGCTAGGGTGTTACCACTCTTACCACCATTTAAGTAAAATATTTATTTATCATGTTGATAAGTAACTTTTTTTAATTCAATAATTTGATGATAAATACCATAATTAGTCCAAACCCAATTATCTTCGAACGATCGAGCAAGAAATTGGCATAGAAAATCTTATTTCGAATGAGTCAACATGGTGCATATCAAATCATTTGAAAGGTCTTGAACCAAGATTTTAATCTAAAATCAATAAAGATGTTCAAAAAGGAGTTTTTAATCAAGATATAGAGGTTACATGAGACTCCACCATCTTGATCTTGTTGCCATTATCAAGGAAGGGAAGTCACAAGTAACAAAATTAATACCCATAACTACCATCACTTACTGCTGAGCACCGCCATCCACCACCAACTGTATATTTTATTTTTTCAAATTATATGTATATACATATCATCACACACGGTTTCTTTCACATGGCGTGGACCGGCTCATATGAAATCCCTTTCACAAGTGAAGGATCCCTCTTCAGGCTCAACGAATTTCGCCACGATTGGCCTACCCAAGTGTAGGAGCCGTCTCCACTAGCTGTGAAGCTCGACTTGTTTTTATCACATACCATTAATATGGAATTTTCACACATTGAACACTAAGGTTTTTTTTAATTAGAATTAAAAATTAAAACAATGGATGAAACTATGTTAGTAGACTAATGGACAACATGCCGATAAGTATTTATGTGTGATAGAGATATGTGTGAATAATATTATCCTTTTGTATTCTATTCTTATGACAATGACATCACAAATAAAAAATAAATCAAGCAACGAGCATAATCTTGTGTTCCATGTGGTGAATGAATCTTTGATTCAATCCATATGATACCAAGATTAAAAGAATTTTGGCAACTTGGTGTGTTTTTTTTTTCATTTTGTTATTTTGTGATATTTGTATCGATAAAATATGATCGTATGACTTAAGGGTAAGTGGACGAAACAGGAACCTTGTTAAGGTGCCAAGCTAGGGCCGACGGCTACATTGGCCCCACCTGTCGAGAAACCATCTTTATTCCTGTCTATTTTCATATATAAATACACTTTCATTTAGTCACATTCACACTGAAAATACCATTCTCTTTACTTTACTTTTATAATAAATATACAAATTGATCCTGGAAAGAGAAAACAAACGGACACCAACGAGGGAGTTAGGGAGGGAAAATGTATTTAAATATAAAGGTCAATAAAAATATTAGTTATGAATTATAATGTGACCACATATGTCCAATTTGACCAATTCATTCTACGGATAAGAATAGGACCCCTTCTCGATTTATTTCAAAGTATTTTTTATTTAGGTTACAAAAATAACAGATTGTATCTATAGAGCTAGAAATTTAAGTGCTTTATTTATTTATTTATAAGACTAGATGATTTTACGACGAAATATTGGTCTACGGATAATGGAGGTAATCAAACTAATGATGGAGGAGGTCTGGTGGTTTGATAGAAAAATTCGATGAATGTGTGTTTAGAGTCATTTATTAGGAGTACAAGAGTAATAATGACCCTATTGAATGACTTAAGAAGAGTTCAGAGCTTAAACGATTCACAATCTTGTCTAGTGATTGTCTTTGTTCAGAGTTACTTATTTAACTCACCAAATGCCGACGATTCAACACTCAATGCTAAATGGCCTTGATTTAATAGCTCATCAAACACACATTTCACCTAAAAAGAAAATGTAACAACTCAGCTCATTTAGATGAAAGGTTGAAGTGGAATCCAAGTGGGGAAGTTTATAAAAAAACACATCCCACATGGATAGATGAAACAAAGTTGAAGCATCTTATAACTTCAAAGTAGTGGGCTATCAGTTATTTACACCATAGTTTTAGGTTGACTACGAAGTTCTTGATCTATATCATGACTTTGAACTATGAGATGTTACAGAAAATATGGTTTTTTTAAACCATCGGTGTACGCAAACCTCCTTTTTTCTCTGCTTTTGTGCATGCTTTGGGATTTGATCCACCAAAGATATGTTTGGTATGTGACAGCATCTCCGAAATAATTTGACCCGTGATTGAGCTAAGCTACGTAATATATAAAAAATAGACAGTGCCTTGATCACGAAAAAATTCTTTTAACCTAGTAGTAAGCAGATCCTAACATATTTCATGACTTCTTAAACTGCACGACATGCGTTTGCAACAACACACTGTCATATCAAACTTATTGCGGTCTTACCAATTGTGCGATAAACTATGCGACTACCAAACATCTTTGCTTGATTTGGGTACATGATGTTCATACCTATTAAACTACAATAGCCACTAGGCCAAATTCATGTTTTGTCATCCACAACACGTCTTCATCAACATTTCAGGGCACCAAATTCCAACTAGAAGTTATAATACAATTTCTTTGCTCAGTATAATTGGAACATAAAATCTGATAATCAATTAGATACAAAGTAAGTGATGTTAATCATCATTTAAATATAAATAATCACGTATATACATAAAGTCATCTACTTTTACTACTTTAATGTGGTTTTATGCATTTTAACTGATATGATAACTTATACATATAAATAAGAATGATACTGTTGTATATAATGTTTAGGTGAGTTTTGGGATAGTATATGTGATAGTTTTGATATTTGCCTATAAATGATTAATTTGTGTTAATGGGGTCAAAGTTCCTATAACCAAAATTAGTTAACTTGATCTGCTATCTAACTGATTTGATCTACTGTTTGGCCAATTTTTAATTGCTAACATCCCTGTAAAAGTGCATCACATTCTCACTTTTCCCAAAGGGAATCCAGAGCTTAAAACCACATGGTGCTGACTATGCCACAATCACTACACTCACATACCCTTCCCAACTTGATTATGACTAACTCCATTTCTTTAATCACTTTGCTTTGATTTGATTCCCACTCTAATAATATTATTTAATAAAACTTTACAATTAGATCTCAGCAATATCCCAATTATCTATGTTCTTTGTGTGAATTTTGACTTTCTATAGTCAAAGTCAAAGTGGTCTTTCATCTCACAACTTGTATTATGGTTTGGTTACTTTAATTGAAGGACCCTAACCCCCAATCCAACCCGATCTTTGACCTTGACTAGGTCAACGTTTTTAACAAAGAATACAGGTTATACAGTCATAGCCATTTGGATGTTATATACAATAATCAAAATATAATTTTTTATTTCATTTTTGAGAATATACGTAGTTATTGATAAATTTCATATATACTTTAATTAAAACCATGCATGTTATAAAAATTAACTATTATGCTAACAAAGGTACCAAACTTATCATATAAGAAGTACAATCCCATTTTGCCATTGTCAATAACTCTTTGTGCATAAAGGTTAATTTGTAGTAACCTGTTTTATAAATGATTTTATAGAATATATTATTGTTAAAAGAAATGGACCTTACTACTGTTTAGACAAGCTTTGGTCACTTGTATTTTCTCTTATATAATTTGTGGTTTATTTATAGTGGATGAAAATACACTATACTTCATATGTTTTTCATGATTATTCATGATATCAAAACATTAAAGCAAGATTGCTAATATCCTTTATTGGTCACCTTTCACATTTTCTTTTAGAAACTTCAAAACCATGATTACTAAAACCTTTTCGGCATTCACAATTTTTCAACATATTTTTTAGTTTCCTCTCTATGCACCTAGCAATGACGTTCCCCCGTTAATCTACAATGAAAAAAAAACCTAAAACATAATGCATTAAGTACTTGTGTCCCAAATTTCAAGAATTATGTCGTACTAAAGGATATAGTTTACAATTCAAAATTGTAGATTATCACTTTTCTATAAGAGCTGTGGGAAAAAAGTCTTTTTAAATTTATACCATCCGTTTTTTATATGGGACTTCAGGTTGAACTAAAACAAAATACATTTTTCCATACCAAGAAAGTTTCATTCGTTGGATTGCCAATTTTTCAATTTTTTTTATTCTTTGGAATTTTATTTCCCCCGCCGGGTGGTATCAATCCGAATGACTTATTTGTCTTTCTAGGAATATAGATATCTTCAGAAAATATTATCAGTTTATTTTTTTCTACTTTTTTCTTTCAATACATGGAAATTTATATAATTAACTCACCTTTTTCGTTACGGTGCTTAAAGTACGTACCATACTTTTTTTAAACGGCATACTTGAAGTACCATACTTAAACACTAGACCGAGTTTGAAGTCATGATGTTAATTCGATTTCCAATGAAATAGACTCTTATCCATTTTTATTTATATACAAGAAATTAAATATTCTTTCTACTTTTTGTTTCTATTTCATCCTCCTACTCATCATATGATGATATATGTACCTCACTAATTCTCTTTTCTCACATCCTCCCTTGATTTTGACACTTGTCTTGATCAAATGAGTAGAAAGATAAGTAGGAACAAAAATTAGGAGCGGAACTAACTTTAGAGCAAGAAGACCGGGTGCACTTCTAGCAAGATGCTCATACCAATATTTATAATCCCTAACAAGTCGTTCACAAATTTTAGAGCAAGAAGCGGAACTAACTTTTATCTACACGTCGATATAAATAATAACGTAATATGATAGTTATCGACGAATTATATTTTTTAGGCAAGTCTTTCATAATTTTTTGAGCAGGAAGCGGAACTAACTTTTATCTATATATGGATATAAATAATAACGTAATATGATAGTTATCGACGAATTATATTTTTTAGTGTTGAATATCGAAAAATACATTTTCAAATAGATCTTTAGGATTGAATTCATATAAAAATGTAGATGGAAATAAGACAATCAAAAATATATATTCATATATATATATATATATATATTAGAAATTACATGTTAAAAGTAATAAAAGAAAAATAAGAAATATAAACAATTAATTATCTGAATATAATCATAATAAATTTTGACACTAAAAAATAACATATTTAAACCACATAGTAGCATGAAAGGGGAAAAAAGAGTAACTATGTCATACATGAAAGCTTGAATGAAAAAAAAAAGCATTGCAAAAATCCAACAGCAACATATACAAAAAGCTACAATTGATGACGCCAAGGATCGAACCCAGACCTATTGCTGTGAAGTTCTTGTAACAAACCACTTGCGCTAAGGGGAATACATCTTAAGTTATATATAATAATATTATCAGGAAAGTTAGTGTTCACTTTCTAGATAATTGTTACTACCTCTGTCCCAATTTAATTGTTCAGTTTTAACTTTTTAAGTCTTTCTTTTTCAACTTTGACCTTAGATATTTTTATTTGTGTTATATATTACTTAATAAAAATTATACCAAATGAATATACATTTAAAACACAATCCATTCATATATTTTACATCAAGTACTATATAACATAAACAAAAATACTTACGATCAAAACTGAAAAAGAATGACTTAAAAAGTCAAAATTGGACAATTAATTTGGGACGGAGGGAGTATTATATATAATGTGATAGGCTTTCCATGACTTCCAGAATAACTTGGCTATCTTTTTTTCCTTCAAATACTTGTGGTTTAAGTTAAGTGATAAATGAAGAATATGACATGATGTGTTCGCACTATAGGAAAACTGATTTTGGCAGCGATATAATACCCTATAAGTCGCTACTAAAGGCTTTAGGTATAGAGACAAATCGCTTGTATTGCATTGCTGCTATTATAAAAAAGATGGTTAATTTATAACCTAAAATCTAAGTTGTTAAAATTTCAAAGAATTGTTGAAATCTTGTTAAATTATACTAGTTCACATTGTTATGAAGTGGTCGTATAGGGGGTAGTTTATTATATTGGATATAAATTACGTGTAATAAGATACTAATATTGTTATATTGGTTGTTTTTAATTATGTATTATTTAGCCATATTTAGGTAGTAATTTTGTGTATCTTTATGTTTTTACTAATGGTAGTTACAAAGAGTGAAAGAGACAGCAACAACATTGCCAGAAAGTGAACAAACAGTAAAACAACATATGTAAACACAAAAAATGTCTACGAAACAACAAATGAAATCATTGCAAAAACAAGTGACAATCTTGACTTTGGTGATGTTAAACAGTTTGAAACTCGAGACCCTCCTTCATCGATGTAGAAGCACATATCATTTGTATTTGTTAATCAAAAACTTGATTGTTTGATATTTTGTTGAATATGGATCATATTTAGATATTTTATCTACTTCGGTATTGTAGTTTATCTAATTTAACCAAATAAAATATGACGGTTTTTGATTTGTATATGAACGATCTATTTTTATACCGGATGAAAATTTTAGGTATTATGAAAATTTAAAAATTGATACTTTTGGAAAGCTTGATATTTAGCGAGGATTTTCAATAGATTTGCGAGTTTGGTGTCCTTGGAAATCCCTTGAAAACTTGTCCTCTGAAATATCCACGGAAATCTATCAGAAAATAGTCCTCGGAAATTCCTTGGGAAGTGTTTTCAGAAATCTATCGGAAACTATCACTCGGAAATCCCTTGGAAACTCATTATTTCGGAAATCCCTCGGAAAATTTTTGTCAACGGAATTCCCTCGAAAATGTATTTCCTGGTAAAATACGTCGGAAAGTTCCCTCGAAAATTTCTCGGAACTGTTTTCCGATGAGGGTTTTTACCAGGACAGATTATTATCGGAAATCCCACGGAAATGACCATATTGCAAATGATTACTGAGAGATTCTGTCATAAAAAACGCCGTATTTTCTTATAGTGTTTGCATTCTTGAGCATGTGTGTTGGTATATTGATTATGCGAGCATAAAACATGGGTTCTCTTTGGTGCCAATATTCTTAGACTTTAGTCACCATGCACACTCTTTTGGGTATCTTGCCTCAAACCTCTACTTATTGTCATCATATATATGCGAAGCATGCACTCTTCAAGACATTTTAGACTAAGTACGTTCAACTTGTAAGTCACTTTGATTTTTGAACTTTTGACTTTCAAAAATTCGAGAAGGTCATCATGAGTTAAGGTACAAGAACGGCTCTGGCATGGCCAAGAAACTAAGGGGTCGTTTGTTTTATGAAAAAGGTCTTAATATATCTTAATCTGAATCAATAAGAGGTATTAAGATGTAAACGCTGTTTGTTTTTTCTTTTCATTAAAATCTGAAAACCACTTAAAACCTCTTAATCAATAAGAGATAAAATTACCTCTTATAACATCTTAACAGAATTTATATTTCGTTATATTATAACAATTATGCTCATTTTTTCACTAATTCACGTCAACATCTACTCCTCTACTACTCTACATATATGGACACCTTTCACGGTCGTCGTTGAGCACATCGCTCTTCTATATATTTTTTATTTTAATTTTCTATATTATCATGGTTTGATATTTGTAATTAAAATAATTTACTTTATAATTAGAAAAGTTAAAATTTATATATGTAACAATTGAATAATATTATCAAACAAATAATTACAACCATTCAGATATTTTTAAAAACAAACAGCAAAATATGAATAAACATTCAGACGTCAGAATCACCTCTTAATGTTCAGACATGATATTCAGATTCAGACTCAGAACCTCTTAATAAACAAACGACCCTTAACTCTTGATGTTCGAGAAGTTTATTAATTTCTGTTTTTTGTTTTATCTTTTTTCACCTCTTCTTCTCGTCATTATAATTTGATTATATTATTATTATTATTATTATTATTATTATTATTATTATTATTATTATTTCAAAAGTTGAATTGTAAAACGAGTTATTATACTGATCATTTTGTGGCTGCGACTACTGGTTTTTCCATAATATATATAGGAGGAACATTGTAAAATTTACGTTTGTTATGTCATCATATATGTGTATATATATGTATATACATATGTATACACACATATATATACACATCATGTACGTTGTTGGAACTGGTTGCTAAAACCATGTGTGGAATGAACACTATCATCACCTGGTTTGTCGACAACGTAGAAATAATTAATGCTACTGTTTCTTCCATATATAGTGTTTTGAACATATATGGTCCATAAATAGACCAACATCATCATCATTATGAAAATGTATCATAGAAATCTCATAAGTGAGTTGTGTACGATAACACTAATATCGTTTTTAGATCACATATTTCCATGAGACATTAGTAAGTGTGTGTTCTCAATGAGTTTATAGAGAATTACAGGGCTTCATAATCCTCGACTCTCTAGTCTATTTAAGGTGTTAAAATCTTAAGGGATTATTATAAATATAATCACTCATAAGTCCCAAAGTAAAATCCTAAGCTCCTATAATCCTAGACAGCCGAAGATTATGAAAACTAGAATCCCAAGTTTCTATAATCCTACATAAGCTTGTTGCCGAACAAACCCTATGTCGATAACCAACAAACTTACACTCTTCTGTAAGATGAAAGTTTGGGGTTAGACTCCAATAGTCCCATGTACTCCTCTCACGGGCAGCCATGACAACTGATCATTGTCTGCATACCGATTCTTAAAAAAGGTCGGTTAGAATTCAAAGAATCCAGAAGCAAAGTTGATCCAACATAAACAACTTTTTAATAATGTCATATACTCAAATGCGCCATTGATATGCTATATAATAACACCAGCAAAGTTATTTACTATAATGCACGGAAACGCCTCACAAGGTGCTGTTCCCGTATCGGAAACGGCAAGGAAACGGATACGCGTAGGATATGCCTGGAAACGTTTCATGCGATTGGAAACGTTTCGAATTAAGTATCGTTGAAGTTTCCGTCAAGTTTCGGTAAGGTATCGGGCCACGTTTCTTTTTTAGGCTTTTTTAGTCGATCAGAATGCATGCCATGTACGTCCAAACCTAATCGACTATCGTACGTAAACGGCTAAACCTAATCGACGTAACTATCGTACGTAACTACGGTCTACGTACACTCGTACAGTCGTACAATCAGTCAATCCTCAGTCGATCACCGATGACCGATTCCGAGCATATAACCTTATTAACCTATCGATTATGGCTTCTTCTCAAGAACAAGAAACAAGATCATCATCAACCGACCAACCTCTATTTTGGAATTTCTTTAATATATATATATATATATATATATATATATATATATATATATATATATATATATATATATATATTTATATTTTATATTTGTCTTATCTCTGCCGTATCCGTATCTTGAATTTTGAGTTTTGCCGTTTCCCGTATCCGTTTCCCGGTGACGTATCCGTATCCGTGCAACTTAGGTTATTTATTTCTATATCTATATTTTTATTTGCCGCTTAACTTTAAAGAGATAGACGGAGCAAAGAAGAAATAAAAAATATATGAAAAATAATATATGGAAGTTTTAAAGTTAATTAAGGGAGTGATATTTTAAAAGGATAAAGTACCAAGATATGATCAATTGTCATTTATGGGCTGGTCCAATGCAACATCAATCACATCACATGGATACAAAATTACAAATATACAATATATAATGGAAATTATTATATAAATAATAATGTGAAATCAGTGTAAATCAAATATAAAAAAATATATCTAATTAACGTTAAAGATATGTAACATAGATTATGATCTAGTACATAATGACAAAGTAAATAATTAATAATTAATAATTAGATAATGACAGTAATCTATGCATGTTATTGTACTTTTTACACATTTTTTATTATATGAATGTAAGAACTTGTTTGTAGTTTTTGTGAAAATGTTGAAAACTAAATCTAAAGTCTAAACTATAAAATCTAGGCAAATTTATAAAATTTAACTAAACTAGTGTTTTCCTGTACTTATTTCAGAACTAATACATATACGAAAAGGGGGAGGATTATTGTAAAAATAAAAATTTATGTAAGAATAAAAGAACAAATTTTAATCATTAGTTAGATGTTGATCTATTACATCTCACGGATGCAATTCATTCACAGTCACAATTCTTAGTTAGGTTATGAATAAAATGTAGAGCGTCCGATCGAATAAAATAAAGGGTCATTATTAAGTCTCTTATTCTCACTTAAATATCCATATTTATTTAAACTTTGCGGTAAACTAAATCTTATGCTTATGACATGTTTACGATGTACTAGATTTACGAGGAAGTAGTAATATAGGTGGATCCCGTTTGTATCGCTCATTGATGATTATGAAGCTCTTTTGCGATAAGTCAATAACTTTATAAGTCAAGTTACATAACAAAAGTATAGGGAAATGATTTTTTTTTAAATATTTATATATAACTTACTGTACGTTGTTTCCAATTCATTGAAAAAGAAGGTAAGAGACGGGAGTAAGCCAGAAATAAGTTAATTTGGGCTTCTTTAATGGGCTTGTTATATTTTTTTGTTGGGCTAAACCTTTAAATATAAAAAGGACAACCTAAAAAACATTGGTCTCCTAAAAGTTGAGGCATGACGGAACATGTCTTCATAGTAGTTCTTTATAAGATATTCGTTATAAATGAGTTCGGGTTATTTTTGAGTTGACTCATCAATCCATATAAATGAAAGGGTTGTGTTATATCATGTTTGCTGGTCGATCCACCAACCTGTATAGCTTTTTGGTAATTTTTATTTTTCTATTTACCATTTTATTTCTCACTTTTCCTATTTTACTATTGAACATTTATTTTATTTCTTAATCTCTGTAAACTTAATCAGAAACATATCCACTGTTTTCCCTTCTGTTACTTTGCTATTTTGAGATCATCAATACTACACACCATTAAAGTCTCATCACTTATAACTAAATTGTTGGAGGGTTGAACTTTATTTATTAATTTGTACATAGATTATGTATAACAACTAAGGAGCAAAACAAAACTCACAAACCCACCAACCCATTTTTTACCCGTAAACCGTTATGACCCGCCGACCCATACACCCGCCAACCCGATACAATTGCCTACAATGGAGTAGCTAGAGGACTTAGGGGCTGCCAATAAGAGATCGGTAAACGAGGAAGATTGGCGGATAAGGGATCTAGAAACACATCCTACTAGCTTATATTAGTCCTCTAATGAAACGACGACTAGGATTAGTTTATCCGACAATATGTATCGTATGTATAGACTTTTCAAGTCATTTACAAGTTTCCAGGAACTTGTCTTAATATCTCTAAATTACGGGTCTTTGATTTTTAAGAATGATGTAGAAACTTCTAGAATAATCAACATACCGATGAACTTGATGTGTCATTTTCTGATGTTTCTTGGAGACTTGAAGGTGTATGTTATCCACATCTTCTTTTATTCTAATTCAAAAAGTTTTAACTTTTACGTTTTTTTGAACTTTATATTAATATACGCACTCAGTGACGCAACCGACAAAATATATATTTTTTAATAGCAAAACTCATCAAATGCAAAACAACGAACGTGTGTTATTTGGCGACTCCCAAGTCCCAAGCTTAATTAACCGTCAGAATCAAACCTGACTCTCTCATAGCTTGGTTTTCACTGTTCAATGTGGTCAAATGAGGCATCCATTGACGAACGTATTATAGAATGTAGATTAAACTTAGTATAGACCGAACATTCTATACTAAATCTTAATTTATATCGAGTCACTCAGCTCGTTTGGCAAATTATAAAGTGCATATTTTAGCCTTTCTTAAGGCTATAAATTATATCAAATTGTTTATTAAACCATTAAACCAAACTGTGACTTAATGGCGAATCTTGGATCTAAATGTAATAGGGTCTAATATAATTTACGTTTTCATATAACTTTAATCCTATTTAATTTATAACATTACACTGATCGTTGTATATATTTAAATCTTGAGGTTTAAAACAGAAAAGATGTAAAACCGAACAAAAAATAGAAAACCAAATCGAAAATCGACTTAAAACCCGAAAACCAAACAACTCAAAAACCGAATGGGTTTTGGTTTTCCAAAAACCAAAATTTTCGATTTGGTTTCGGTTTTATGCCAAAACCGAATCAAACCAAACCATGATCACCCCTAAAATAAACATTATTTTGAATTAAAATATAAAAATGAAAAAATCAATATCATATCATTTTTTAGATATCTAAGATGTAACGCCACCTCTAACGAGCTTAAAATTAGAGTTAATTTAAACTTTTTTTAACGACAATTATCAAAAGCGTGCAGCGGAAATAAACGCCATTTACAAAAGCAACGTTAACTGACTCGGCTATTTAATTACATCAAAAGATTAAGCCAAGTTCGATACCTAAAAGCGTTACCTACAAGATTCCGACCATCGGATCCATACACAACAACGTGTTTCCCAAGAGATAAATACAACAAAAATACTACCAGTAGTCCCGCCTCACCAGGCCTCTAACATCAACCTGCGAAAAAAGTAAATCTTGCACCGTTAGCTACAACTAGCTAGTGAGCACCAATTACACATAAGCATCAATAAGCAGGCTATCATGTATCAGAACAGACACAGGGCTATCCTATCATATTGCGGCGCGCCAATCATGTCAGCAGGAGTCGTATCTTGCAGGGGAGCCAGCCCCGCTCCACAACCCAAGCCGGGGAATCAGCCGCAACCAATTGCACCAGTGGGGGAGCGAAAAGCAGTCCACGTGGTACACTCTGTCTATCATGCTGGTTCCAGCCTAAGCTAGGAACTCAATTCCATAGAGGAACGGCGGCCTGTAGAGCAATACCCCGAGCGTATACTCCCGAGTAGCGTTAGTTCCCCAATTCATAGTCCCTAAGGACCCTCGGAACCAGCCAGATATTATCACCCATCTACCTGACTGACCTCCGTAGTTCTTTCGTTTGATGTCCGGACATAATCTCATAAACAATTAGCTGATCCAGTAAGGATCCATTTCATGCGCGCATATAATAACAGTTATATCTTTCATATCAATAATAGGCATGCGTGTATAATTCTATCATAGCATACCTCGTGTCTCACGTATCAATACACCAATCACGTGTCAACATGTACCACAGATAACTTACCTAATGAGACTCATGGGAAACCGGAACTCACCTCGATATTACAGGAGGCAGAAGTGGAATCGAGAATCCCAGGAATCCCCAGAGTCGTTACCTAACACAACAGATACATAACAAACACAACTTAGTACACACTAGGATCAACTATACTAACAACTGGCTCAACAAAAGGTCAACATGACTTCTGACAGCCTCCTACGGCCGCAGGAACATGTTCCTACGCCCGCAGGATGTCTTCCCAACATGCCCTACGGTCGTAGAAGATATTCACTATGCCCGCAGAGAGTGTCCCCCAAGAAACCATGTCCTACGGCTGTAGGGACCACTCCCTACGCCCGTAGCATGTCTCTTTTAGGTAACTACGGCCGCAGGTTATGTACCCACGCCCGTAGTCTTGTTTCCATCACCCGTAGGTGGTAATTCCCTTTGACACAACCCTACTGCCGTAGCAACCATTTCCTACGACCGCAATAACATTAACAACACCCTACTGCCGTAGTAACCCTATACTACGCCCGTAGGAACAACATTTACAGTGTGTTCTTGCTCTGTTCGAGCACAGCGACTGTTTACGGTTTTTGACACCAAAATCATCTTGAATCCATATTCAAGTGTTTACACAACATTCCTAACATACATATGAAGCTATTAACACCTTTTAGACATAAAATCAAACACTACAACACAATTAGACCCACCAATTAGGTCTTCTTCTTCAAAACCCACAAACTTAGTTCTTACCTCAAGAACACTTGCAAGGAAGGTGAACCCAAGCTATAGGAACTGATTGACAATTGAATTCAGCTTCTAAACTTCTTATAATTTGATCTATCTTGACTTCCTTCACCAAAATGACAAGAGTTTGTGTGTGTACGTGTTCAAACGTGTATATGTATGTATGAATGTGTGTTTTGTTTATCTCAGGGGATAAGGAAGGCTTTAGGCCGACCTTATGTAACTAATACCCCTCACGGGTATTTTGCTCTCCTATTCAACTTAAAACACAACTTAGGGTTATCCGTTTCAACTAACGGAGATATTTTTGGAACCATTATTTAAAACCGTTCAACTATTTATCTACTTAGTCAACTTAAGACACTTTTCACAATACCACATTTTTATCCACAATTAACACCAATTCACATTTAAAACACCAATTAATATACAGGACACCATTTAACAAAATGTATACTACATTTAACAACAAAACACCAATTAAAGTCAACGTACAACTATTAAAGCTACATGTACAACTGTTTACAACTAGGCCCCACTTTGGGGTGTTACATAGAATTGATAGAAGTGTAGAATTAAAACACACACTTACTCTCTCTCTCTCTCTCTCTACTTGCTCAAAATTTTTGAGGTCCATTTTAAAATTTTAAACTTATCCTATTAAGAATTATATATATAGTTATAAAAAAAATTATTTTTCTTAGAAGATCCACATACCCCATTTGCTAAAACACAAATAGGCCTCTATGACTTAATCATAGATCCTTGGATGCTTTAAGACAACATATGGGAAGTGGGAAACAATGCCCATCCAAAATTTCTACCGTATTAGTATATATGTATTTAGAGGAGGGTTCAAACGAGAACTGTTTTTCGTACGAGAACCAATCTCAGCCGTTCCTTGGATATGGGAAGTTCATGGATGGAGAGCGTGGAGGGGATTAAGTGTGGTAGGGTGCATGTGAGTTTCATGGGTGGGCAATGACATTAAAGGAGGGGGAATTGGACGGCTCAGATTGGTTCTCGCAGTTGTCGTACGAAAAACAGTTCTCGTTTGAACTTTTGCCTATGTATCTATACATACACTCGAAGCTATACAAGTTAAAATTAAGACAGACAAAATAAAAAATGACAAGTTGACAACCCTTGAATTGGAACCGTAAGTTTAGGCAGTGAAGCAAGCCTAACTAGGTCTTGCCAAGTGCCAACCTGCCTTAAAAAGAAAATTTATACACATTTAGGTGTTCTGGTGTGATAATTGCCTATAAACCAAGAATCTTATATTCAAGTTCTGTTATAAACAAATTTCGATAAATCTAGATTAAAAAAAATCTAAAATTCAAAAATTACAAAGATATACCTACACTTTTAAAAACTATTGTAGTTTAAAATCCTCAACCCATTAACTTTAAGTAAATGAGAAAATCATCCGTAATGTTAATATCACCTAACTTAAGTGATGTTACACTCACAAACTACTTTAATGAAAAGTAATTTAGTCATTGCAGTATTTACTCATTTAAATGGTTTGTGAGTTTAATATCACCTAAGTTAAGTGATGTTAACATTACGGATCATTCTTAAATCCTTACAAATGATCAAAATTGACTTTTTATATTATTTTGGTAGTTATTATTATTGATATTATCATCTTTACTATATTATAAACACAAATGCATACGAACACAATATACATATATGTTTCTCACACCAGCAAATTCTTGATATTGTTATCACTACTCTATGCCTTTGTTATTGCTTTTGGTGCTAATTATTGACTTAGATGATTGAAGAGTTCTCTAAATCGGTTCATGATAGTTGATTGACTAGATTATCATAAAAGATTTTGTGTCACGACCTTTCATATATGAAAAGAACGCATGTATATGACAATATTATCACCGTCAAAGGAATAAAATACCTATTTAATTTATAGCACCAGTTCTCTCTCTCCACACACTCTCCCTTCTTTTATACCATCATCTGTAACGCGCTTATTAATTAGTTAGATATGAAATAAACATTATAATAAATAAACATTATAATAAATAAACATGTGCTTTAAGCATATGAACCCACATGGGAGGTTTTGGTTAAAGCCACCGTATGCTCAGCCCACCACCGCCTGCCTGACTGCAGCCTGCCCACACGCCACTCTCTTTCAAATCCTCACCCCAAATTAAACAATACTTAGGCTGTCCGTTGTACCACGGGTCTTCGCTCGGGAGTGGGCTCGGGGCTTTCGGCTCTTTCGGGAACACCATTTCCGGGTGTTCGGTTTCTGCTTCGGGACTTGGTTCTCGGCTTCTTTTACCCGAGACTAATCTTTCACCCACCCAACCCCCCCACCCCACCTTCAACCAATCAAAAGCTCACACATTTATTTCTTTTTTCTTTTTTCTTTTTTTTAAGTGAAAAGAAAAGGGGAAAGATGAAAGATGGGTATAACACTAGTTGGGGGTAAGGAAAGGGGAAGGGAAAGAAAGCTGATGTGGCGCTGATGTGGCTGTGGGTAATGAAAGATGAAAGATGGGTATAACACATAGCCTTATCCACTAATTAACAACCACTAAATAATCGATAGATATGATGCACCAAAATTATTAAAAATCTCGTTTCTTTTCTATCAATTAATGAATAAATTCAATCGTATACAGCAATATCTTTACATTGATCGACCTAATGATTATAATTGTTAAAAAAAAAATCAAACCAAGTTGCTAATTCTTTGGGTAATTTAGTGATTTTGCACTTTCCCGGCGATGGTCAACCGCAGTTTCTTCGCCGGATGAGGACTCTCAACTTCCTGCTCCTGGAAGGAAAGTTGACTTTTCTTCACAACGTCAACGTTCAGATTGCCCAGATGGAATTCAGGGAAAGCGGGTAAGTTTAAGTCAAAATCACGCGGTTGACTATGTGTGGAGGAAGTGGTTTTTTCTGAAGTTGTGACGCCGCTTGCTGCAGGTCCGGTGCCGGAGTTGTTGCCGTCGTAGTGACGTCTCTTGTGACCGCCGAGTGCTTGACCGGTTGGGAAGGTTCTGTGGCAGATAGAGCACTCATGGGCCCTACCACTAGGTTTCAAAGCAGAGAACGTGGAGGCGGCGCTAGCAGTTGTGGTGGCGGAGGTAGATGGGTGGTCATCGGAGACGTTTTTCCGGTGGCTGGCTTTGTGGCCGCCGAGTGCTTGGTAAGACGAAAACCCTTTGTTGCAAACACTACACTTATGAGAAACAGAGTGATGAAGAGGTGGAAGTGGATGCGACTGCGTAGAGGCGGCGGTTGCTGCTGCGGTGTTGCCGCCACGGGAGAGCAACATAAGACAGAAAGCCAAGTACTCCTCCTCCGTGGGTTGTGGTGGTTCCGACGGATGAGAGACGTTGCTGTCAGCGCTGGTGGTGGTTCGTGGTCGTTTAGAACGTTTGCCTTTATTCCATGAATCTTGAATTCCCGCAGTGGTAGTCGGAACGTCCATGTCTTTGTAATGGAAGGACGGTGGTGGCGGTGCCGCGGTGGTTGCTGCCGGTGAGTGTAGAGCTTCAAGTGCCATTTGTATGGGTGAGACTAGTTGCGTGAGAGGTGGAGGTAGTAGTGGAAGTTTTGTAGTGGTAAATTATGTTATGCTATGCTATGATATGGTTATTTAGGTGTATATATATATAGAGGAAAGAGTATTCCCCTACCATAGTTGACTAAAATATTCAATGGTCATGTTCAATATGATGAGCTCTAACTTTAAATATGGTCCAATTGTATAGAGAATTCATTTTTATTTACTTCACTCTTTATATAACCTTTTCAAATATATAATACGTAATAATTTTTTTATTATTAAATATCATATTATTATCAATAACAGAACTATAAATGTGTTTGACGAAAGGTTTATGAAGTATTATAGGTGCTTGAGATTTTAGTTTTTATAAGCTCCAGTCCTCTAGTCCTATTTGATGTTAAAATCTTAAGAAGATTATTACAAGCATATCCTTTATAAGCCCTTAAAAAAAGTTTTTCAAATAGCTTTATGAGGTCAACATAATCAATTTAATTATAGAATGTTAGTAATAATAATTTTTATAATTAATTAGGATAAAAAGGCTTTAGATGTTTTGTAAGTTAATTTATTTTTATTAGGAATAAAAATTAAAAAATTAAATTGGTTTTTATAAAATTAAATGAGGGAAGGAGATGTGTGATGAGTAAGGAGTTGGAGAGTACACGTTGAGTTGAGTGGGTGTGGGTAGACGACCAAGTAGTGAAGTCGGCGGTCAGGTCAAGAAGAGTGGGAGTGGAGTTAAGGAAGAAGGGGTAATAACGTCTTTTTGTGTTTAAGAGGAAGCTATCAAGAGCTTGACATGGCTGCTGTGCTTATATTTTAAGTGCGAATACTTCTACCCTTTTAAACGTCACATTCCAGCTTATCATGACATGCGTAACATAAAAAGGAAGGTGCTAGTTATGTTTATTAAATATCTATTTTCTTACTAAATAATGACATGTAAGTAATGGATTCTAACTCTGTTATTGGTGTTTTGTGTGATCCATTGTTTAGAGTTATCTGTTTAATTCCTGTAATAAATAAAAGGAAAATGATAACCACAACTTTTAGGGCCGTGGATAAAAGTAAAAAAAAAAAAAAATTCTAAGTTTTAAAAATGGTAACTGTGTGTTATAAATAGAAAGTTTGAATGTTGATTAAAAGATGATTAATGTGAATATTTTACAAACGTGGAAGGTTGATTATGTAACTTGAGTTATGATTATCAGTTTTGGAATGTGAATTTTTTTTTATACTCTTAACCACAGCCCTAAAGGCTGTTGTTATCATTGACCTAAATAAAATTATGAATAATATGTGATGTTAATAAATTTTATTTATTATTTTCTTATTTAACACATGTGTTGACTTTATAAATAGAATGATAAGTAAGAATACAAATTATTATATATAGAACTTTTTTCAAATAAATATGACCATGACAGTAATTATCATATTTTTTAACAACTTACTAATCAGGACAACCTAAAATTAGACAATAAATAATTAGGTGTGATTTGTACATAACACTAATTTATCATAAAAACAACTAGGAGTGTAAACGAAGCGAACTTTTATCGAGTAACTTGAGCTCGACTCATTCGAGTCGAACTTTATCGAAAACGAGCTCGAATTATTTAACGAGTCGAGCTGAGCTTCTAAGAGCTCGTCTCCACTACAAGAAATTTACGTTTTCGCAGCGTCAACCTTTTATTTTAATTTTGAAACTATTGTTTGGTATGTATGTTTGTTTTATATAGTTTAAAATGTCGTGTTACAGTTGTTTTGAGTTTTGAAACAGCAGGTTTTTTGTAATTTCCCGGTTTAAAATGGGTGGAAAACGCAAAATACAGCAAAATGCTTAAATTTTTTTTAGGGTTTTAGCGGCGACATGTCGCCGCAAAAATCATTTAATTACTATTTAATTTATAATTAATTTAAATCCACAGTCGCCGCAAAAGCTACTCCTGTCACCGCAAAAACTAATTAATATATTTTTTTAATTAATTTAAAATCGTTGCCGCAAAAAGTGTATATGTCGTCGCAAAATATGGTCCACGTGGCACTTGATGGGTTTCCATTATGGTTCGTCGCAAAAAGTTAAAAATGCGTCGCAAAAAACTTTTGGGTATGAAGCTTTAGCGGCGACTTTTTTGCGGCGATATGTCGTCGCTTCATGTTTTTCGCGGCGAGAATTTGAGCTTTAGCGGCGACAAATGTCGCCACAAAAACCCTGTTTTTTTGTAGTGTCGAGTCCTTATCGAACTTTTCGAGCCTTGTATAGGATATGTATATTTATATATGTAATGGGTATATATGATAGACTAATATTAAAACATATTAAAAATGAGTACTTATTGAAAAAATCTACTTTATATACGTATTATATATAATAAGTAATTACTAAAAAAAATATTAATTTCATATTTTATCTGTATTTTTATAATTTGGTTTTTAATTTAATTTTTAATTTTATTTCGAGCTTTTCGAGCCGAACTCAAGCTAATAATGTACCCTGTTAGCAAAGCTCAAGCTTCAAGTATGAAAGCTCGTCGAACTATCGAGCTGAGCTCGAGCTTAACATAAAGTTTCAGCTAAGCTCGACCATGTCGAGCTCAAGCTGGATTTGACTCGTTTACACCCCTAGAAACAACTACGTCTTTTATAACTCTACAAGCTAAATAGGCCGATATTATTTTTATCTACATATTTAATGATATGATAGTTTACACAACCACATTTGTTATGTATAAAGGGTACAGACTATAAAGTGAAAAGAATAATCGTATTACTAAATACTAAGTACTGGAACTAATAGTTATCGACAATTTGTGTACACGTATGATTTATACTTTCGGCTAGCAAAGTAATATTTATAATGAAATGACATATTGTCACTTCATATTTTAGGATAATGTATATTAAACAATAAGCTTAAGTAGTTATCATTTTGGTGATAGACTAGAACCTACTTTTAATTTAAGATGATGGTTTATATACAATAACTTTTAATTATACATAATAAAAAGTTTTTTTAATTGCTATGCCTTTAATTTTGTAAATACAAATCACTCTTTAAAGTTAAGTTTATCGGAATTTTAGCAAACTTTTGGTTTGAATATTAATATACTTTTTATTGAAACCGCGTCATTATATCATAAATAGTAACTAAATCATAAAATTCAAAGATTTATTAGCTTGAATAACTAAAAGTATTAATAAAAATGATAAAGTTATGTTAGACCTAATATTCGGTATAGTTCACGAGCATTGTAGATGTATTTGTAGTTTCGAAATATAATTAAGATGTCTAGAGTTATGTCCACAAAATAGTACGTACGTACTAGAGTCTAGAGAAGCCAATTGCAAAAATTTGGACTTTTTCCAAGTCAAACCCTTTACCAATATAAACGTGCCCTTTTGACTTTTAGAAAGTTTCATATTTCTTCTTTGACCCCTTAACCCATATTTGGATTTTTGGTTTTCGCCTTTTCGGATATCCATACAATCATAGTTATCCACAAGTTGATATGCAAGCGTGAGCTATTTTATATTTTTATTTTTTATGATGCAATCATACATTCATACTTATAGATCGAAAAAAAGATAGAATTAAACTAAACCGAATCGAAACTGGTCGGTCTGATATTCGGTCACTGTTTTTTTTATTTTTTCTGGTTTTAGACCGGAGGTCTAGCCGTTTTTAATCAAGTCCGGTTTTTAGACCGATCTCGCACTAACATCAAATATCTATTTAGAGATGTATAACTTTTTGTTTTATTATATCTACAATGAATGACTATAAGGATTTATATAACATGTTTATTAAGGTTTTGTAGATAACTAGATGATAATTACTGTGTTCCAACTACTCAAGCCTGTTAGCTAAATATAGCTTAGGGTTTACTACAGATCACTCAACATTCTTGTATAGATAAACTAATTATCAATTAGAGTTTCTATATATTGTATCTCTTTTATTTTCTAAATGATAGACAATGTAACACGTAATATCTATATAAATCCTTATATATACTATCAATTGGCTAAGTGGAGGGGCAAAATTTCATGAGATTTTTAGGGGCAAATTTGTAATTTGATTAGAAAATCTTGAGAAATTGAATTTATCATGAGATTCCAATTTTCAAAGTGTGTCTCTCTCCTCTTTGTCCTTTTTTTCTTCTTTGCTTAAATTTATTTGGATATATAATCATAGAAACATGGTTGTTAGGATCGCGATCTTGATCGTAAGATCGTACGATCTTACGATCCTACCTCTTAAAAACGCTCCGGATCGTAGTAAGATCGAAAGTAATGTAGGATCGCGAGTAAGATCGTAGGATCGCGAGTAGGATCGTAGGATCGACCAACGATCCGATCCTACTAATGCCTTTTGCTTTTTCAAAAATAACCCTAGTCTCGCATAGGATCGTGAGTAGGATCGTAAGATCGTAATAACTGGATTTGTAATGTTACTTTTGATAGGAATCACAACAAAATTGTAATATACTCTTAAGTCTTAACTCATATACATCTTGTAGCTGCTAATCTAACTACAGTAGGATATGATGTTGCTAAAGGTTAGGACTTTTGAAAATTAAAATCATGAC
Source organism: Pulicaria dysenterica (assembly GCA_947179395.2). Taxonomy (NCBI): domain Eukaryota; kingdom Viridiplantae; phylum Streptophyta; class Magnoliopsida; order Asterales; family Asteraceae; genus Pulicaria; species Pulicaria dysenterica. The sequence goes on along the minus strand of OX359296.1, from coordinate 38,368,230 downwards.
TAAATGTCTAAATCTTCCACTTTAGTTCCTAATTTGGTATATAATTTTTTATAAAAAAATTTAATGAATTATAGTAGGATCTTACGATCTCGATCCCGATCTTACGATCCGATCTTGCGAAGACAAAAACGATCCTAGGTAGGATCTCGATCTTGACAACCTTGCATAGAAAAGACTTTATTTATATTTTGAATCACTTTTTTTCTATTTTAAATGATATGAAAGAGATTGCCGGTTAAAATTATACAGGTAATTACTTTTATAAATATTAGTTTTCTTTTTGAAATGTCAAACATATACACACCCGTAAATTACACCTATATCGACAATGACACTTGAACCCTCCAACTTAAAAAGATGTGAGACAACTTAACAGCTTCTTGCTATCATTAGGCATAGAGACATTTGATAAAAGTAAATAATAAAATATTTTTGAGATAAAAGTAATTTATTCCCGCCGCGAAGCGCGGGCCATGTAAACACTAGTTATTATCAAAGGCTACTCCTCACAAATAAAAACTTAACTAAAAACTTGGATGAGTAGCACCTCTCTATCTTATACATAAAAAAATAAAAAGTATACAAGTATACTCTAACTCAAATGACCCAATATTTTTCCTCTTCTTACTATTTCTTGTATATAAAATATAATACCGGGTGAGGGCAGATTGTAGGAACTGAACCCCTGACCCGATTTTTTTTAGGGGGGGGGGGGGGGGAGGAGGTAGCGGTCACCCTCATGGCCATCCGCATCCGTCTCAGAGTTACCTGGAGTTAAGGCTGGTAATTTGGGTCGGGTTCGTGTTATTGAGTTCGTGTCGTTCGGGTTCGGGTCTGTTTCGTGTCGACCCGATTTCGACCCATTTATTTTCGGGTCGGGTTCGGGTCGTGTCACTTTCTTTCGTGCCGGGTTCGGGTCGTGTTTCGTGTCGACCCATTTTGGTCAAAAGTATTTGACTAGTATTTTTTTTATTTTCGATTATAGTTTTCAGATACGATTTTCGAATACGGGTTTCGGGTACGGTTTTCTATTATGGGTTTCAAATACGGTTTTTGATTATGGTTCTCAAATTCGGTTTTCGATTACGGTTTTCGTCATAAAATTTTCGAATTCCTTGTCTGTTTCCAATTTTCTCTACTAATTAGTGACTAAAATATCGAATACCAATACTATTTAATAGCTTTAATAAAAAAGTAATAACTAGTGAACAAACCATGAACTAAAATAACCTAAAGGAAATTATCCAATTTCAAAAAGCTAAGTCTTTTTTTATTTTTTACCGTTGTATTCTCGGAATGAATATCGGGTTTGGTGGGTTCCAAAGGGTCTTTATTTAAATTATCATCACTATAATATTGTTTAGGTTTAAAGCTTACCAAGTTGACAAACGTCAAAGTTCAAAAGTCCAAAACAATTTAGTCAAAATAGCAAATATCAAAATGATGTAAAATTGTTTAGTTTAAATCTTTTATTGCTTATTTAAGTTTTTAGATTTTAAAGGTTTTGTACTTTTGTTTATCGGATTTTATCGTCTAAGATGTCACTCCCTCATTTGAATTCACAATTACCTTTTTAAAAATTTAATTTTAAGTATTAATTTTTTTTAAGAATTTTTAGTTTTACCCTTATACGGGTCACTTTCGGGTTGTCGGTTTGACCATAACCCGACCCATTTATTTTCGTGTCGACCTAGTTTTGACCCATTTTGGATTCGTGTTGGGTTCGTGTCACTTTTTTCGTGTCCGGTTCGGGGTCGTGTTTCGTGTTGGGTCAGAAATTGCCAGCCTTACCTGGAGTTAACCACTGCCACATCATCTCTCATCTCCAACCCTCTCTAACCCACAAACCCACATTTTTCCACATTAAATTTTAAAAAAATTATGTATTAACTAAGAGAGAGAGAGAGAGAGAGAGGAAGAGAAGAAAAGGAAAAAGAAAAAAAGAAAAAAATTTGGAACCAGAGCTGTTCGGAGAACCAACCCGGGTTGAAAGCTTCTTGAACCGGTGATGCGGCAATAACGCTGGTTATGAGCCAGCCAACCCGTCTGGCCACCGATGCGGCCGGTCTAAGCCACCCGTAGGAACCCGAGCAAACCCAATGGGTTTTAGAAAGACCACTATGGAAGGCTTTACATTGAAAGAGTCAACTTTTAACACTACTCTCGGTCTCTCATAAGTTTTTCCCTCTCAAGTTTTTCTCTCATCTCTATATATAAAAATTATGAAAAACTAACGTTTTTTAATAATTTCATTCATTTAAATGGTAATCACACTAACACACTTTCCCATCCTAACACATTTTTTCTTTAATTATATTATAAATATAAACTTTTTTCTTAGTTTTAATATTTTTTAAAACTAATAAAAGAGTTGATGGAAATTAATAAAATAGAAAAAAAGGACGTGTTACTGAAAAAAACTATTCAGAGTTTCGTGAATAACATATCATTACATTATTAGAAACGACATGCTGTTACAAAACAGAAATTATCCATCATCGTTATATTGGATGGATACGATACTAGTTTAATAGGAAACGCTATTAATTTGGATAGATATCAAACTGTTGGTGTACCTATGCTTGGGCCTTGGTTAAGGCCCAAACATATGGTATACCCATTGGGCTTGAGCCTATCTTACCCTAGGCACCTCCCTATATATTGGGGAGGGCACCAAGGTTCAATTCCTCTCTCTCCTTTTCCTGTCAACACCCACATATGGAGATCTCTCCATACACACATACTTCCTTTATCCTCTTACAAAGGACCATGGAGTCCATATAAGCATCACCATGCTCTTCATCTCTTCCTAATGACTATGGGTCCATAAACCACGAGATCCTCATGTCACCCCCGCTATGGACACCGTTTCCTCGCCGGGGTTAACCACCGCAATGGGAGACTAAACATCCAATCCTCCTTCACTCCGATCTGCTGCACAATATGTACCTGTGTGTTCTTACGTACAAACACATAGCTAAGACATACATACACACCCTTCTTGGGCCTTTATAGATTAACTCGAGTGCCAGACTTATCATTTATTTGCCACCATGGCATACGGGGTTAATGCCATATTTTGGCTATAAACATGTAATATTACCAATACGCATAATAGGCATGTACACTACCACGAAATACATCACCTTCGTTTTTACAAAAGATTCCTTGGCAGTTGTTATTTATAAGTACGCCCGAATTATATGCGATACGTCGCTTTTATTTACACTTTCCTGTCATAATGTACTGCATAGCATACCCAATTACGCACTCATGTCTTTATGGTTGTTTAACGCTACTAACTAGTCACTAGCATTAAACTGGGGGAATATATACTATGGGAATCACCATCATGTGCCACTACAACTGCCCCACCTGCTGTAGCTTATATAAAGTTGTGAACACGAACCATACATACACGGGTTGACAACTATAATCTAATGATTTAATTCTTAAGTACATGGCGATACAGGGTACACGTAGCGACGTTACCCTAGTATCGGGAAACTAACCGAAGCCCTAGCAATTACCCTATGTCCTTAATGGTTCTACAGTCATCATGTATAAACGGCTTCTTAAAGCCTGGATGTTCATTATTACATGAGCATAATTATGTATCTAACATGATTTACTATAAGTTTATTGTTATTTGAGATACAAACTTCTAAGTTTATTACTACTACTAGTAGTTCGCTAACAATGAACTGGGGATTGGAACTACGAGACGGTATGACGTCCGTCCCTAGTAATTACAATTCTATGCATTAGTGCAGGTACACCCTCATGCAAGACAAGGCTCATACGCCTCCAAGACAAGGCTCTTAAGCCTGCAAGACAAGGCTCATACGCCTACAAGAAAAGGCTCTTAAGCCTGCAAGACAAGGCTCATACGCCTGCACGGATCATACACGTGCACGGCTCATACGCGTGCACGGCTCACAAGCCTGCACGGATCATACGCGTGCACGGCTCATACGCCTGCACGGCTCATACGCCTGCATGGCTCATACGCCTGCACGGCTCATACGCCTGCACGGCTCATACGGCACGGCTCATACGCTCATACGGCACGGCTCATACGCTCGCACGGCTCATACGCCTGCACGGCTCATACGGCACGACTCATACGCCTGCATGGATCATACGCCTGCACGGCTCATACTCCTGCACGGCTCATACGGCACGGCTCATACGGCACGGCTCATACGCCTGCACGGCTCATACGCCTGCACGACTCATACGGCACGGCTCATACGCCCGCACGGCTCAGACGCCTGCAAAGACGAGGCTCTTACGTATACAAAAACCACTGTTCTAAAAAACGCGCCATGGCGTGAGGCGTGGCTCCGACGTTAAGAAATAGACCATGGCGTGAACATTAGGCGTGGCGTGCACCAAGGCTCGCCAAGGCGCGCCTTTACCCGCCAAATGACGAGTTTTTTAAGGCGTGGCGTGAAAAAAATTAACTTTTTTGTGTCGGATTTGCGATCGTGTATATTGGACTTTTATAAATTTGATTTTTGTAATTTGTATAATGTTACTTTGCTCTCAATTTGTGTGATTATCAGCAATCTGCATAAAAATAAGTATACACTATATACATATAATTATAAAATACAGACAAAAATACCGCGTTAAGTCACGCCTTAGAAAACGCCATGGCTTCTATAACTTGAGGCTTGACCATGCCGCCACGCCGCGCCTTACGTTATTTAGAACCTTGACAAAAGCAAGGCTCTTACGCCTGACTGTGATCAAAGCTCTAACATCTGCAATCAGGTTCTTATGACATATATCATGCTACATATATTACACCCTTGCGTGTCATCATACATCACATATACTACAGTCCGGTAGGGCGGAGTCATTGGCTCCCCCGAAGGCGCAGGTATGGTCATTGGCCATCACTAGCTCCGGAAAGTCTAGTAAGGAGGAGTCACTGGCTCCCCTGAAAACGCATGTATGGTCATCAACCATCACTAGCTCTGGACTATAAACTTGGGCATTGCCCAACATATCACGAATAACAGGTTTCAATAACTTGTACAAAAGAAAAAATAATGGGGGACTTACCCCCATTCATTTCATATAAACTAGGGCATTGCCCATTACATACATACATAGATGCATCACAACCACACCATCTGGTAGGGCGGAGCATTTGATTCCCCCTAACGGCGGTATCACCACACAGCCTGGTAAAGTGGAGCCATGCGCTCCCTAAGTGGCACAAGTATAGTCATTGGCTACTACCCGTTCTGGGCTACAAGTATAGCCATCGTCCGAACACACAACAATAGAGTAAATGTGAAATATGTCAGACACCATCCTGCTCAATTATCAGGACAATGCTAACATCAAATTGGATTGGATGTCATAAAGGATCTCTGGTTTGACCCACTTGATTGAAGTAGTTTGCCACGACATGTATGGCATAATCGCACCAAACTAGGGGGACTTGTTGGTGTACATATGCTTGGGCCTTGGTTAAGGCCCAAACATATGGTATACCCATTAGGCTTGGGCCTATCTTACCCTAGGCACCTCCCTATATATTGGGGAGGGCACCAAGGTTCAATTCCTCTATCTCCTTTTTCTGTCAACACCCACATATGGAGATCTCTCCATACACACATACTTTCTTTATCCTCTTACAAAGGACCATGGAGTCCATATAAGCATCACCATGCTCTTCATCTCTTCCTAATGACCATGGGTCCATAAACCACGAGATCCTCATGTCACCCCCGCTATGGACACCGTTTCCTCGCCCGGGGTTAACCACCGCAATGGGAGACTAAACATCCAATCCTCCTTCACTCCGATCTGCTGCACAATATGTACCTGTGTGTTCTTACGTACAAACACATTTTTAATAATTTCATTCATTTAAATGGTAATCACACTAACACACTTTCCCATCCTAACACATTTTTTCTTTAATTATATTATAAATATAAACTTTTTTCTTAGTTTTAATATTTTTTAAAACTAATAAAAGAGTTGATGGAAATTAATAAAATAGAAAAAAAGGACGTGTTACTGAAAAAAACTATTCTGAGTTTCGTGAATAACATATCATTACATTATTAGAAACGACATGCTGTTACAAAACAGAAATTATCCATCATCGTTATATTGGATGGATACGATACTAGTTTAATAGGAAACGCTATTAATTTGGATAGATATCAAACTAAGCAAATCTTTTAGAAATTTGATACAAAACTCAATTAAAAGTTGGTTTTTTTAGCAGAGTTTGAAAATTTTACTGTTTCTATTTATAGCTATTTCAAAAGTTAAACTCCTACTAAACTCAATATTTAAAATGTGTATAATTATCATGAAGGTCTACGAATAATGTGCTAAGCATTATCTAAACAATGATATATACTCGATCGAGAATCTTGATTATCGTTTTTCTTTACGGACAATTGGACAAAAGGAATATGATCGAATTGAGATTATAAAAAAACAATATAGTTTTTGTGAGTTTCTTTTGAAGAAAGCGAAGTAAAATGTTTAAGGAAAGAGTTAATAATTAATCAAACACAAATTATTTTTTCACATAAAAAGTTGACTTGGCCAACGTAAATTAATGATTGTTTTATCGGTTTCAAATAAATTAATGATTGTTTTATCAGGTTCAAGAATATTAGTATATCATATGTGAAAGAATCAATTTTATATACGAAATCGTATCAAATTAAATCTTTTTATCTATAAATGGATCATTATTTTTATTTCTTTTCTTCTATATATATATTATCATCTTGAGAACATGATATAATAACGTGAGAACATGATATAATAACGTGATCTAGTTTTATTCTCTTCCATTCTGAAATTTTTCCTCTTCTTTTTGTTTCATTTATTTAACATTAAGGAATCGATCATTAATTATCTACTTAATCTTCTCATATTGGGTCAAACATAATCACTGATTATGTTCTCTCTTAAAAATGAGAGTGGGCTCTAAAAGAAGAACTCATGCTTGACTAAATAAAGTCACGTTCTCATCGTTATATAAGACATGACTAGTTATGTTTAACCCAGAAAAGAGAGAATCCTAACCCTCATTCATAATACACTAACTAGTTAAAGAACTAGTCCTGATGTTCTTGGATATTGTCTAATGGCTCTTGCCTATCAATAGTTTGATATATATATATATACCATTAAAAGTTAAATGATAATTAGTATCTTGATAAATAACTTTAGAAAAAAAAACACACATGAAATTTACTCAAAAAGGCTAATTAATTCATGAGCACCACAACCGCCCTACAAATATTACAAACTACTAATTAATACTGGTCGGTTATGGATTTGAGATCAAACACTGTACGTTTGTCTGTATCCACAGTTCACTTCACTTAAACTTGCATTTTAATACTAATTTGTAACACTTTCGAATTTAGAAAATTAATATTTAAATCTTAAACGTGAATTATATAATTAAAGATTGATATGGCCGGAATAAGTTCAGTACGTTAAGTTTTTATTTTTGAAAAGTTGTAAAAGGGTAATTAACGTGTAGTTTATACCCAACATCATACGGATTCTACTTAAAAAGGGAGGTAAATATACACGCACTACATGCATATAGCTGTGTATTTTGAGAAGTGTATATTGTGTGTTTCTACATACAGTGAGAAACTAGAGAGAGACTAATTTAAAAGCAAAGTAAACGCCAAATTCATATAATTTGCAAGAATATTTCTCAATATTAATTAATGTCGCAAATTCGCACCAAACCACATGCATGCATTACTATACAAGTATACATGCACCCCCAACTGTTGAAAGTAAACACATGCATGGATTAACATTAAAATAAGTCGGTTAGATCATAAGTTTTTAAGGATATTACTTATTATTATGCTTTAGTTAAGCTTAAGCAGCTTTATTATTTGTCTTTTAGCCTTCTAAATCATAACTCTCTCATGTGAAGTCGATTAATTATGAAAATTGTCGCTTCAACGAGCGAAATATATATCTGATAATGATAGGGCAAGCTCACATATGCCACAAGATATCTCATCTTCCGACATTAATTTGTGGCTATCAAAGAAGCTTTTGGTTTCATTTTCTTGTGCAAAGTTAAGTATGGCGAATTAGCAGCTGGTAGCAGCTATATATAATAGGGATTTGCTGGTTAGTCATGTCACTGACATATTAATGATTGAGTTTTTGTTGATTAGTTTGTAGTCGATCTGAACATGCATGTAGAAATTAAGTAATTAACAATAAACATGCTAATGTTGTAGGGTGGGTGGGTCGACAGCAGCATGCATTCCTGACCAAACTGATCGAGCTTACATTTTACAAACATATATTTCAACGTACGCTAGCTATATTATTCAACATGTATTCGTATTACTCTTTGAACATATATATTTTGTCACTTACCTGAAATGATCAATGTCTTATAAAAAGAGTGTTGCTGAGCTTTCAAATTAACAAGACTCGGGGACAGAAACCTGGTGCATTCGCACGCTTAATTTATACATAATTAAGTGCATATATAACAAGATATCGATCGATCAATATATGTCAATTAATTGTATTTGGTTCATGTCCCCGTGATGATAGCATATCGATTAGGTTCATTAATGAGCATGTAACATATATAAAGCGAAGGTCTAGAGATTAATTCGATACTAACCCCCACTCCGATCTCGTGTCGATTGTCAAAACCGTCGATCAATTATATAACCCAAAGGGGTGTGTTACCAATTAAGTTTCTTTTTAAAGGCATGTTGTTAGTAATATATATGATATTAATCATATCAGTCTATGAAGCTGCAGTACCATAGATACTGACAAGGGAATACCTAACTAATAAAGAAAACATCTAGCTAGGGCTCATGGGCTCATTAATTATATCCTAGCTAATAAAGAAACATGCAGAATGCAAAATGTAAAACATGCAGAATGCAAATTTGCATTTTGAGCTGAGTTCATACTAAACGCAGAATGCAAAAAACAAAAAACGCAAAATATAAACATGCAGAACGCAAAATCCGTAGATCGTAAACATAGTACCGTAAAACTTTAAATGCAGAATGCAAAATATAAAATGCAGAATGCAAAATATAAACATGCAGAATGCAAAATGTAAACATGCAAAATGCAAAATTTGCATTTTGAGCTGTGTTCATACTGAAATGCAAAATATAAACATGCAGAATGCAAAATATAAACATGCAGAATGCAAAATTTGCATTTTGAGTTGTGTTCATACTAAAACGCAAAATATAAACATGCAAAATGCAAAAAATGAAAAACGCAAAATATAAACATGACGAATGCAAAATCCGTAGATCATAAACATAAAACAGTAGAACGTAAAATGCAGAATGAAAAATATAAACATGCAGAATGAAAAATGTAAACATGCAGAATGCAAAATTTGCATTTTGAGCAGTGTTCATACTTAATGCGGAATGCAAAAAACGAAAATAGCAAAATATAAACATGCAGAATGCAAAATCCGTAGAAACGTAAATCCTAAACCGTAGAACGCAAATCCGTAAAATGCAAACATGCAGAATACAAAAAACATTTTCAAAAACTGTTTATTACACAGAAAAACTGACTTGCATTTGGCAAACATGCTGCCAAAATGCAAAATATGTACACAAAAACACTATAGCTGCCAAAATGCAAAAAAAAATTCATGTTCAAAATTTTTTTTTAAAAATATGGGAAGAGTGATCTTGTTTGAAATATGATTAAAAAACTAAAAGATTGGTATAATTTTTTTTGATTAAATTCACAAAACTTAAAAAGTTATGGCAATTTAAAGTTTTTGGTGGTTTTTTTTTTAAATCGTGGGTGTGGGTGGGGGAGAATTACATTTTTGCCCTATTCTTTCTAATTAATACATTATAATTACAGTTTTGCCATCGTTCAATCTTATCCATTGATTTTGATGATTCAAAGGTCCAGATTGGTTTTTTAGGTTCTTTGTTTAAGGAGGGGTTCTTTGTTGATCCAATTTATATATATATATATATATATATATATATATATATATATATATATATATATATATATATATATATATATATATATATATATATATATATATATATATATGACGAGAGATCAAATAAAAAGAGTTTTAAGGTACAAAGTGTAAGGATAAATCCTGGCATGCCACGTGTCTTTACTGAATAAAGGGTATTTTTGGAACTAGAAAAAATATCAATTTCTCTCTCCCTAATTAGTGACCTACGTTCTATATCCTACGTCCAAACCCTAGTCCCGTTTTTAATCTTTCCGCCTCCTCCCTGGCCTTCCCGAGCGACTCTCCTCCATGCTTTCCTACCTTCGCCGTTCATCGGTAAATCGAAGGTATTCGCCGCCATTGTGAATCAGCAGCGAAGTACATGAATCGATGGTGCATCTGACGACGAGATCTGCAATGCTTCGTCCATCGTCGATTTGATGCCCTGCTTCGTCCATCGTCGCCCACGATTTGATGCCCTCCTTCTGTCCGTCGTGTGCTGTTTATCCAACATCGCCGCCGCTGGTTTTGATTCGCCACCGTTGCAGGTTTGATTCTTCGCCGTCGCCACCATTGCAGGTTTGATTCGCCACTGTTGCAGGTTTAATTCTAGGGTTGTGCATCTTGTTATTTGTGCATCTGGTTACATCTGTGGTCTCTGATTCATCAAAGGATTGCTCAAAAAAAAATTTTGGTGAGGAAAAAACCTCGAAGGGTTCGGTTGGTTCGTTGCCGCCGCCGTTTTCTTCAAATGCTCCCAAACCTGTTGATGTTAGGGGCCATGGTATGGATCAAAATTATCGTCTTGATGTTAGACAGGTTCGTTTTGCTTCAAAAACAACTATTTTTGGTTCTACTTTGGCCGATTTTGGTCCTTTCACGACGATTGCGGCGGGTTGAGAGTGGTGGTGGTGCATCAGTTTTGTAGAAGTTTATTTTTGTCCCCCTGGTATCGTTTGCTTCCTGTTTAAGAATTCATCAATCTATGGATGAATTATGTTCATCAATTACTTTGAATGATCGTCTTTAATCATATTTTTCATTTTTTTCTCTGTATATATGAATATTGTGAATCAATTTTTATGTTGTGTATATATGAATATTGTGAATCAATTTTTATGTTGTGTATTGGATGAATATTTTCTACATTGTTTTGAATCAGTTTGATTCACTAATCGATTTGATGCATTTTGATTTGTTCATCATCTGTTCATAAAATTGTTTGTAATTTTATTAAAACTGTGTATCAATTTATTTTTTGATGAGTTAATGCACTAGTTGTGCATCAGAATAATTCTGGAGAGATGATGTTTAAAATTTATTCCTAAATATCAGGAACCAAATTGTTAAAAAACTAATATACCCTTTTTGTAATTTTTTTTAATTAAAACAAAAAGAAAAAAAGCCAATTTTATAGGAGCGGTTACAGGAAAAGTGAATGGCTGAGATTTCTCCTTACTCTTTGTACCTTAATTCTCTTTTTACATGATCCCTATGGAGGTTCATGCGAAAAGTGTTTTATTTGCGAAAAGTACGAGAAGCAATTCTGGCCTTTAGATGATTTGATCAATGGTTATTATTATTCATGGCATTATTGTAAATAAAACCAAATTTCCTACACCCGTTATACTCCGCTTTCCCCTTTCCATTTCCTTTTTACTTTAAAAAAAAGAAAAAAAGAAAAACAAAATTTCTGATTGGTAGTTAATGGGGATGTGGGGGTGGGAGGGGTGGGTTTTGTCAGCGAGTCTCACAGCCCGGAGGAGAAAGGTACCCGGCGAGTTGAGGGTACCCGAGATGGTGTTCCCCTCGTACCCGCGTCCCACTCGATCAGCGGGTTGCTCCCACAACAGGTAACACTCAATTTTATATACATATAAATATATCTCTCTTCCCCACCAAACAGCAGCCCACACTTCTTTTTCCCCAACAAGACGCAACCGGCAACCGCCGCCCATCCTTCTTCTTCCACCGTTGCCGCCAACCGGAGATCTCCCATCGTTGTCAGGAACTAGCACCTTCGCCCTCACTTTGCCAACAGGTTCTCTCTTTCCCGTATAACTAGCACCCTCACCCCCACTTTTTAAAAAACGCTAGATCCACACCCCGTTGTTCTTGTCTAGCCGACAAATTTTGAGGCGCAGCCACCGTTGCTGGCGATGGGTAAATCCATCACCACCGCCGCTGCTTTACTTCACCTTGATTGGTTTCCGTTAACACCATCGCCACCAAAAACCTTTATCATTTGCTTTCTTTCTTTTTTGTTTTGTTTTCATGTTAGAAAACGAGAAAAGATGCTGGTTTAGGATTTTTGCATTGATGATTTTGCATGTTTCTCTTTTTACACGTGTAATTAGAATAGAAAGTTTTTAGGTTGTTTTTACAACTCATATATAATAGGTTTTTTCATCTATACGTAGAATACGTAGTTTTTTTTTATTGTATATTGGTAAACATATATGGATGAATTTAACTTTTTAGTGTTATTCATCTTCTTTACCAGTTGTCATATTCATATGAAGTCATCATTTCTTTTATAAGTAGCCCGGTCCATACAAAGCCATGTTTATAAGTTTTTGATAATATTGTTCATAGATGAATAGTTGATTAGTTGTGTTTTTGGGTGAACAAAATTCTTAATCTCTAGTGTTCTATATCCTTGTTCGTTAATGAAAAGTATATGTCACTACTACAAAAAACACCTTTAGGCCCGGTTTTTTAAGGCTTTCAGACCCGGTTTTAAGGGGGGCTTGAAAGGGGGGGAGCTTGAAAGGGGGTATTCAGGCCCGGTTAAAAAACCGGGTCTGTTATGACTTTCAGGCCCGGTTCTCTTTTAAAAAACCGGGTCTAATTCCTTTTTTTTTTTAAATAATATTGAAAAAATTCATGAAGAACATTCATATGATCCATAAAGAACATTCATCTGACTATCTCCAAGTTTCAGTAGAGCATTTCAAAAACACATCATACACAATCAACTCTACAAACAAATAAAAAAGTAAAACCGATTTAGAAGCAATGTTCAGAACCAACATACAGATCTTGAAATCAATGAATAAACAAGAACATATGAAACAAAACACAAACATACAGATCTTGAACAAAAATCAGAACCAATCTTCATATGAAACACAAACATACAGATCTTGTAATCGATGAATAAACAAGAACATATGAAACAAAACACAAACATATAGATCTTGAACAAAAATCAGAACCAATCTTCATATGAAACACAAACATACAGATCTTGAAATCGATGAATAAACAAGAACATATGAAACAAAACACAAACATACAGATCTTGAACAAAAATCGGAACCAATCTTCATATGAAACCCCCAAATCGAAGCAATGTTCCAAATCGTAACCCGAAAATCGTAACCCCAAAATCGGAACTAACCTTTGACGAAAACCCAGATTTGTTGAAGTCAGGTGGTGGCGGTTGTCGGAAGGTGAAACAATTTCATGTCGAATCACCTAAAATCGGAACTAACCCTCGACGAAAACCCTAAAATCGGAACTAACCCAGATCTGTCGAAAGGTGGTGGCGAAAACCCTCGACGAACCAATCTTAATACGAAAACCCTCGACGAAAACCCTAAAGTCAGGTGGTGGTGGTTGTCGGAAGGTGGTGGCGGTCGATGGAGCCTGGAGTTAGAGAAGTCGAGAGGGTGGAGTTAGAGAAGTCAAGAATCAGTGAAGAGATCGATGAAGATATTGAAGAGTTGGCTGGAGTTAGAGAAGTCGATTTAGACCCTAAAACATTTAGACCCGGTTTATAATAAGAAACAGGGTCTGAATCAATTTTAATTTTTAGACCCGGTTTCTTTAGAAAAAACAGGGTCTGTATGTGTTTATAAATTATCTCACACGCATAACCATAAGATTTTGACCCGGTTTCTTTTAAAATAACCGGGTCTGAATGTTTTTTAGATATTCTGACCCGGTTCTGTTTTAAAAAACCGGGCCTAAATGTAAAAAAACGCGCGTTTGACCTTTTAAGCCCGGTTTTAGGTGCTTTTTTTAAAAACCGGGTCTAAATGGGGGAGCTTAAAAGTGTTTTTTGTAGTAGTGTGTGAGAAAAATACGAGGGATAAATAGCTTGAGTTTTTTGTTTATTAGTATAAACTTTTCTCTAGATCTGTTTTTTTTTAATTTGAGTTTTTTTATATATGTTCAATCGGTGAATAAAGGTTGTTTTTAAGTTGTTTTCTTGTTCAACAGGTGAATATAATATTGAATGATGTTTAAAGTTTAATAGTTGCTTTTGTTTCTATATGGGATTGTTCAATATTGAATTTTATAATGGTAATTAGTTGATAGTTACTTTTGTTTGTGTATGAAATGTTCAATATTGAATTTTATAATGTTTAAATGGTTTTTTGGGTTATTTTTATTTTATTTACTAATAAAAGAAATTATGCATTACTAAACAAGAAGCATTAGAAATTACAATAACAGAAAAATTGTAAATAGTATGTTGTATTCAATAAAGAACACAGTATACATAAGGTAAAATTTATAATCCCCATGTTGTGTTCAGTGTTGAACACCGTATTAATAGTAAAATAAATAAATTTCATAAATCTGGAAAATAGTTAATTAGAGAGAGAGAAAATTAATTAAAGGAGAGAGAAAATTTTGTTTACTAATATACCCTTTTGAATTAAATAAAAATAATAATTATGATTAATGTAAACCATAAGATCAAAAGCAAATCAAAGGCTGAAATTACTTCTCGTACTTTTTGTAAAGGGTTAAAGCCATAAAATAACGGTCTACTTTTCCCATTTTCCCATTGTGGCACGTCATGTTTTTTTTACACATTTGGCCAGTAAACTTATCAAAACCGGTTGATATGGCCATTTCATGACCTGCAACCTTTTCATCCCGTTTTTTGCGATTTTTGGGTCGATTTTTGATCGTTTTGTGTATTTTTTTTTTTGTAGAATCTTGTAATTTATCATTATACCTTTCAAATGACACCAAATTCATGAATTTTCGTCAAGTATTGAGGGAGAATTTCGAACTCAAATTTTTGTTTTTTTGTGTTAATGGGTTCGAAAACAAGGCAGAAAAAAAGATGTGTTTTTAGCTTGATTCTTGATCATTTTATATAATTCTTTTTATACATTGACGTAGATAATCTTTTTACCTTTCAATGGACACTAAATTCATGAAAAACCATCAAGTGTAGGCCAAGTTATTGCTAATTAAAGTCGATAATGACCCTATTCGACACCCTTACGGTATTTCGATAAATTGACACATTTTAAACTCGTTTTTATTCGTTTTTTTGTACTACTTGATAGACAACTCGATTACCTTTCCATAGACTCAAGAATTATTAATTTTCATCAAGTATAAATGAAGAATTTCGGGTTTAAAGTTTCGATTTTAAGGTGAAGAAGAAAAGGGGGAAAGATGACCTGCTATAGCAGGTCAAAATAACCTAAATGGCCATATCAACCGGTTTTAATAAGTTTACTGGCCAAAAGTGTAAAAAAAACATGACGTGCCACAATGGGAAAATGGGGAAAGTAGACCGTTATTTTATGGCTTTAACCCTTTTGTAAATAAGAAGCTTTTCGCATGAACCCTCCCCTCTATATATATATATATATATATATATATATATATATATATATATATATATATATATATATATATATATATATATATATATATATAAAAGATGGTAGTTTAAAGTTAGTATATACATACACAATATTTTAGTTTAACATGAATCTAATGCATTTGCCAATTACATTATGTACATAAGGTTATATGGCCTATTTATTTTATAAGACTAAATGTGACTTATATAAACGTAAGGGTAAAACGTCAAAATTAACTGAGGGCTAAAATTGAGAAAATAAAATGAATAGTATTTTTACTTTGTGGGCCATATCTATGTTCATAAAAGAACTTGAATCATTAACCTTCAAAGAGAGGACATATTAATAGTTGTTGTGCGTTGATACCGCTAGGCCAAATTGGGTTTGGTTCGGTGAAAAACAAAAGTTGAGTAGGAGTTTAAAGTTAAAGTTTAATGAATTTTTATGTTAGTAGATATGGTTGTAAATAATGATAATTTTTTGAATGATTAACGAACGGTCTCTAATTCACACATATTATGACAAAACATGAACTCTTAACTTCAGATTGGGAGAGACATTTTAATACACTTTGATACTACTAGACGAATACCATATATTTGATTTGTAAATATAATAAAAATCAAAATTCTGGCCCGAAACCCTTCAGATTCTTTGATGAGTGGCTCAAGGAGAAGAGTTGTGAAGAAACAGTTAGAGAAGCATGTTCAAAGTAAGTTGACTCCCGAAATGGAGATTGTCGATTTTGTGGGAAACTACAGAACGTTAAACAGGCTTTGAAACATTGGTCTAAAGCAACTTTTGGAAACATTGATATGGAGATTAGTAACTTACAGTGAGAGTTGAAAGTAGAAGAGGGAGGGTTGTCTCTACAAGAAAAGAAGGAGTGGGATGAATGTTATTTGAGTCTAAAAAACAAAGAATCACATAAGATAAATATGCTTCGTCAAATGGCAAGAATCAAGTGGAACATGGAAGGGGATGAGAACACGTCCTTTTTTCATAATAGCATCAAGAGAAGAAATGCGGCATCTAACATAAGTGGCATACTACAAAACGGGTTATGGGTGGAGTCGGTCGAAGAAATAAAACAACAGGCAGCAAACTTTTTCGAAGATTTCTACAAAGAAAAGGAGGTAAGGAAGATAAACTATGTAAGCAACAAGTTTAAAAAGCTGTCTGATACTGAAAGATGGAGTTTCAAACAAAAATTCACATTGGAAGAACTAAGACAGTCAGTTTAGTCGTGTGGTGGGAATAAGGCCCCGGGCCCGATGGTTTTAGTTTCAGATTTTTTAAACATTTTTGGGAACTAATCAAGAATGATCTATTACAAGCGTTGAATTGGTTCTGGGAAGAAAAGAGAATTTCTCAAGGATGTAATGCATCCTTTATAACGCTAATCCCAAAGGTGGTGGATCCTTTAGTGTTTGGTGAACTTAGACCAATAAATCTAATTGGATCCTATTATAAAATAATTGCAAAATCATTGGCTGCAAGACTACAAAAGGTAATATCAAATCTGATCGGACCAGAACAATCAGGTTTCTTAAAGAACAAATCAATCTTGGACGGGATCTTGGTTGTGGGGGAGGTATTAAAAGATCTTAACAAAAGAAAACAAAATGAAATGATTCTAAAATTAGATTTTGAGAAAGCATATGACAGTGTTAGTTGAAGCTTTTTGAGGGGAGTTGTGACACAGATGGGATTCGAGGAAAGATGGGTGGCTTTGATGGATGCTTGCTTAAACTCATCTACTATATCGGTACAAATAAATGGGTCTCCATCAAGGTAGTTCAAACCACAGAGGGGAGTGAGACAAGGTGAACCCTTATCACCATATTTGTTTTTGTTGATAGCAGAAGCTTTAAATATCATGTTGAAAGAAGTAGTGGAGAAGAAGATCTTTCAAGGTGTGGTGATTGGTAAAGACAAAGTTCTTGTGTCTCACTTGCAATATGCAGATGACACAATTATCTTTGGAAAATGGGGAAGAAGAAACTTTAAATTTATCACTGCCCTCTTATCGTGTTTAGAAAAAGCTTCGGGTTTGAAGGTAAAATGGAAGAAAAACGGTTTGGTGGGGACCGGGATCTGATTACAGGAACAACATAGAAGGGCAGCATCAATAGGTTGCAAGGTGGTAGATGGATTGTTTTACTATTTAGGAGTACCGGTTAATGTTTCAATGAAAAAGCAGTCACATTGGGAAAAAGTGATCAACAGATTTGATACGGTTTTGTCAGGATGGAAGAAGAAAAGCTTATCGATGGGGGGAAGATGGATGCTAATTAAATCGGTTATCTCAAGCTTGCCTGTTTACTACTTATCTCTATTCTGGGCTCCAACCAGTATCCTTTCCTGTCTAAATTAAATTAGAAAACAGTTTTTTTTGGGGGGGGGGGATGCATAGGTGAAAAGATGGCTTGGATTAAGTGGGATTTGATTCATTTAAACAGGGACTTAGAAGGGTTGGGTGTGAGTGATCTAAATGTTTTTAATATAAGCTTGTTGCTAAATGGTGGTGGAAATTCCGTGTTGAATTTGACACACCTTGGGTGAAAGTAATTAGGAGTGTTTATGGGTGGGACGGGGGTTTGGATCTTGAGTCAAACACAAAACATCATGGGATTTGGGGCGGTATCATTAATGTGGAAATTGAGTTGAAACACAAAGGAATTAATGTAAATTCATTACTTAAAGTGAGGGTGGGGGATGGGAAAAAGATAACTTTTTGGAGAGACATTTGGGTAGAAGAGTCACCACTTTACAAACAATTTTCTCGTTTGTATAACAAGATAGGTTGTACAACAAAATGGATCGCAGATATGGGCATATGGGTTAATGATACTTGAACTGGAGACTACAAGACCATGGTGCATTGAGAAGAAGAGTGGAAGAGAAGTTCACAAATTTGCAGCGGATACTAAATGATACTCGATTAAGGAAGGATACGAAGGATGAATGGAAGTGGATGGACAGCAATCAAGATGGCTTCTCTGTCAAAGATACGAGAGAATTTCTGGAAAAAAGTTGGTGCTACAATCAATGGTGAGACCGAGAACTTTCTGGTCAAAATTGCTACCAAAAAAGGTTGCAATTTTCGCGTGGAGAGTCGATCTTCGAAGAATTCCCGTCAGAGCAAAACTCGTAGACAAATGTATGGATATCCCATCAATACTGTGTCCACGCTGTCATCAGGATACTGAATCAGTGGAGCATGCGATTTTCAAATGTGGGGTAGTAAAACAAATTTGGCAGTGGGGTATTGTATTTGGAGGAACCGTAATGATTTGGTGTTTAAAGGAATTAACAGGCCAGGTGATATCATTTTTGACATACAAAGATTGATCAGCTTTCAATGGATCAACGGGAGACTAAAGGAAGGTGTCAAGCTATCATTGAAAATTTGGTAAATCATACCATCGATTATATATATTTTGAAAAAATAGAGTAAAGGATTAGAACTAGCTGTTAGTGTGATAAATGTAATAGGGCAATTTCATTTAGTGTGCTAACAGCTGAAGAGGGCCCAACACTGCTTCTGTTGGGATGATCGATCTGTACATTAGAAACTAACTAGTGTACATAACCGTACTTTGTTGCGGAAACATACAACCAAAATATATAAATAGAATAATAATAAAATTTAAGTGTAAATCAAAATATGAAATTGTAACTAACTCATGTTTATACATATTATGATGGTTATATACTTATATAACGAAATGTATTATTTAGTAGAGAGTTCGTATCTTCTCATACTTTTTCCTTCTACTTATCCATCTACTTCCAAAAGAACACAAATGTTAAAATCAATTGAAATGGCGAGAAAAGAGAATTAGTGGACTCCAATGTTATTTTGTGGTTAATAGAAGGATGAATTAGTATGAAAAACTAAAGTATATATCGTTTTTCTTTTCAGAAACAATAAAAAGGAAAAAGAATATAGAAAAAAGAAACAGAGACGGAGGCAGACGTTAAAATGGAGAAAAATGAAAATTAAATAATGAAAACACGCCGACTCGAACCCAAGGCAATAGTTAATTGAATGCCTTAACAACCATAGTAAACCACTCTGCCATCACTACATTTGTTTAGAAAATGAAACTTTAAATATTTAATAAGTGTTTTTTTCCTGAAAATTGTATGGTATATCTAATGTTCTTCTTCTAATATTCTTGAACTTTGAGCTATTACTTATAAAAATTGCTTTTTTATGAATAATATCTATCTTCCTAATTTCAAATTTATATACGTTTTCTTTATTAATTTAAGATTTTACATTTTGGTTTGAGTTAGTTGTTTATTTTACATTATTATTAAATAACTCAACTAGAGTAATTCCAGTATAATACATGGGTTGTTTAAAAAAGATAAATATTAAAATTAATAGAAAATATTAAATAATTATAAGATTCAAATATAATAAATTCACATTTTTTAAGGTTAATACCTGTGTGAAACACGGGTTTGTTTAAATAATAATAAATTTTAAAACTTAATAAAAATATTAAAAATTATAAAACGCGAAATATTTGAGAGTTTAAAAAAACGAAGACAAAAGATGTCAACATCAAAACCATTGATGAAAGCGTCGACACAAGAATACTAACGTGATGGAAAAAAGCATGTTGTTATAATATGAATAGATGTTATTGTATTTTTTTTGTACAAGACGCCTATTATTATCGTTATGATTATAAGCAATAAGATGAAATTTTAAAATAAAGAGTTGTCTTAAATATCAAAATTAAAATCAAAATATTAAAAGCACAACACATGGGTAATACGATTAAACATCAATTAGTTGTTATATTAAGTATTATAATTTAATTAAGGGTTATTTTTATCTTAATTCCCATTGGTTAGTCATATTAATTTAACTCTAAAATGTTAAAATCAAAATTATAAAATTATAAGAATTAACAATTGAGATTAAATATTTTGCTAAATGAAAGTTCAAGATCATCTAATAATCTTTTCCTAATTAGTCTTTTGTATATATTAGAAGATATCATGTTTTGTTTTCTTATCCATTTTTATTATACTAATAAGGTTTTCAAGTGGACTTCAAGTGATACAAATTTATATTGGAATGAGTTAAAACAAATGAGAAATTGTCATGGCTTAGTAAAAAAAACTATAAAAAGTTTGTGTAAAACACAATAGCATCAATCAAAAGTGTGATTCATTCATAAGCACGTTACAATTTTCATTTTCTTTTTACATATGTTTTCTATTATAAGTTTTTTTTAGTTTATTGAATGCGTTGATCTATATAAAATGTGGAACGAAACTCCTAAGAAAAATAAAAGAGTCTTTTTGAAAAATATTGAAGAAGAAAAGGACGTTTTTTTCCTGTATTTAACAAAGAATAAATCTTATTTACTGGATTATTGTACATTTCAATATGTATTATCTTATGTATTACAATAAAATGAAGGATGTTTTTCAATGTGAGATCTAAAAACATATATTTCCGTGGCATCGGTATATGAAAAATAAATCATGTAACGAAGTGGATTATTATTTGTACAATTGGTACTTCGAACTTGGACCGAGCATGAAGAAATTAACGATACTTTTTTATCTTTTGAGTTGTTTAGACGGATCGGTCACTCAAGATCTTTGGGGGAGAAGGGTGGATTGTTAGTGTAGATGATTTGGAAGATATAATCATAGGCCATGTATAGTTAGGTTTCATTTGTATACTTGGTGGAATTTGGCATAGAACCTATCACTAAAATACCCCCAAACCATTTCAAGGGAAAATATTGTAAATATACATGTCTAAAAAATCAAATAACTTATTAATTTTTCATTTACACAATCATCCCTCATTTACATTAAGGTTTCACCAAAGATGTTTTACACTGATTTAGATCTCTTCGCAGTTGCAGCTTCGTTTAAATTCTTAATCTTAAATCGCCCCATATTTGATATGCAAAAAGAATCTAGAATAATTGGATTTCTTTCTTTTATTAGTTTACCTATTAAAAAACATGTTTTTACATATACATTTTTATACCCCACTACGAAGCGTGGACTAAAATACCTCGTTAAAAAAAAGGAGGGAAGGGGTGGCTCCAACGCTGGGCATGCAGGTCAAAAGTAATGGTCTTAACCATTGGGGCAGAACTTAACGTTGTTTCTTAATTTGAAAATCGAATATATATATAAATTAGGCGGCGCACGTTAAAGAAACCCACTAATGAACAGTAGATTTGGCGCATTATAAGGTCTTGAGCAATGTATATATATTAAATATATCAATATATCAATACATATATGGCTTTTAGAAAGAAAAAAAAGGAAAATTGAAACAAAATTAATATAAGGGGATAATTAACCTAGATGCTTGCGTGCTGTTTTTTTTTTTTTAATAGATGAACATAACCTCAACTTGCTTAATACGCATAAAAAATTGAAGTAGCCGGAAGATAGATGCTGCAATATTGTTACACTATAAAATATTTAATTTAAGTGTTATTTGTTTTTAAAGACATAAATAAGCTTATGTCTGTTAAAAAATAAGAAAAGATTCAAAATGTCTTAAGTCTGAGAATGTTTGTAAAAAAAAGAAGTAATTTTTAACATCTCAAAATAAGTAAAAATAAGACAAAATTATGTCTTATGTATACGAAAAAAAGTGGTTCTGCACGTCCATAGACGTTTCTTTAAAATAAGACTTTATTTGAAAAAACAAACAAAACCTTAGTTTAGTGTAATGATTTTAAAATGTATTTAACTTTACACGTTTTGCTATAGTGTGTTTTTATTAGTTTTAATCCTCCATACTCATAGTTTCATTTTCTAATATTTATAGTGTCAATTGTTTTAGTTTGTGACAAAATATCTTTATTTTCTAGTATTTTTCTTTGTATACGTCAAATAGTATGTCAAAATACGGATAACTATGAACCAAACTATCGGTATACGCCCAGGTTTTTCTCGGTTTGGTATATATGAGTACCCATTTCACAAAATTCGGTTTTAAATACTTAAACTCATGTGTATCCTTTTCATATATATACGGTTCTCAAGTTTCTTACTAACGGTCGGTCAGCTTATTGAGTCGGTGACGAAAAGTGATGATCACAAGTTGACAGCAAGAGTACGTCGAGCCGTCCAGAATACGGCAGACGGCACCCAACACAACGCGGTTTGTATTGAAATTAGGTGGGGTTTGAGCCAGGTGGCATTGCCACGTGTCACGAAGCGGTTTACCTCCAACAATTTTATTTGCCACGTGCACAGTGGACTAAGTTACCAAAAATGCTCACGGAAAAGACTTGTTCGGTAGTGGTGGTTTACTAAAATTGTAATATATGATATAGTACAAATACGAGTATAACAAGTAAACTTACTTTACACGTTAATGTAGAAAGAAGGTAGTAAAATCGAAGAACATGGTTGAAAAACAAAAGTTACGTACTCGATATTGTTTACTACCGGTATGGGATAAAGTTTAGACGGTGTTTGTATTGAATGATTAAAAGAGTTAAAATCTAAAAATATTCCTTTTTAGTAAGTTTTATAAATCTAAAAACATTTTGGTAATGTTTGTAAAAAAATATTAAATTTTATTCCGTTCTATATTAGTTATGTAATAGTTCATTTTCATTCCCAAATGATTAGCAAGTTTTTTCTATTACAACAGAATAACTTATTCTTATATTATCTATTTCAATCATTTTTATCAAAAATTTCCCAAGAGAAAATTCATACTTCTCTTATGCAGGATTCAACCACGAAATCTTCGTTGGGATTTTCATGTGTTTACCGATTCCTACACACCCACTTAGTAGTTTAGAGGGTTGCATTTTCTTTTATGTTATCTTTTGTAGCAAAAAAATATTGCATTTTTGTTAATCTTCTTTAACGAGTGTTACGCTGTTGTTAATTTCATATTAGGTCTAGGTTGAACTTGTCCTAATTTATCATTACTAGCATAGTTATGCGGCAATGGCGGTAACGAATAGTTTTGCTCAACAACTTGTTCTTTTTAATTATTAAGTCATTTAAATTTCATAAATGTTTATTAATTTAGGTTATAAATTATTCAAATTCATGAGTTTGTTTATACACATTTTAAAAAAATTAAGTTTAACTATTCATTATGTGATAATATATTTATAATAAAATGTTTAGTTGTTGAATAATATTTTGTAATAATTAAGTTAATAGGCATTGACTTGCTGTAATAAGAATGTTCTTATTGCGGAAGATTGTTCACTAAATTGATATATATGAATCTCATTAAATACATCTAATAGTTAATTTATTTAATAATTTTCATTTACTTTCATTTGATGGTAATACTTTCAATTTACTTTAAAACTTAACAGTTATGAAAATTGTAAATACTTTATAAAGAAGTAAGATATATTTCACTTTTAAGTATTGCCAATTATCATTAACAATCTGCACGTATAAATAATGTTGATACCATTTTAGGCCATGGTGGCATATTCTATACGAGATTGCACAGCCATTTGATTGGTTCTCAACTTTATCTAAGCGATAGACTCAGATTCCACTACTATATACCTATATCTTACCATCTTATATATACATATCCACTTGTGAATAGGAATCTTGTATATCATGTATTCAAGTACTTAAGTAACCTAGTATTACTATTCCCATGTTAAAATCATAAATTACTAGTAAGTAGTAACATATGCTAAGTCAGACATGGTAGTACCTAAAGATTCTTCAACACCTTCATCTCAATTTTTAGATATTATTATCTTCAAATAGGTGTTGGTTGGTGTCCAATAGAGGTTGAGCTATACTATAAAATCTCCCTATAAATCTTGTTCACATATGGTGTTTGACAGTTTGAGTAAGCACATCCAGTTTGGCTTTGTGTAATCTTGATTTCAAGAATTAGATTTGCTAATCGAAAATCATATTGCAACAAAATGGTAGACACCCTCACATATATTTTAATCATGTTCTTATTGTAAAAAGTTGTCGCTTTCCATAATGTACACATGTTTTCAAACTATGCACATCCATAGTGGGAAGCAAAAGAGAAACGGCGGAAGACAAATGTGGAAAGCAAAGATGGTAATCGTGGCAAAAGACTAGTGGGCTGTTCGTGTGCGTGTTGAGAGAGAGAGAGAGAGAGAGAGAGAGAGAGAGAGAGAGAGTATTAAAGTGTGTGATCGACTTAAACACTAATTTACCCTCAAATATAAAATACTTAACATTTTTTTAACGTCAAACTCTAAACCTAGTTCACTATTCACACCGTGACTTGAACTCATAACATTTTGGAAGAGGACACCACCTCACAACACCAAATATCGTTGTGCTACAAGTCATTTTGTATAAATAATGAGTAACATACTTGGCAGAATTCTGCTGACAAAAAAAGGATAAGTAAACCCGACATACTTAAAAAAACCATTAAAATATAAAAAATTGAAAGTAGTTTTGTGATAAGTCCTATAAATAGTGGTAAACGGAATTGAAATCCTCTAAAATCAAAAGCTCAAGTTCATTTGCGAATTATGTGACTGTGTTCGAACTAGAAGCCTAACCTAAAAATGGATCAATCCGAAGCCTAAAAATAGTGCTAAGATTATGTATATTAAAGTTTATTTTATATGCATTTTTCTTGAAAATGAGCCGACTCGAAACCCAACCTAAAAATCCGTTTTTCCCTAAAAAACAACTTGAACCTTTTTTCCAGTGAAATGGGTAGTCATAAAACACGAACAGATACAAACACAAAATTAACTTAGATAAAAATGGGTCGACATGAAATTAATATACAAAAATAGGTCGATACAAAAACAACAAGACACATAACCCGATATAATCGGAATTGTCAATCTTAGTTTTAATACTTTGTGTCATTATATTAGTGCAGATTGTAAAAACAGAAGAATGATTTTTATAATTAACTTAAATATTATATAAAGTTATTTCTTGGGTCTGTATTTAGTTCATTTTGTAGGTAGGAACTAGTTTCAGAAATTCTATATTAAGGAACCCATAACATAGTATAATTAATTAATTAGTGGTGTAGGGTTACGAACAGGTCATTATCTTCATAATCAACATATAAATCATGGTATGATCCAAAAACTTTTAAAAGCCATTTGTGTAAGACAGTTAGTTGGGGTGTTTTATTAGGTAAAAGGATAATACTAAATACCAGTTAGGTTGTTGAGTCAGACCACGAACTACACAACACAACACTGATTTATGAAATAAATTATCGTACCACGTAAAAGTTCGGCACCACGTGGATGGATGTAAAAGCACCAAGTATATAAATTTAATTAAAGTGCATATTAAAATAAATATATTTTTATGTATTCATACATGTTATAGTGCTGTATTATACATTAAGATAAGATTTGTCTTTTGTATGTAGATCACTTTTTTTAAGTCTCTTCCAACTAATAAACAAATTCAATCTATAGAATATTAAAATTTATAAATAAAGAAACAATAAACAAAACCTAGAAACAAGCAAAAACCTCATCTCACCCGAATTAAACCGAACCAACTAACACGTTTTCGGTCAGTTTTTGGTTCTTATATTTCTCTTTTTCAGTTTTCCGTTTCAATGAGTACGGGTTTTTACCCGGAACCAATTAGAAACAATCGGTTCCGTCCTTGGGGCATTTTTTGTTCTGATTTTTCAGGTTCGGATTAGTTTTGGAACTGAGCTCATCACTAACCAAACACTAACATAAATCAAAACCACTGATCTTTTTAGCTTAGGTGTATCTTCCAGAGAAGCTTATTTGAGAAACACATGGCATTTCAAACTTACAAAAACAGCAATTGCACACAAGTGTATGTAGATGCACTCTTTAATAACCATAACATGAATGCATTTGACCATCAGTCTGCAAAGATATTTTGCTGAACAAGATGACAAGTTACATTCAGATTACAGAATAAGTCGACAATGTCAGAATTCATAGTCCTTAAAAACACAATTAAAACTACTATTTAACAAACCAATTATGTAGCAGGATTAGGGTAAACTTTAGGCTTTGGCTTCACTTCAACTTCGTTCACACTGCGTACAAAGATGGCATCTGGTTCATGACTGCAAGATGAAACAAACCATAAGCAGAAGGATGATAAACAGAAAACGGGCCAGGTAGTCATGTTGGACTGCAAAAAAGACTGTCCAATTATTTATAAAATCTTTGTGAGCTGATAATTTTTTAGATATTATTAGTTAATATCAATATTAATCTAAATTTATCAATACAACAATTTAGAAGCTTGTGTGCATTTAATATACAATTAGATTTTACCCATTTTCTTTTTAACTAATTTTTTTATTTCACCGTGACCAATTAGAGATAAACATTATCCAAATTGACCCATTCATATGCATTAAAAATACATTTACTTTTTAAACTCATTTCCTTATAACTAAATATTTTTTTATCAATTCGACCCTGCATATACATCCCTGACCATGATTGAAACCCGTTCTTAATTAAAGGTGTTTAAAACTTTAAATTGCCACATCTACAAAAACAAAAAGGACAAAGATGTGAAATATTAGAAAACGTTTCTTACGGTTTCTCTCCCTCTTCATATGTATAACTGGATGCAACAGCTAATAGTCGACCATCTCTGCTAAATGATAGAGCAGCAACACTTGTAGGGTACTTTGAGTACTATATGAAGACAAACAACTGTATTAGAATCCATGACATCATAGATTGACCTACATTTGGAGAAATGTAGCAGTATGTAGTAAAATTAATACCTGATAAAGCCTCTTTTTGTTGTTTCCATCCCACACATTGACAAAACCATCACAACCGCCGGTTGCAAATGTCCCATAGCTGCAAGTAGAAGGATATTTATAGTTAAGTTACCACTAATCTAAACAAATATTATTTGTGTTAGAAACATAGCTTCAGCTCAATGAGTATAACTGTGAATTGAATAACTGTAAAATAAACTTACACAGGGTGAAATGCTATGGCATTTACAGGGTACACAATGTCTCTCCCAGCTTCAGATTTCCGGTGACACTTGAATGCGTATCTGAAGAAAGCATAAAGACGTCATGAATTTAATAAAATACATTGTTTTACAAAATGACAACCTTTCGAATGAATAAATCATTAAAAGCGTAAAGTTAATATAAAACAAAAAAAATTATACTTTTTGGATTGCCCAGCTTCAGAGAGATCAAAAAATTCCATAGCAACACGACCTTCAACAGAGCTAAGAGCATAACCTGCAAGTCATCATCTTAGCCAAAGGAGAATAAAAAGACGAAAACAAGACATCGAGAAGAAACTTATAAAAGATCCTTTAAACAGGTTTAAAAAGAGCTTGAAAAATTATTATTTTTCCTTTTAACTGTTCACCAAATTTAACATCTCAGTGAGCAATACCTGTTCCATTAGGATAACATCGTACACATCTAGTTTGGTATTTCAATGAAGATTCCCTTCGTTGTTCAGGTTGAGACATATTCCTCAAATCGTAAACATTAACATGCCGTCCAGCGGTTGCCACTACAACGCGATTGCCAACAAGAGATAGAGAATAAACACGTTCTGGTTGAGTGTATGTCCCCACAAGAGCGCGCTCTTGTGAACTAGCACCTCTTGGATCCCAACACTTAAGGGTTTTGTCCCAACTGCCAGTTATCACTTGTCCTGAAAAGTGTTATTTCAAGAAAATGATTAAAACCTTTTGTTTTTAACAACTTAAGAAATAAGATAAGCAAACAAATGGAGATTTCTTTTAACTTCTTTTGCCAATTTTGAATGCATTATGCATATAATCTCTGTTAACAACAGTCTAACCTTACTTATGTGTAATCAACTTATACAACATACCCAAATTCTTTTACACACATCTCTCATTCGTTTGTACCTCCACCAACAGGGCTTTCTTCTTTTTTCTTTTGTTTTATTTTTTATTTTTTATTTTGTATAAGAGGGGGGGGGGGGGGGGGGGAGGTTGGTAATGCAGATACAATACATGTCAACTTAGAGCACAAAAACAAACAAATGTCAAACATCAGTAGCAATGTCAACAAAGAAGCAAGAACAACCTGTTGCGTAAGAATATTCAATACATCGAACAGGAGCATCATGGCGTCCAAGAATATCCTCCCTCTCATGGTTGAAAACTAGCCTGAGATACAAGTAGAAAAGCTTTCTGGTGAGTTGATAACAATGTCAAAAAAATTCGTCATTGTATTAGATGGTAAATTTCAGGTCAACCATAGCAGTAGTGCAGTACCAAAATTATTTATCAGTAATTGATAACCAAATATGATTTAGAATTCAGAGTGAAGAATTCAAAGTATTAAGAATAACCAATAGTCAACAGAAAATAATGAAAGCATGACATAATACAAAGAAACATGGCAAAAATTGTTATGTGCAATAGTGCAATTTTGAAATTCCATGCAACTAAAGATGGTGAAATGGTCCTTCACTCATTCACTCTATAGAATTTTGATAGAAATTTATCCCACTCTACCTAGATCATAAGCAATTTGTCTCTCTGTCCGGTCTTAGTTTCCCTACTATGTTTGGCTCAACATTAAGTATTCAACCATGCATGTCTTGTGAGTTGTGACACTTGCTACCATTGTTACAGAAGTGAATGTCCACAAATATAATAATTTTCACTAGTACTAACATGGAGTAGAATTAGCAATCATTTAGCCAACCTGTTTTTCCATCATGAAAACAGGGAGAGAGAGAGAGAGAGAGAGAGAGTTTACATAAACTTTAATTCCTTTCTACAAATCAAATCTTAGCAAGTCCGATGCCAAGTTACTAATTTCTAAGATTGACAATTTGGCATAGAGACACTTTAAACAACTAGCAACTGCTATACAAATGCTACAATTCAAGTCAAGGCATGCAAGGGGTATTTTCAGTCAGATTATCAATACAAGATATGAAGTTTACTAATCAAATTCCAGGCACAAACCATGTAGAGAGGCATAGTTGGAAAATTAAATACTATTACGTAAACAGTAGATTCTTATATGATTGCTCTATAAAGGGGAACGAACTTAGTAAATGCTGAATCTCGTAATACATTATGTTTTAGCAAAATAATTTTCTTCCAACTTTCATCTTTAGGTTGTTGCTTAAAAGCAACTAACTATGATATTTGTTATATCAAATCAGACTTAATAGACCATAATTTCAACTGAAGCAGGCAGTAATACTGAATTTTCAATATAACAGGCCTGCTCACCTTCTGACAGTATTATCAGCACTAGCACTGAAACCAGAATTATCATCATGAAAGCAACAATCAAGAACAGCACCACCATGCGTAAACTCTCCTCTCAAGACATTTTCGCTTGCATCGTACAGTCGAACACTCTGTCAGAAAGGTCAAAAATTTGATTCTTGATCAGCAATAGCCTGAGGTAAATCAAGCTTGGATTTATGTGTATAGAAGAAATTGGTGTTAAAAACTTTTGTACTTGGAGCACTATCCTCCATTCAATGTACAGCTACAAAAAACACGACATCTAGTGCTTCAAAGTTTATTTATCAACAAGTTTATATAAATGTCAATATGTGGATGAATATTGTTACAAGAGTAACTGTCAACCACTAGAACTGTGGCTGTTGCTAAATCAGCAATAAATTTGGTATCAATTTGAAGCATGAAATTTACTAGATTGATGCTTCTTTTTGGGAAGAGAAATAGTATGAATTAAGTCTTAATTAAAGATTTGTACTTACTGATCCCAAATTAAGTAGTACATTTTGAAGTTACCACAAACGTGTTCCACCATTTGCACTTAAATTTCAAATAAAGTAAATCCTTTTTCATCTGATTTTGAGAAGAAATCAAATGATAAGCTACAAACAACGCAACTTTCGACATATGACTCGTTACGGAACAATAAAAATGCCGAAAACTGAACATATTTTGGGCGAAGGGTGTTCCAGAAAAAGCTTGAAATGGTTGAGTTTCTTAGAGATTCAAGTTTCCTTAAAAAGAAGAAAGATACAGATGAGAAAATGGTGAGATGAAAATACGTACTTTATCCCAAGAAGATACAAGTAGATGGTCAGAGTGATTAGAGAATCGGAGATTAGAGATGCCGTCGGACGGAGGCTTGATTAGTTCCCTGCCGGTGACCTGTGGCACTGCTGCCATTTCAATTTGTTGATTGGAGCTAATTTCTAGGGTTCAGATCGAGTGAGTAGAAAGAGGAGGGATTTGGGATTTGAAATTGAGGTTTCGAGTTGTTGGGTTTCAGTCTTGAGGGGTTTAAATTCAAATTTTGCGAATACTTTTTGGTTATCACTCAATTATTTGGGCTGTTGGGCTTCTTTTATTCTTTATAATCTTTGAAATTAATAATGGGCTTTCTCTCTCCCTATATATCAGCATACTAAGATGGCACCCGTGTAATGTTATGGTAAAGAATCGTGTCTACCCGATAATATGTCATGTATTGTATACAAGGGTATGGTGGTAAATAGTTTATACTCGGAGACATGATGTTTAATTTCTTTCTCTTTTCTTTCCATCAACTCTATCTTTATTTTTGAAGTAAGTTAAAAATAATAATAACAGTTCAACATGGTGGGTGGAAAAGTGTAGTTATGGAATTGTGTGTTTATTGGTGAATGTGTAAAGTGTGAGGGAGAAACAGATGTTATTTCTGGGGCATATTAGTATTTTCTGATTGTTGAACTTTTAAGTAATTAAGTAAAGTAGAAAAGATAGTATTCATTGTATTATAATATAGTATAGATATATACTTAATACATTGTTTGACAAAACATAATAGCTTAGTATATTAGTATCAAATGTATCAAAGTATCAAACTATAAATAAATTTGGTTAATAAAATATAAATATTTGATAAAATTATAATTCAATATTCAATCAACTTCTTGGGTTGATTTGCAGGCTTACCAAATACCATTAGCATGGAAGGTCCTTGCGTGTGCGGATTGGATGATCATACATGATTCATGTCTAACAGAAGACTCGAAGTCGTATAGTAATAAGTTCATTTATGAACTTCGTTTTTAGACTTCTGTTTGTAATCGTTTTTCATTCTAATTTGAAATTTAGAACCAATTAGTGATATGTGCATTATGGTTTTGGCATAGTTGATTTTATGTGTCACTTATGCCTCAAAGGATTGGAAGTTGAAACCATGTGAAAATAGTAAATGCAGCATGTATCATGCTATGTAGGGTGTTTTAATAAATTGGCTAAACTGTGTTTGATTCATAGATTTACAAAGCTCTGAAAATATTTAAATTATATTGAAAATTTAATGTGGTTTCTTGTTTACATATTTTTTAGTTTATGCTATCATTTCAACTTAATATGATTCATATAGTGACAAAAAGGTGAGAAATTTGTCGATCTAGAATAATGAAAACCTCGAAGATGGTTCACAGATCGTAGTTCCGTCGTTCATCACTCCATGTCATGTCAACTTTCATCCATCTCTTTTCTAACAACGAGTAAATTCATAGATACAACTTATTATTCCATAGAAAACAAACTTATCAAACTGTAACCTCACCTGCGAACAAATTTTTTTTATAGACAGTGTTTACTTTTAAAAATCTTCCATTTTTCAAAATAAAAATCAAAAAACAAGAAACTCTCTCAATTTTTCACTTTTTTCCAAACTCCGTTATATTTTTATATTTTTCCAAACTTACTTTTTCAAACAACTTTTTTAAGAATACACTTCAACTTTTTTAACAAAATCGGACACCGAAGAGATTTTTGACCCAATTTTCTTAGACCATCAGCATCCAACCCGGAGTTTTCTGAAGTTTTCTGCCATATCAGCATCCACATCATCTCCCACTTCTAACCCCCCCTAACCACAAACCTCTACATCCAACCCACATCAACCTACATATATTATTAATTATATAATATATATTAAGAGGAGAGAGAAAGAAGTAATAAAGGGAAAAAAGAAAGAAAAACTGTAACCAGCAGCTGGTGCCAGAACCCGGGCTGGTTAGAACCAGCTGGGACCAACGCAACCGTGATGGTGTTTGGCGCTAGATCGGGTTCAACCAGCTCTGGTTGAAGCACCGATGCGCATGGTTCTAGGGTTTAGGGACTCGGTATACTTTCCGCTCTCTACGAAACAGCAAACTGAAATCTCTTGATTTTCTTTGAACTAAACAATAAGCATACATGTCTCAACTCATGGTTTCAACTGCGATATTGCATTTAACTTGTAACTAAATACCGAGTTATCGCATAAAAAAACAGATGAAAATATGCTTCTAAAGTAATACATCATATTGTAATCAATCTTTGTTATTACTCTTTCCACCTAATAACAGTAGATGAATAGAGCTTTGGTGGTGTAAAAAGCACCAAGTGGTAACAAAAAACTACATTCTCAACATTTATCAAATCAAACTTACATCTTAAAACTGAGTTGATAGAATCACATTTCCAACTTCACAAGGTTCTCTACACTCTAACTATCGACTATCATGGTACACAAACATCTTTGTATTCATCGGTTGGATGTCAACACATCACCATTTTCCCGACCAAACATCATCCATTACTCCTGTTTCTTAAGCACGATCCTCGCTTACATGATTTGGAACTTCACTTTGGTTGTCAAGAGGCATGTACTGTGCCATGATAGCTCTGATCTCCGAGTCCATGTAAGTCTAAAAAAAATAAAGAAGTAAGAACACAAAGGTTTTCAATATGAAGATACCATTTATCACATGTCAGAGAACGCGAAAACTATCTTAATAATGAAAAATATCTACTTTTTTAAAGATTATTAATAAATGATCATGTTCTTACCCTTATCCTATACTTGTAGACAAGATATGCACCAGCTGCAACCATGGCTAGGACCAATATGATCACCCAAACAGCAGTCCATGCAGATTTAGCTGCAGCAACCCTCTTACCTGCACCACATACAAGATTAAAAGACCAAGCAACAAGAACCCAATAAACCCTAGGTTAACAAGTTGGTCAAAGAAAGGTGTACTTATGCAGGTATCATGGTCTCTCATATACAAAAGATCACCACTGCAGGTGCATTCATAGCTTCCCCATGTATTCTTGCAGCTACATTCAGGGCACTGACATGCTTTCTTATCTCTACATTCATCAACATCTGTGTTCAACAATAGAGTGTTAAACAACTGTTATCTAAAAATGTGTTAAAATTTTTATTAATATTCGAGTTATATGCAAGTTTACCTTCACAACTCTTGACACCGTCACCTTTAAAGCCAGGAGGGCATGCACATTTACCATTCCCGCTATCCTGTTCAATAAAATGTTAGAATTATATAATATTTAAAAAAGAAGAGATGAAAAAAAAAGTCATCAAGAGAGCAAAAAACCGAGCAAGCGGAGTATGAATGCCCGTCTCGGGTTTCATGCCAACATCCTCCATTATTGATCTTGCAACGTCCTGGCCCGCTTGCTACAAATAAAGAAACAAAACCAGGTTATTCACATAATAGTACTGTATATTACATATGAAGTAAAACAAATCATTAATCTATCTTCTATCATTGCCATTATTTGTAAGCTCCAAAAATACATTTTGGTTTCATGTAGAAGTGAACCTTTAAAATGAAAGTTAATAATCAGAGGGAATAAATATTTTTAAAAGATTATTACCTTCACAGGCAGTATAACCGTCTCCTTTAAACTGTACCCCATCAACCAAGGGGCATTCACAAACTCTCCCACGAAAGGTATCCTGCGTACATAGAATACAACCATTAGAATAAGCAAAGATTATCATGAATCCTACAAGTTAGAAGATGTACCTTGCATGCAGTGACATTGGCAATTTGGTCATGCCAGCACCCACCATGGTTCTCCAAGCACTCATTTGTTTCCACATCTGATATCACCCAAAAAAAGGAAAAAAAAAAAGAATCCAACTAAGGAATCTGTTCTCAAGCTCCATGTAATTACTGATAAACAGGCAATGGTTATAGCTTACCGTCACTCAGACAAGCAGCTGGCTCAGTTGTTTCTTCAAAACCAGCACAAATGGCCTTCAGAACAGCACCTTTCTCCAGCTTTCCTGTGATCACAAGAATACACATTTACATGTAAATGATTTTCATCACCCCACCCTTTTTTCAATCTAAGAGTATGTAAATGTAAAAACTAACCTCGATATTGTCTGTTATTGACAACTAGTGTAGGTAATATGGTCACATCACCTCTAGATCCTTTTCCAATCTGACCGAAAAAAAGATTATCCATTAGAATGACTATAATAAATATATCTGGAGGTGGCAAAATGGGTAGGTCAGGTGGGCTGGGTAACAAATCAAAATTTGAGGTACCCATTTAAACTTGTTGGTTCAGTTCAGGATGGGTTTATCCAGAAGATCTTTCATCCAAATAAATCAATTTTTCCCCCAAATAATGAGCATATCAAATATAAATGCAAAAGTTACATAATGTCAATAATAATAGAGTAGTTTGAAGTATTTACATGTTTTATGCATAAAAGTACACGTTTGGGTAACTTTTGAGTTTTGACGCATTTGAGCCATTTTCTTTAAAGGCAATTTTTTCTGAGTTTACCCGTTTGACGTATTAAAGATAAAGCATAACCTAAACCGACTCATTCATAGGTAAATGGGTCAAAATTTCCCACCAATATTATTTTTCTGTGTTACCCAATTATATTATTTTTGCTAATAGATTGGTAAAAACTGGTAACTATCTTTGGAATATATTAAGCACAACTTACTTGAGCATCTTGTTCTTCTTTGAGCAGAGGATTGTCAGAATCTGCATTAGGGTCTCCCATACACTTCTCAACTTTCTTCAAATCAAGCCCTACACAAAACTCTATATTAGAGTTCGAATTTCGATTTTTTACAGAGAAGATAACCAGGGAGGCAAGCAATATTCACCTAGAGAATTAATAACACGATCAGCACATTCCTTGTTGTACTTCTTCTCTTTCATGGGGCATCGTATTTGAAAATCAGTAACATAATCCCACCAAACCCATGGTTTTTTTGTCTCATTTGCCACTTTGAACACACATAGCTGCCTTAAGTTTTCAATAACCACATCTTTCCCCTCATACCCAGTGCTGAAATCTTGTTCAGGATCAGGAGCACAATACCTTCCGTGATTTATACATTGTGATTTGCACTGTTTACTAATTGTAAATGCTTGAGGGCAATACCAAGTTATATAATGAGGTGTGAATAAAGTGTAGCCACCTTTTTCAAGAATCTGTGCTGCACCCTTGAAGTTTTTCACAAAGTCCATTAACATATCACACTTAACTCCACATTCATCATTGCTGTTAGTCCAAAGTTCATACTCAACACGATCATCTGGATGAGGAACGGATTCTCTCCAATCAAGATTCACATTTACCATGTCACCGTCACTGATTGCTTTCTTTAACTTTTCACCAAAACTTTTTGAAATTAAAGCAGATGGGATTGTTATGTTTTCGATATACTTTGCAGAAGCAGCATCCTCT
The DNA here is from genome assembly GCA_947179395.2 of Pulicaria dysenterica. NCBI lineage: Eukaryota > Viridiplantae > Streptophyta > Magnoliopsida > Asterales > Asteraceae > Pulicaria > Pulicaria dysenterica. Next base: position 38,332,085 of record OX359296.1, on the reverse strand, counting down.
TCAGGTGTATCCATGGTTATTAGTGGTTCATCAATGTCATCTGCTACCAGAACTGCAGAAGCACCAGCATTTTGGGCATTCCAAACCTTTAAAGCAAAAAAGCAATCTGTGTGGCAAAACATTACAAATTTTCAGCATGCAATTTGGCTTAGTAGGACAGAGATTTAAACAACTTTTTACAAACATTTCGATTGTGACGAACATTGCGAGGTTAATCAAATTAACACATGAACTGAGGAACATAAGATTATAAATGTAAACCGACAAAAGGATACTCCAAACTCATTGTAGAATAAAAGAATATTAACCTCAATTATAGATTGCGACAGCGATTGGTAGTAAAAACAAAAGCTTAGTTTCAGCATAAATCTATCAATTCTAAGAACAAAACAAACAATTGTGACAAAAAAGATTGCATAATTTGTATTAACAAACAAACAATCATGAGAAATTGCCAGACTAGTTGAAAGCAAGAAGAAAGATAACTAACGGCAGAACAATTAACTTAAACCTATGAATCCGATTATTGTGTACCTCCACGATCGACCAGAACAAACGTGGGCAAAGTTCCCGGCTTGGCTTTAAAGGAAATCCCAAATTCGTCAAATTTCCGACACCCTTTTCTGTTTTCTTTAGGGTAAGTCACCGTGCCGGCCATACTACCACCGTACTGAGGGATACCGAAGTTGCCAATTGCACTGTCGTGGTTTCCCTTGATGTTGTCAGGTGAAGATACTGTTAAGCTGTTTTTTTCCACTACGAATCGACCCATTGTCGATTGAAGATAGAAGCAGCTCAACAGTACAAACCCTAGGAGTAGTTTAGCCATCATCGATTATCGATGCACCACAGGGATCGATAAGTTCGAGGATCTGTGGGTGTGGGTGTTATTGGGGTATGAAGGAGGAAGTTTAAGGAGAAATTAAGAAACCCCAAGTAGTAGTTCTTGGGTTTTGTTATTAGATATAGAATTGATGGCGAAATAGATGACAAAATCTGCTGAATTTTTGAAGGAAGATGTTAAACGTGTGAGCAAAGAAGGATGAAAATCGATTTCAATCAAACACAGTTTGTCGCGTACTGATTTGGGGGTACCTACTCCCAATTCTTGTTCTAGACTTCTAGTTTTCTCGTTGTTGACTTCATTTTTCAAACCTCTCTCCCCCAAGTCCAAGATAGAGAGAGAATTTCAGAAATAGTGGATAGGGGTCAAATTAGCCTAAATTGGAAATGAGATGTTTATCTCATATTTAATGGGTGAACAAACTCCAAAACAAGTTTAGAATGTTAGGTAAGCTTCTTTCAATTTGTTTATATGTTTAGATTCATACTATGTTTAAATCATAGAATTAGAAATTCGGTTAACAATTAACACTATACATAAAAAGTTTAGGATGATATTGATACTGAGTGCTACATACTCGATTAGTTCCTATAATCATGGATATATAAACCCCTACAATCACGTACGTAAATATGTCTCTAGCGTTTTGAGCTCGTCTATGTTAGTTTTACTCAAACTCTAGATCTTTTATCAATTTTCGAGTATAAACTTATTTTGGTTTAGATTGGATGTTTATATCAAACAAGTGTAACATCCTAAATGTAGTTATAGTAGTTTAATTGTGTTTATTAAATTTGTATCTATGTGAGTTGTTTGTTTATAAAAATGTTAAAATTATTGGTTTAAATAATTTGTGTTGATAAAAGAGTGTCTAATATATGAACGTTGTGTGCAAGTAATCAAAGATTGTTGGATTGATTTTTAAATTAATTATTAAGTTGAATGTACAATTTTAGCGATTAGTAAATTTTTCAATGTCATTAGAGTGAATTAGTTGATTAATAACTAGAGTAGATTGACTTTTTTCATGTCTTATATTTATACATCACTTCTAAATGAGGGAGCAAGAGATAGGGTTAGAGCTATAGGATTGAAGGACTATGGAAATGATGAAGACTTTTGTCGAATTCGAGCTCAATTGTGGTTGGCTTGTGGATTCATAGAAGTTGTAGCGTGATCTCAGTTGTTTGGTATGGTAGATTTTCATAAGGTAGTTCGTGATGCAAGCTTTTATAATCACAGTGAAATTTCGTTACTTTATAGAATAGTTTCAACCTTCTAAGTATATTTCTTGTTAGAGTTAATTACAAAAATAGTCTTTGTGGTTGTCAATGATTTTCACTTTTAGTCATTTTATTTCAAAAATTACGAAAATAGTCATTGTGGTTGTTGTTTTGTTTCACTATTGATTCTTTAAGCTAACTCCAGTTATTTTTTACCGTTAGTCGAAGAGTAATTTGGTCATTTGTCATGTTATCTTTGTTACCAAACATAATTTACCTATTAAAATGATTTTCAAACAACCTTTTCATTTATTCTTGTTACCAAACACCTTCACTCTCTTTCTCATCTCCCTACTTTACATTTCTCCAAGTATCAATATTTCATTTTCTCTCTCTTCATTTTGTTTTTAATAGCCATCACCGCCACCATCATCGCCACACTTAGGACCGCCGACCACCACCACCGCTCCACCACCTCCGTTGTGCTCTCTCTATAGGATTTAATAAGAGATAAGATTTTATCTTTTATTTTATTTTTATATGCTTATCCTTTCCTTTTTTCTACCCTAGTTACTTGGTCATTACGTTTACAATGTGTGTTATATATATTCTCCCATATGCATTGAAATAAGAATCAAGAATCAATAAAATTATTAGAATTCATTCTGCCGTCCATCGTTTTTATGATGGTCACTCTTTCTCTCACTTCGATCAACACTAGCCACCACCTCCGCTATGCTCTCTCTCTCTCTCTCTCTCACTTCGATCAACACTAGCCACCAGCCTAATCTCTCTCTTCTCTCTACCCTAGCCATCATCAACGCATAAACACCACAATCCCCTTGATAGCCGGCCACCACCGCACGACCACCCTATTGCCAAAGCAACTCTGATCTACACCACTACTTGTCACCTTTTATAGTTTTATGCATGCTTTTAGAGTAATACATGGTTGCCGACACTTACATTTTATAGTTGGAAACAAATATTAAAATCAAAAGAATTATTGAGAGAGAGATAATTTATTTATTTCCTCGATTTTTTTGAAAATCATGTGCATTATTAAGTTATGACCGAAGCAAGTTAATCAGGTGTTTTAGTAAATATTATATATCACGAAAACACACTTAAATCATATAATATTATTTGTCTGTTCAAGTATACAACGACTCCCAGCCTTGTAGATAACCTTGCAATTATTCATAGGTTCAATTAAAATATTTAAAATAATAAAATTATGCACAAATCATTGAAATTTTCACACAGAGAGCTTCGACTGATATGAACTTAAGACCTAACAGGAGTAAAAGTTTCTAAACACCAAACCATTCTACAATCTACACTGACATAATAATATTTATTTACAAATCTGGCCACCGCCTCAGTTACGAAAAATATATTTTCGTATGGTGGATAGGAGTGATGATCATGCCGAAACTTCTATTTAACATCCCTTTTTTTGTTGTTAAAAAAAAAGTTACACTAAATCCTTAACCTCTGTATTCTACACACCAAACTCATACGGTAAATCCTATGTATTCTATGCACCAAATAAACTTGCAACAACCCCTTTAAGCTTTGAGTTAAAGAAAGTAGTTAAAAAATAAAAGAATAAAAAAACGCTAGAAGGAGGGCTTGAACCTCCGACCTTGTGGTTAACAGCCACACGCTCTAACCAACTGAGCTATTCCAGCTTACGATACAAAAAGTTAAACTACATTTTATAACTCTTATTCGTTTTTTTCATTATATGCATGAATACAAGTTTTAAATAAAATGAGATGATGCAAATTATGATTTTTTTAAGTATGGCAAATTATATTTAACTGAATGTTAACTTTGGAATAAGAGAACCTTAAAAGGTAAAAACATAAAACGTATACGTACATTTTGTGTTAACTTAATAAAAAAACATTTTATGATTTTTTTATTGGTTAAACCCCAATTAATAATCATAGTTATAGTCAATTACCTTAAATACAACAAATTACCAAATTAATTAATGTATTTAGTTCCCACGAATATATCAAAGTTCGCATCTATGTTATTGTATATAGTCAACTTGAAAAATATCATTTAATAAAATGATCTTTTAAAGTTTACCATTTAATTTATCAAACATACTATAGCAGGTCACATGCACACATTGCACCTGTAGGCGTGTTCAAAACTAGATATCCGAGTTTTTCGTAATAGACTTTACTATTCGAAATCCTGGATACGGATATCGGGTTATCTGAAATAACCGATTTGCAATACTTGGTAGTTGGTATTGTGGGTTTACCCTTACCTTTTGGAACTGTTTGAGCCACTGAGTATATCATTTAATATATTAAGGATAATGACATCATATTTGTTTGTAAACTTAATTTATTTTTTAAAGAAAAAGCTCGTATTGGTTAAATTATATTTTAAAAAGAAAGTTTTTTATAAAACCTATTCTTTTAATATTATAGTGAGATTATAATTCTTATTTTAAACTCGTGGAAAAAAAGGGAAGGAGAATCGCAGCTTCGTTGCTAACTTCCATTCAAATTGACGCCCAACAGCCTAACTAATTTGGTGTTCGATCAACGCCGACTGATCGCCATTGAATACATTCATTCGTTGTTGGATCAGCGATTCTAAGAGTTCTTAGATTCTCTTGTGACTGCACAGGTTTCAACATTTGTCAACGGCTGTACTTGAGTTTTTCTTCTTTCAACATTTTATATATTTGTTAGTAGTTACACCTTGCAGATTGCTTAATTAGCAAGTGGTTTTGTGTGCTTTGTGATTCGTAAATTGGGGGTTTGATGTGTTTTGTAATTCGTGAATTATTACAGTTTTGAGTACATATTTTAATTATGCGTTCAAAACATCAACACGGCCGAGAGAAATATAACTTAAAAGACAGAACAAAACAAGCTAGAATATGCTTCTAAAACATCAACATGACGGAGAAAAATAAAATAAAAGCTCTAATTGAAGAAATTGATTGAAGGCTTTAGCTTACCCTTGTTGGGAGTCGCTCTTAAATTCACAAGTTCAAGTCTATAATGGAAGAAATTGGAAAAGTAAATTTGCAAGGCAAAATTGCTTGAAAGACATGTGTTTGAATGTTTGATAGATGGCCATTTGTGTAAGTTTGTGTGGTTCTAATTCAAAACCAATTGGATTAGTCTACGACCCTTATTAAGCATGTTATAAAGTCACTTTTCGTCCGATATGAGACATTACTCGACAACTTGCACATGATGGTGAAAAACGATATGTCCAAGGTTTTTAAATAAAATGCTCATTTTTACCAATCACAACATGTGTTCAACTTACATTCTATACGTTTGTTTACTATTTTGATGTGAGACGTCCTTTTGATCAAGTGCTCAAGCTAATAAAGATGCTTATACCTCTCATGTTGTTGCAAAACATGTAGCTCTAATGCCAAAAGTTAGTGTGCATCTTTAAGTTATTTTAATTGAAAGAAAGGAATACTTGAAGTGGTAACTCAAAAGGAAATAAATCTGGAAATAGGTAATTTAAAAGAACATACTTGCATATATATATATATATATATATATATATATATATATATATATGTGGTGAGTGAAAAAAATATTTAAGTATTTTTGTTCCCATATATTTTGAGTGTATGTGCTATAAGCTTTTTTAAATAGTTGCAACATGTTCATAACAAGGTTTTTTTTAACCCTGCGTTGCGGGGGCGAGACATGTCTGGTGAACATATATAGCGACATAAGTTAACTAAAAGTAGTTGTTATATATGTAACATAAATTGATAGGAGATTTTTAATGAAAATTACACGTCAAAAAAAAGAAATTTACGTTTTTTATTACGATACATATTAGTATTACATCTTTGACTTCTTAAATAGACCATATAACATTGAATACATGTGCGTAAGTTGGATTTTTTTATCAAACACCGAATGAGCACTAATAAAAAAAACATAAGATCCTCTTTACCAAACACTTTGACTTCTTAGAAGTTTAAAAAAACTATGTTCACCGTAAATAAATAGCCCTATATCTAGATAAATTGTAACTTAAAAGAAGAACAAAAACTAAACACTATTCCTAAGCTACAGGAAAAAAAATATCATAACCTAAAAGTAAAAAAAATACCTAAATGAATTATTCAAAGTAAAAAAAAAATGTAACTAAAAAAATACTATTCATTAGCTACGAAAACAAATGAGTTAATTAAAAAGTAAAAAAAACTTTTTATCAAACACTTTGATTTCTTAGAAGTAAAAAAAACTACGTTTACCGTAAATGAATAGCCCTATATCTAAATGAATTGTAACTTAAAAAAAGAAAAAAAACTAAACACTATTCCTAAGCTACAGGAAAAAAATATCGTAACCTAAAAGTTAAAAATAAAACCTAAATGAATTATTCAAAGTAAAAAAAGTTGTAACTAAAAAAACACTATTCATTAGCTACGAAAACAAATAAGTTAACTAAAAAGTAAAAAAAAATTTGTAACCTAAAAAATAATGGTAACCTAAAAAAAACCTACTATTCCTAAGCTACATGCTATGAATAGTGATAACATTTTGGTAAATGTTAGAGTTTTCAATTGCTAAATTTTAGGTTACTATGCTATCTAGTTATTTGGGTTTTTCCCATTTTCTCATATTGTTCAACAAGGCTATGATTCTATGAATATTATGGAAGCGAACAAAACTAACTTTTGTAGAATATGTAGACAAATTAAAGTGAACCTAATAATAAAAAAAGATGTATTCTACACCAAGAAAGAAGTATGTATGATGAACAACTTGTTATAAAATAATATATGTTAGGGAAAAACACTTATTCGATGATTTGGTGAGTTGGAAAATTCATGTTTTCGATGAGTCACTGTTTGGAATCTTATTTTTTTGATTAGTAAGGATCTTTATGTTTTTATTAGAAATCATTTTATTTCTAAGTCCTTTCTGTTTGTATTATTATTATTATTATTATTATTATTATTATTATTATTATTATTATTATTATTATTATTATTATTATTATTATTATTATTATTATTATTATTATTATTATTATTATTATTATTATTATCATTATTTTGTAGTTTGAATGGTCTTGTTACTTGTAAGAATTAAAGAAATTGTGTATGTGCGTCATAGGATATAAAGAAGTTGGTATTTTTGATTTATATTTTGATATCGTCCAAGCATTACAATATATTATATATATGCAAGATGAGACCAAGTTTTTAGATAAAATACAGAAATAAAAAATTCTTTTCTATGATAATGTTGTCTATAATTATATTTTGATCAATATTATACCAATTTATACCTAAAAATAGGCCAGGTAGTGTAACTGAAATCGTCTGAGGAATTTGCATGACATTATATATAAATATCTTTAAATTTGTTAGTATACAGGAATTCGTAGTTGGGTAGAATTCAACATTAATTAAGTTAAAATTGTAAGATTACAATGATCTGGAAAATATTTTAACAAAATCAATAGTTTGGTAAATATTTTTATAAAACACATACATAGGTTTGGGCAAAAAAGATTTAGTATATGTATTTTTAATTAATGTATTTGATCTTGAGGCTTTTTCTTGTGTTGGTTTATAAAATTGTTGCTTTTCAAAAAAAAAAGAAAAAAAAAGTATTTGATCTCGATGTATGTGTGTGATTTCATTGTGTATTGTGTGTTTGAATGATTTTAAAGAATTACCGTGTGTGGTGTCTGCGCAATTTAATGTGCCAATGTTTGATTCATAAATAATCATAATAATTTTCCAACCTAAATATTGTAATGGTGTAAAGTCTTTCTCAAACCATTTAGGGGCTTATAATATTATAATATGAGAAGTTATTGGCTTACTCTATCCAATGTTTGCTACTACCAAATATGTTATGACATCCAACAAAATATTAATTATATTATAATCTAAGGGTCAATGAATTTGGTGATAACAATATTGATTTTTCTATCTAAATTTTGACCTTTTCCCCATAGTTTCCTTGTAAACTCTTCCCTATATGCGCCTAAAGCCGCCTGTCACTTGCCTGGAGTAGGTGATTCATTGTATATTCGCTTTATAACACTTTGCCCCTTATACTTAGGGTTTTTGGTGTTTTTGTTTGATTTAGTTTGTCCCATTATTTGATAGATGGTTTTGTTAACTTTGTTTAGGTTGTGTTAGATAGACACTTGTTATAACCATTTTTTTAAATTAGTTAAGATGTAACATGTATGTTGAGCATCTATTAATGAAAATATTTAACGAATGATATATATTGTGATGGATATGCATAAAAAACCTGTTGGTCCCAAGTGGATACTACAACAACAAATGTTTGTAAAAGGGAGGGGGGTTTGAATACAAACTTAAGCTTTTAAAATTTAGAGACACACGGTTTATACTTTATATAATTTTTATTGATATGAATCAAGAATTACATGAACTAGATGCGGAAAATCTAAGTTCAATAAAGATGACAACTAAATTGTTTAACACATAGATGAAGCTTATCCTAACCAACTAATGTTTAGGATGTTCAACATATGAACAAGTTTGATTACACTGTGAAAATATATTCCTAACTCTTCTAGATCTCAACTTATGAGAAATCAGTGTTCAACTCCGAATTGGTTGATACTCAGCAGGTTTCCATGCTTGAGTATATATAAGGATTTGGTGTCCGGATGGTGGAAAGAAAAGGAGACAAAAGTAATAAGGATAATAATATTATAATAGATAAAGTTAGTGAGTAAAAAGTAGGTTCACTTTATACATGCAAAGTATAAAGTGAATGTACTATTATGATAAAGTAAATCCACTATCTATTATTATATTATTAAACTCATACATTTTGCTTAGAAAGTGTAAGTTTTTCTTTCTATGCTTGTACTTTAAACAACACCATGCTTTCTTCAGATTTGACTTTACTAAGTATGGAGTTGTCAGCCATACTTAGTTGTTGTGAACAAATCTTTGAGATTTTCTTCTTGTAAAGCAGCTATCACCTTTTCCAGGTGGTCAAACTCTATCCTTTTTGTCTCTTTGCAGATTCAAAAAGTGGTAATACTTTTACAAAGAAATCTCTAAACGCAAGATAGAACAACACATATTCTGCCTTGACTTAAGAATAAAAACAGCTAAGTGTTCAACACTTTTCACTACTCAGCTTGATAACCTAACTCTAAACTGCAATATTAATTTTACTCAGACGAGGAATAAATTAAGGACTCAAATGTATAAGCTAATCAACCTATATGATCAGTAGACCAAATTGTTCGGCTGATCATTCAGAGTGATACGCTTATAAAAAAAGACTCAGTGAAAATAAATTTCTTATCTGATGGGATAAAGCCTCAGCCGATCTTCTTTGAATGCATTGCTGATGTTTTTAGGTGCTCAGCTGATCAACTCTGTTTCTCAGCTGAAAATATCAGCTGATGCTTGTAGATCCTCAGCTGATGCTTCTTTTCTTCTTGTTTGATCCTTTGAAGCTGATCCTTTGTCTGATCCTTAGAGTTCAGCTGATCAACTCTGTTTCTCAGCTGATGGTTTTAACTTAGAAAATTCTTTAAGCCTAAATGAAAAACAACACATGTTTTCACTAATCTAAGTCCAAAACTGAATATATGGTTTTGTTAACATCAAATCCTATTTTAATTGATCGATGGTTTTGATTATGGTTTGATATTGCTATCTCCCCAACAAAACCCTTACTTAATCATTCGACACTCTCCTTTACCTTTATACCTTCACTTTTGGCTTTAATAGATTCGTACATCTCACCGTTTGGTAGCGTTCTTGATTTCGATATCAAACACATAGATGCTACACATATCGATTTCCATAACTCATCCTTCATCGCCGATGTTAATACTAGGAAATCATAGGTGATATTGTTGTAATCAATTGATTTGAGTAAAATTAGAAAAGGAAGTTGCTTGTAAAACGGTTAAAAGGTGCTACTGCTACTGCCCTGCCACCAGAGCATCAGTTTCTTGGTTTCGAAGGGCAAATGTTTTACACTTGAATGGAAAAGATACTGTCATGCCAACAACACTATTTGTTTTGTTGGTTTGTTGAATCCATAGTCGATCGGTGCCTTGTTCCAGTATAATTTTCATTGGTTTTCTTAGTTTGATTTCAGTTACAATTACCACTTTGATTTTAATATGCTTTCTTATTTGATTCTTGGATTTCTTATAGATGATTTTTTTTCTTGATTTATGAATACCAAGTGAAGAACTTTGATTCTTTGTTATCCAGACATAGATGAAAAGAACTTTGACGTATATTGTTAGTTTGAAATTGCTTTATTCATGAGGACTTCACCGCATATTATTTAAAAAAGGTTAATATGGTAGTTTTTGTCATTATATATTATAAAATTTAGCAGAAAAAGTGAACAGTAACTCTCCTGCTAAATGTTATATACTTGAATCAGCAATATATGAACATAATGCATTTTGGCGGGTTGGCAAACGCATAGCCAGCACATTCATGGGGACCTGGGTTCGAATCTTGGGCTATGCATTTTCCTTTTTTTAATTTTTCTTCCCTTGCAATTTCCATTTGCTTCTTTAATCCCGTGATTCATATATTATAAATATTAATAGTTATATGGAAGATTTAAACTTTTATTTAAAGTATAAAAGTATTTAATTCAAATAAGATACAAATTCAAAAAGTATTTTCGTGTATTATAATTGTAAAGTTTTTTTTTTTGTATGTTAGATAAATAATACAATAGTTTTATAAGAGTATTTCTTCGTTTAAACATTTTTTGCTTTTATTATTTTATGTTTTTTAGTTTTTTATTATAACTTTTGAGATATAACGTGCGGTATAAAAATAACTATATATTTGTGACCTCCTTATTTATATTTATATTTTTATATAAATTTTATCGTAAAATGATATTTATCTAAAAAATGTATTTTCAATAACGTTATACTAAAATTACATTTCATTTAGTAACTATTATATTACGTTATTATTTATATCAAAATGCGTTAATACTTATACCGAAATGTTAAGATCGTTTTCCACTTTAGTTTAAATATTCATTACATACTTCTTAAAGTGGGAGGGAGACAATAAAACTTCAAGGAGAACGTCGAGACGCCTAATAAAAGTTATGTTTTATTTGTTCACAATTTTTTCCTGCCGCGACGCGCGGGTTTAGAAAACTCGTTCATTATATTCAAAAGTACTAATAAACTGTAGTTATTCAGAATCATGAAAACTATACAAAATAAAATCGGTTTGTTTAGTTGTTTGTAGGCTAACAGTTTTTGTTCTTTAATCTGTGTTGTTGTTTCTTTTAAAAAGAATTATCCATGTTCAATTATTCGTGATACTCAAGAATACTTGAATATGAAATTTTCAGACCGAAAACTCAGACCCAATAAATCTTAGACTATTCGACTGAAGAATAAGAAATAACAGAAAGTGGAAAACCGATTATCCCAAACTCGTGATTTTGGCCGGGTTACTCGGGTACAAAAGCACAAATATGTTAAAAAAAACCTACCTAAAATTGATGGGTATTAATTTTACGGGAAAATCAGGTCAATGTGAAGTACGAGCGGAACTTAACACTATCTCTAATACTTATTAAAAGAAAAGGGGTTTCCCCCCTTCCAAAAACTTCTCCACCAATCATAACCCTCCATTTTAAAAAAAATAAAAAGTTCGAAATAAATAGAGATCTTACGTCATAAACCCAATTTTTCCTTAAGGTTTTCTAGGGTGCCGCCTTTCATAATACGACGTTTTCTTCAATTCTTCCCCGCCGACTTCAACGATAGGGTTTTTTCTCCATCGCAGCCCCGTTTTCTTCAATTCTTCCCTGCCGACTTCAACGATAGGTTTTTTTTCTCCATCTCTCTCCATCGCAGCCGACTTCCATCATCTTCGACTTCCCCCATCCAGTTGTTCTTCGATCAGAATTTCAAGATTTGTTTTACAGGTAACCTTTATTTCCAGATTATTTGTGTTATTTCGACATGATACCAACAGAATTATTTGCCATTACCCTCTAATAAATCCCATTCTTCAATATTTGTTTTGTATGCAAAAGTATGTTTATGTATATTGTTTCTTTTTTGTTGAATTATCTTAATAGTAGGTTTTGTTTTTATTTTGAAGCATGTACAACCTTCTAGCCCCAAAAACTTATCAACTTTGTTAAAGTAGAAATCAAAATCTTCAAAGAAGAATGGGATCAGTGTTAAATCCACAATTATTTATATAACAAGGCACCGTTTGCAGATCATCACTTTGATCATAGAAGTATGTTGACCATTAATTAACTAAAGGCCCAATTATGTGTTTGCAGATCAACAATCTGAGAGGTATTTTGCTTATTCTTTTCTCTGTATTTTGTGTCTTAAGTTTTTGCCTTCCAAGTGTTTGTTGAAATGCATTACTATTTGATTTTAATGTGTTTGAATACGACTATGAGCTGAAAAATTAGTGGCATGAAGTGTCATCTAACAAGCTACCATCTTCTATTAGTGATTAAGTGAATAGATGAGTGCTCAAATTATGTTGATAATCCTCTAAGCAGTCAACATAGTGCCACTGACATTGTTAAATTATCAACCATTTATGATGAAAAAAAAAGTTAGTAGCATGACTTTTTGAGCATTGTTTCTAGTTTACTTGAATTTAGGGATATGCTTCACTTTATTGCTTTGATAAAACAACATAATGGCATTACAGTGTCTTGAGTGGACTCTTTCTATATTTTTTTTCTATGCATTGTCTCATTTGTTTGATTTATGAGATAATATTGTCTAATTCAACGAGTGTCTATAGAGACGAAGATAATATATAACCAATATTAACTCATTCGTAAGTTTGTTGATATTGCCACATACACTGACAATTTTTTGATGATATCTTTAATTCGGATTTGACACATCAACTGATCTTTTGTGTGCCAATTGTTTGATTTCAATTTTTTTTTATCAAGAATAAGAGATAGAGTAAAAAGTTAGAATGAAGATTCCTGAATTTGTTAAACATACAACACCAATAAGTCATCAGAGAAGTCTATCCATTTACTTGGATTATCATCTAAATTGACCAGTTTAATATTAAACAGCTAAATTTTCATTTTAAAAACTGCTATAACTGCACTAACTATCCATGTATTACTGTCTCATATCATGTGAAACATTCCTTCTTTGGCAAACGTGCAGTCATAATTACATTACAGGCTACGATCATCCACAAATTTTCATATGAGTACGATAACAAAAGCTAAATATAAAGAACATCTTTTACCAAATCTGATAAAGATTAGGATAATCTGATAAAGATTAGAAAAGAACACCTTTTCTTATTAGTTTTTGTTAGTATCTTCAACCCTAAATCTTGATCTTAATGTGAATCATTAGGATACATTAACTTGAATGATCTTGATCCTTCTAAATTTCTATATGATGAAACTCACAATTGAATTTGATTGTATTCTTTCTCAAACTGCTGTTTTTAACTGGAAAAATTCTACAATCTTTGTTGTTTTATGTTCTGAAAAGAGTTTGGATTAAACAACTTCAAACTGCTTACTCAAATCAGCTTATGTTTGTGACAAATAATTAGATAAGCAGTTATAAAACCATCTTAAAAACATCTTATTGCTGATTATCTGTTTTTGATTGTTTGTTTCGTTTTAGTTGATGTTTATTCAGAAAATAACTAATTCTAGAACCTAACATTTTAGCTTATAACTGATCATTAGGGGGATGCATTTCTATCTTTTTCTCGAGTTGTCCTAAAACTCATCATTGTAGGTACATGCTTTACCTGTTTTAATGTATCACTCATAAGTTTGAAATGACACAAAATTTGTTGACAAATAATCTAAAACTTTGGGTAGAATTGGGTTAGGAATTGGAGTGTGTTAGTAATCTGCAATAAGTTTATGATATATATTACCATTAGTAAATTACATCAAATATAGTGAACTTATCAATCTGATATATTAGTAATCTGCATTATTTCATGACAATGAAAGTACTATAGTTATTGGTATATATTTGGGGAATTGATTCAACCTAATTTTTTTTAGTGCCATTTGTATTTTAGGTCTTGATCTTGCATATGGTAGACTGGTAGTAACAATACATGGCTTGACTTTTCTTGAAAAGATACATAAACACATATATGTAGTTTACACATTCATAATCAATAAACTTGATTATCCCAGGTTCTTGAAAATACAGGCATGTCCAGGTCTGTTCTACAGAGTTCAGTTTTATTCAAGTATTAGATTTGAACTATACATCAAAGTGGTTTCAATTTGGCATTTTTCATACATAAACCAAATATGAAAGACACCTACTTTTTATTTCATGCATTAGGTCTTAATGTCTCCTGCTCATAACGTTTAAGAAGTTAAATTGTTGTGTAGAATAATGGTTTTAACTTGATCAGGTCGAAGATGTAATGAATATATATTGATAGCAATACTTTCAGTGTTTTTGGGTTTATGTGATAAAATATGTGAACTTATACCACTTACTTTTTGTTGTTATTGTTTATTTATTTGACTAATTTTCATTGATAACTCAACATATGGTCCACAGGCTCTCACAATACATATTTGATTGGCACCTTGGCCTCAATGTTTATATTGGCAGTAACATTGTTTCAACCCACCATGTCTAAGGGTCACCTTTAATAGGCAAATAATCAGATACGCAATTCGAAACACCTTCAAAACAACTTATTGGTGTATTAAAATTCCATAAGCAGAATAGCAATCCCGAACACCCATAATGTTCAAAATTAGTAGCAGAATAACAATCAAAACAATTACTGATTATTAGTCAAATAAACTTGGAGTTATCAAATAAATAGTTATTGTATACCATACTATTTGTTTTTTTTTGCGTATTTTTTCCAGCCGAACAATCTGTATGGCTTAATAATACATTGGAATTTAAGTGTTTGTTAAAATGTCACTACTAAGATAAACTCTACCATTGTTCTTACCTTCAGTAAGATGTATATAACTAATGCTTCAGCAATTCGCATCAAAATGAACGTGTCGAGTATTACGCATCAAAATGATTGAATTTCGCTATTCTGTTATTAGTAGCACCATTTGTAGTTATAGCCTGAGACATGCCTGATTGTGGATCATGTGCTAGACCGCAGTCTTTAGCCTTATTCTGCAGCGTACATTTTTCAGTTTACATAAGTATTGTTAATTCTGATCTGCATTATGATTTTTATTGCAGCTTAGCAATTTTCGACCTTTTTCTTGATTTGTTTTTGGTTGCTGATATAGTTTTTTCTGTGCAGCTACAATACGGTGTAGACGAGTCCTACAAGCTAAATATTTATCCAAATGGATGTCTTATTTATGCACATGTTGAGGTTGGTATCAGTGACACATGGACCAATTTAAACTTTTAGTATTTTGTAATTCAGTGAAATGGCAAAAATAATACACACTAGATATTCATGCTTATGATATTCATTTCATGTATATCAAGTTTTTTAATTGTATTAAAGTTGTTCAATGACAAACAATACTTCAGTTATGCTTTATTGCCATCAACTGCAGGACAACAAAAATTATAGATTCGATGAAGGATCTTATGATGCCATCAAGAGATTCTTCACCTATAAAGGAGAGTTTTGGTTTGAGCTTATCTGCTATGAAGTCATTTGTAGTCGGGGAGAAGGAAAATAAGTTTGCTAATGAGTTTGGTTGTGATGAGAAAGTAATAGTTCTTTATTCATTCACTGCTGGAAATAGAGGAATTCGTATTACATACAGGGAGGTTGGATTTTTTTTCCTTAATATAGATAAAATGTTAATTTCAATATATTCTTTATATGGTTAAATGCAGTGTTGATATATTTCTACGTGACACAGTTTGACTTTTCTTAATGAGCTCGGCGTTGGTGCCGGTGCTCTCAGCTTCTTTCGGCTATGCAGGCTTTCAAGGTGAGTTATTTTTAATTTATAATTTAAATGAAAAACTTGGGCTGTTTATGTAGTTTTGGTTGTGTCATGTTTTAGGCTGCAAATCCAGGGTGCATATTAGAAGGTTTTGTTAGATGGCTCTCACCTCACCTTCTGATTGGGCCAAAACATTAACTGATGATGAAAGTAAATGATCTGTTGATGGTGATAATTCATCTTCTAAAGGACATTTGAGTACCCGTATGTAGAAAGAAGGTCTACCCTTCTGTATTGAAATCTTTATTCCCTTCTGGATAATTCTTTAAATCTTTTACTGAGATTTTTGCACAAGTGAAACCTATTTTCTGATGTTTGATTTCATGATTTTAGGTAACTTGTGGCGAGAACTATGGAAAACTGAAAAACCAGTACTTGCTGTTAGACAGTCTCCACTATACTATGAGGATTTATCAGTGTATGTTAAACATTCCAAGCTGACCCATTGTTTGGGATTTAGCTTCTGATGTTTAAATATCTATTGAGTTTTTGTTTTGTTTACTTGATTTGTAAAGGCTTTAAACAAGTTTTGCAAGATACGGGATTATAAATTATTTAATATTTGTTTATTAGTTTAAGAAAGCTACTATTGAATGTGTCTTAATTATGCTATCTGTCTTATTGAGTTTTCTAAGTCTGTTTGATTTGTCTTCCTCCAATGTAAGTTCTCTTCATCCGTTTTATGTTACGAACCTCAAGCGTAGTTTGATCTGATATTCGAACGCATATCCCCCCTAACTTTGTACTAAAGTAAATGGTAGATATAAAACCTAAGGCTAATAAGAAAACATAATAATAGATTAGATTTAACATGTTTAATGTTATAGTTTTATAATAAGCATGTTTAATGTTATATTTTTATATCTATCTTTTGTTGTTGTATATGAAACATGTTGCCTCTATCAGGTTGAAGGAGGTGATGGAACTGCTAGTTGGATCCTTGGAGTGATCTCTGATCTCAACTTAGCTCAACAACCACCAATAGCCACAGTGCCATTAGGAATTTCAAAAATTCTGAAATGTTTATCATTTTTTACAAGATTTTATATTCCTATCTATGTTTTGTAATCTTTTACATGTTAGTACTATTTAAAACTATATAAATTTATAATTGTCTTACATCATATCCCGTGTTGATACACGAGTCGCTTAGCTAGTTAGAGTAAAATGAACTAAACGTCTAAAATGAAAGTCCTAATTATAAGGTATGAATCCATTAATAGATTTGAGTTGAATAGATACGAAAACTAAACGTGGCCAAACACGAAATGGAAGCGATGATCTTATCATCATAATACCAAAATTGGATTTGTTTAGGATAAACGTGTCGATTACCTTTTGACTAATTGAGTTTTACTTTTTAGAGTCCATATTAATTATTATTTGATAACTACTTAATTTCCACAATTTTACAATACCCACTTCGCTAAATATAGTTGAATTACATTATGAAATTTTCAATATTAAACATGGTCAATTATGGCATGGCTTTGATCCTTGGACACTTGGAGATTGAAGATTACCAAATTGCCCTTGAAGTCCATATCAATTAATGTTTATATACTACCTATTGAAGATGTGTATTAATGCATATCCATAGCGGATATTGATAAATGCCCATATGAATTCAATATTCAAGTTTTTTTTCTTTAAAATAATATATTATTAAATTAGATCTTTGTATTACATCTTTTCATCCATCAAATGATATAGCTTTAGAATTATTACTTTTTTTCTTTATTAACTCTCTTAATTTAACATTTATATTAATATGATAAGTAGAAGTATAAATAATAAGAATTTAATATAAATATTATACCCACATTCTACTTTCTAAGTATGAGTTAAGGGAATAACTTGGAAAGCTAAGACCATAAATAATGAATAATTAATGTAATCTAAGTCTAAAAATATTTTGCTTGTAGGAATTTTCTACTTGTAAGAATAATATTGATCTATTGTTATAATATCAACCAAACCTTGGTTGGATTTGATCATAATATCAGAATAATGATGAGTTGTAGTGGATAAAGCTATATATTTAGAAATAGAATTAAAAAGTGTGTTATGCTATTAAAAAATTTATTATTTTGTTCCTTCAATTCTAAACCTATCAATTTAATATAAGTGTAAACTATATGACATGTGACATGTTATTGTTAGTAATTATATTTTGATAGCAAAAGACTTAGTTTTACTTTATAACAAACTAGTTAACATAGAGGGGTTTAACTCTTACTAAAATTCTATATTTAAAGTTCTTAGGTTAGGGAGAGCATTTTTTCCGCATCAGCAGAAATAGAGAGAAAGCAATTTAACCCTAATTATCACATTGCTATATCGCATGACAAGATTAAGAGGGCACATTTTTAAAAAGAATAGTGAGAACAAATCTGAAACCTTAAAATCTTGATCTATAAAAAGATGATGTATCTACAAATATTAGATATGTATCACATTTTATATCCTTTTTTAATATATTTTAAAACCTTTATTGTTTTTATGAAACCGTATTTCGTGTATATTTATAAAAAAACATTTACCCGCCGTATAAATACCAATCACACGAATGAATGGCCCTCCAAGTTTCCTCGGTGGCGCAAGTTAATACCTCCATTTTCAAACTCTGTCCCCACACTCCTCACGTATATTTGTATATAGCCTAATGTCAGCATCTCCTTCAAGCCATTCCTTCACTAAATCAACCCGAACCAGAGACCAGATCGTAGCAATACCAGCCAAGAAAATTTGCAACAAATCAATCAAATAATGGAAGGATTGATCCCATTTCTGATGCATGCCATGAAGAAACAAAGGCCTCGCAACAAATACCGGTCCGTTTCCATCGGTTCTAGCCGCAGCTACCAAGTCCTCATCGGAGCTGATGCCAATTCCAAGGCGGAGCAGTTGTCCCACCGCCGCACCAGATCGGAGTTCCCAGCGCCGGCGACAGATTACCTGGAAAAGAGATCGGGATTTGGTTGTCTGCCCCAATCACGAACTTTCAAGAGAAGTTCTACTTCTATGGGTTCAACTCCAAACTCATATCAAGCTTCGAAGCCGAAAGATTAGCGAATCCGGGTTTTATTTTCCCTTCTTTTGATTTTATACATAAGTATTTATTTAACTGTAATATATACGATTGGACTTGATTGTATAATTATGTCTGTGTGAAATCTTGTAGTCAACAAGGAATACAGTAAATGATTACTGAATCTATGTACATAATTGATTTGATAAATCAACATTGTCATGATCATGAGATCATCATCATCAAGAACAACGCGTTCTTAATTCCACGGAGATTGAAATTCTCTCTCCAATTTTCCTCTTTTTGTATGAGTGGGATCCTTTGTCTGATCTGCAATCCATATATAAAAATTTCTTAATAAAAAATTATTAATTCAGTAATTAGGTAGGGGCAGATTGCATTAGATAACCAATTTTAATGTTTTTGTGTTCATGAAGGAAGAAAAAGGAAATCTATACCAGTCAACCATAAGCAGAGGTGCATAAATTTGACCAAGTAAACAAACATGGTAAACAACTAAACATATTAGATATTTCAAACCAAAGATGATATTTGCATTGAAAATCTGTGTACTAAGTTGTAAGATAGCTGATTGATGAATGTATTTTATGTTAAAAAATTAATCTTTTCTATAAAATATTTATCTTTAACAGGGAAAAAACGGTTTTTTTATAGTATAAAATATTTATTAGAGTTAATTACATTTTTGGTCCCTGTGGTTTACACAAAATTGCACATTTAGTCCTTAGGCTTCATTAATTACGGATTTAGTCCTTGTGAATTACCATTTGTTTCAATCTTGGTCCTTGACACACTTGAAAAGACAAAAGTGCCCTTACCCTTTCTTTTAATTATTTTTTTAATTTTAAAATCATTTCCTTTTATTAATTAAATACTTTTATACCTTTTTAATTATTTTTCTTTAAATAATATTTAATTAAAAAACAAAAACAAATACCCCACTACATCATTACTCTCTCTCTATCTCTCTCGATCCCCTCTTTATCTTCTTTCCGACAACAATCTTCCGGCTACCCCCTCCGACGAAAACCGTCCATCCACCATGAACCAGAGCCACCAAACAAAACATGATCATCGAACCACCAAAGAAAAGCAGAACCGTCTACCAAAACCATCTGCTATTCCTAATCCATGGCTTTTGTTCATTCACTTTTCATTTCTCGATTATTGTTCTTGAGTCCGAAGCTGTTTTAGCATGAGGTAGGGAATCGAAAGGAAGATAGAAGGGGCGGTGGGCACATAATCGGGTGGCGGTGCAAAGGAGGTAGAGAGAGAGATGTGGAGCAGTGAATGGGGAAGAAACATGAATCCCACAGTGTCAGAGAGAGAAATCACCACCGTCTTTGAGGTCCCCACCGCCGTTGTATACGAAGAACACCATCAATGGCGGCGACAGTGGTTCGAATCTATGGCGAGAGTAGAGAGAGAGACGAGAAAACCCTAGATCTGTTCTTCACCATGGTGTTCCCCATCGTTATCTCCAAAGATTTGTTCTTCACCAAATAGAAAACCCTAGATTTGTTGTTCACCATGGTGAAGAGAGAGTCGAGAGCAGAGAGAGAGACGACTTCAGATCGGTGGCTTCAGAGAGAGGGGTGCGATCAGATCTGTGCTCCAAATCGCCATCAGATCTGTGGTGGCTGATTTCAGACGACGGTGATGGTGGCTGATTTGGTTGGTTCAGGCGACGGTGGTGGCAGAAGTGTACCGGCGGAGATGTGGTAGTGCATGGAAGTGGGTCTAGAGATAGAGACGGCTGGGGAAGATAAAGGGGGATGGGGTTAGGAGGTTTAGTTAATTGTTTATGTTATGTTATGTTTTTTTCTTTTTCTTTTTTTATAAAAATATTATTATTATTTAATTATATATTATTAATATTTTAAATGAATAAAACTTAAAAATAAAAGAACAAATTAAAGACAGAAGGGTAGTATAGTCTTTTTTAGTGTATTTGGACCAAGATTGAAACAAATGGTAATCCACAAGGACTAAATCCGTAATTAATGAAGCCTAAGGACCAAATGTACAATTTCGTGTAAACCACAGGGACCAAAAATGTAATTAACTCTATTTATTAAGAACTTCTGGCATTGTGCTAGAGCCTAGAGAAGAAACGATCAACAAATTAACTAGTTTACAATAACCGGCTATTTTGAAAGTGTGGCAGTGAAAAAGGTGGAATGATGTAACGTTAAGATGATATACGGGGTAGTTTGCGTAAAGTGATTACATAACTACTTTAAGGATATACCAGTCTATATACTTAACCGTCTTATACTTTATAATAATCTACTAGATTAAATACCCGTATGTACACGGGCCTGTTTAGAAAATAATAAATATTAACCATTAATAAAAAGTACGAAATAATTATAAAACACGAAGGAAATGGGAGTTTAAAGATGGTGACAGACAACGTCATAACCCACACCAACGTTCGAAGCGTCACACGAGGGGGAGGCTATGCGTGATGGCGGAAACGTGATATTTTGATATGAGAAGTGATTATATTTCTTATATAAGTAATCGATATTATGTTACAATGAGAAATCAATAGTGTTAAGTATTTATTTTTGTAATTTAAAAAGAACTTAAACGGATTATAATATATTTTAGAATGATAAAACTAATAATTTGATTAAATATGATATTTTGAAATGTTATAAAGAGTAATATAATATTTATAAATTAGAATCAAAATAAAATTTTAATTTGAAAATAATAATCATCTATCATTCAGTTTCTTATCCATAAATAATTAAACTTTCATGAGAAGTTTTGTGGAAGATTATTGAAGTTACAAACTTTGGAGTTGAGGCTAGCTACCAAATATGCGAAGTTGCAAACTAAGAAAATGGAGGTGAAAATCAATATTGACCCGTTCCTCTACTGCTACGCTCCAAAAACCAACCAACCAACCAAAATTTTGTTTTTAATAAAACTTAAGGTAAAGTTTGTTTCATGAAATTTGAAGGAATGTAATTGATTTAAATTCTATTCAGCTTAACTATGGAATGGACTTTCCATTACTCGAGTGAACGTAAACATCTCAAACAATGCAATTTCATTCAAAAACAAGTTTACAAAACGCAATACAATACGAAATTTGATTTCAATTCCATTATATTCTTTCGAATTCTACAAAACAAACTGGATATAAAAGTACGGCTCGTGATTGGAATATTTACTGCATTTGTTACTTATTGATCGAAAAAACAAGAAAACTAACCACATGTATTACATTCCCACATTATCTTCTCTAGCCCCTTTGTGAAAATGTCAGTAATGTTATTAGTAGTTTCTACTATTTATTGTGTTAATAACACAATTCTTAATTCTCTCTAACAAAATGTCTTGTTCTATCGTGGAATACTATTTGCAGCACTTTGCATAGTTGTTGAGTTTGCAACAAAAATATTTGCGTGAACTTTGTTTTTTTATAGCTGTCACAAGATATTTGCACCAAGATTTGTGCGTTTTGCAAATACCAACTATGACGTACGTCATTGGGACTAACAAGTCAAAAAAGGGGCTTCTAAGTAAAAGAGGAACACACATGCAAGATCTCCATAAATTGTTGTATTTCTTTAAGAGATAATGGAGGCCTATGCCAATCTGTAATTCTATCATATGCTCCTTTCAAGTTGTTATCGATTATTAATCTATTTGTTACTAAACAATTTTTATTAGTTTCAAGAGCAAACAGATTAGGAAATCGATATTTAAGTGGATGATCATTGATCCAAACATCATTCCAAAATGAAAGGGATGAGTTATGGCTTATTCTCCTTTGAAAAAGACACTCCGGGCGTATGATGTGGCGTATGGCTTCTTTGTTGCTTCACTCAGATCTGCTTTTGAAGACTTGGTTACAAGGAATTACCATTTGTCTTTTATTTGGGTGAAGTATATTCCTAGTAAGATTAATTTGCTAGCATAGCTTGTAATCGTGTATCTTGGGAGAGTCTGCCTACAGTTAATCATTTACCGATCGGAGTCTGATTGATCTTGTTTTTTTACTGAAGGTAAGGGTCAATTTTATTGTAAACCATATGCAATGCATAATGCCCGTACTGTTGTTCGATTCTATCTTTTTTTGGAAAGAACACCAGCGGCAAAAGCACTCTGCTGGGCTGCTTTTGCTAAAACTTGAGCAGTTTCTTGAAAACTTGCTTCGGAAATTGGATCAGTGATCGATTTCTAGGTTTCGTCCAATAAGCCCTGTTTGAAGAGGCTCATATACAGAATGCCGAGAAATAATCCCTAGAGCGGGCGATTCATGGAATAATCAAGAATCCCGAGTAACAATGTTCTAATCTTTCTAAAAGAGGTGTAACTATTGTATCAGACCAATGTTGTTTTTGTGGCTCTGAAGTGAAATATGAGAAGCACTTGTTCCTAAGATGTGACTACTTAAGAAGGATACTGATGGAGATTGCAAATTGGTGGAGATTGGACCTTCCTTGTTTTACTGAAATTAAAGACCTGTTTGATTGTGTGTCAATATTCAAATTAAAGGAGACAAACTCATAATGTTCCAAGGAGTCGTATACATCTATCTTTGGTTGATTTGGAACCATATGAATGAAAAGGTTTTAAAATCAAACAATGGTGATTCTAAGATGCTAACTCCTACTTGGCTATATTCAAGCTCTTCTTTTCTAGATTAAGCATAGAAAAGTAAAGATAGATTACATTGGATTAAGCTCTTGGTGTTGTAATCTTTTGTGATTAACGTTTTGTAATTTGATCTAGCATCTTGCTTGAGATTAATATATTTGGGTCTTTTAGTGGGGGTGATAATTATGCCGAAACTCCAAACCTTAAGGAGGCGTTTGGTTTGCAGGATTCCATAGGATTCTGTGGGAATTGGAATCCAATTCCCAGTAATTCCCACGTTTGGTTGACCATGGAAATGGAATTTGAAGGAATTTAAATCCCTCATTGGTGGGAAAGTAAAATCCTTCAAAGGTTGGAGGGATTTTAAAATCAGAGAATAAAGGATTGTAACTTATTACCAAAATACCCTCATGCCCTATTCTAATCTATCTGCTGTTTTCATCCTAACCCACGAGAGCAGTCGATCGAAAGTCTTCATCGTTGAAAGCAGTCTCGTCGCCGTCGAAGGGCTGTGCAGTCGGAACCCTCGTCGTCGTCGAAGGCCTGCAGTCGGAACCTCGTCGCCGTCAAAGGCCTGTGCAGTCGGAACCTTCGTCGCAGTCCTTCTCTCGCTGTCGAAGCCCTAGTCCTTCTCTCGGAAGTATCTCCTTCTCTCGCCGTCGCCTTCTCTTGGAACCCTTGTCCGCCGCCGTTTGCAACAGCCTTCATCCCTTTCCATAGCAGGTAAGGATTATGCCCTCTTTCTCTGTCTCTCTCTCTCAATCGTTGATTGATTTGGAATAATTAGTAGTGTTTGCAACAGCCCTTATTCACTTATTTGGAACTATTAGTAGAATAGATTGAATAAATTTTCATGGCTGATTTACATTCAAACATATGGCTATCTTCTTATTCATTTCTGAAATCTTATTTACATTCAAACATATGGCTATCTATGCTTATTGTAAAGTCAAACACATTCAAACACATGGCTATCTTCTTAAAAGTTATTGTTGGTGCATACATGGTAATACATTTAAAAGTGCACTCCTTGTTTTGATGATGATAAAAATATACACATGTGATACTATTGCTTATCAAAATTATTCATATGTTCATATCTATATTCTTAAAGAAAATTAACAAACCTCAAATTGATGATCAAGTGAATTACAAACAAGTAAAAGACTTCAATTCAACAAGAAAGGAAGAAATCAAGATAAATCAACATTCACGGTCGATACCACGGTCGACCGTGAATCAACCGTCGCTGCTCAGCTCACAACTCTTAAATGTTGTTCTTCTTCAAGTCAACCGAACTCGTACTTAACAAGTGAAGATGATATCTTCAAAGCCGATGACGGAGATATCTACAAACAAGAGTTCGAATTATATGAGCTTACAAATAAAATAATTAAATTAGTTTATGTTTTTATAAAATTATTTTTATAAGAACTTTATAAAAATGACAAAGATTTTATAAAACTCAATTGTGTTGGTTGATTAAATCTAAGACTTCCTATTTTAAGCTAATAACAAACACAATCCTACTTTGAAACAATACACCACCATAATTAGCAAAGGAATCTCCCAAAGGGGTAAAATTCCAACATGCTTTGTGTATTGGTTTCCAAACTTCCATATATGTGTTTAAATTCAAACTTTAAGAGTATGGGATCAACCAACCTTTTGAACATATACTTTTCAGTTGATTTTTATGGTAAAAATGAGTTGAGTGTGGTTTTAAATAAAGTCCAACGTCTATATTGCAAAGAACAAGAAAGTTCAGGTACCTCACGGTTTTAGCCACGGTCGACCTTGGATCGACCGTGAGGGTACTGGACAGCTTTTGGACTTTTACCATTTTCCTTATTTAAACCAACTCAAACCTCATTTTTTAGCAACTCTTGTACAGCAAAAACACTTAACATATATTCTTATCTTGTGAGCTCATATTCTTTGATAATTCATATATCATTCAAGATCAAGAATCAAGCAAGAGCAAAGCTTTCAAAGCTTAAACACTACATCATCTTTCTATATATTTTGTAATAGTGTAAGGATCAAATCTATCCTTTCAAATTAGAGTGAAGTAAGGATCATCTCTAGCCTTTAGAATTAGAGAGAAGTAAGGATCAACTCTAGCCTATAGAATTAGAGTGAAGCAAGGTTATCTTTACCTTACTTGCAAGTTTGAAGTGTTAATTCTTGCAAGTGAAAAAGAGAAGTGTAAAAGGTTTATCTCTACCTTCAAAGAGAGAAGCTAGTGGAGCAAACTCTTGGTGGGTGAGGCCAAGGAGTGGATGTAATGCAAGTTTGTTAACACTTGCATGAACCACTATAAATCTCTTGTCTACTCTTGGTGATATCTCTCTACCCTTACTCTCTTTATTTCAAGTATATATATATTTGTTGTGTTATAAACTTCAAGAAAAATCTTCTATACACAACTTACAAATTTTATTTGAGAAAAATTGGTAAACTAAGTAAAATAACCTATTCACCCCCCCTCTAGGTTCTAACAATTGGTATCAGAGCAAGTTGCTCTAAAATTTTTGTAAAAATTGTTTTGAGATACAACTTGCTTTATGAATTTTTGAGAAAACAATTTATTACAAAAATATCTTGAGTTAGATCCATGGACTTAGAAGATAACCTAAGATTGGGGGTTTATATGGCGAATTTACCCATGTTTATTGATTATACATTTTTAGGTTGGAAAACCTACATGTTGACTTTCTTAAGATCAATAGATTATGACATGGGTGATTTTATTGAAAGTGATTTTGATGAAAATAAATCACTAAATAAACAAACATTGATATTTATTCATAAATCTCTTAAGGAAAGTAAATATGAATATATGTGTTCTTACACTTGTGCCAAGAGATTATGGAAAGATATAGGTAAATTTGAAGAGCTTGAGGCAAGAAGAAATAAAGAAAAAGAGAGATCAAGAGAACTTGCTTGCTTTATGGCTTTTAAAGAAAATGAGGTATCTTTCATAAATGATTCTAGTAGTAAAGATTACTTACATAATCTTCATGATGAGCTAAAAGATAAATATGATATGTTACTTGATATTAATTCAAAACTCATTACCAAGATCAATGATTTGAAAAATGTTGAGAATGATAATTTTAAACTCAAAGATCTTAATGAAATCTTGGTCAAGAAAATAAATGAGTTAAGAAAATCTAACATTATGTCACAAGGTTGCTCTACTTGTGTAAACTTCAAAGAAAAGAATGTTAGAATTCAAAAGTTATCAAGTGATGAAGGAGGTCATGAGTTATCAATTGAAACAAGCAACATATCATTAAAACCATTCAAAATTGTGAAAGAAAAGGCAAAAGAAAAAATCCAGAAGGCTCACGGTCGACTCACGGTCGAACCACGGTTGATGCCATGCATCTTCCGTCAGCTCGCTGGAATTTTCAAAAGTTTGAAAAATACAAGATTGCCCCTAGTTCTTTCACTAGTATGCCTAAGGTTGGATGTAATAAACATATGATAAAATCTTATACTCCAACTTCAAGGAATGAACAATGTTTCAAGATAACACCAAGGTAGATCAAAGTAGGTGTTTTTGATACTAACAATCCCGGACCCATGAAAAGATGGGTACCACACATATGAAATATGTTTGAGTTGTAGGTTTCAATTGAGGTTGAATATCATTCTTGATGCAACTTGAAGTTTTGTGTGGATGAAAGACTTGGATGATAAATCATCAAGAATAATGCTTTTGAACAACACTAGTGAAACACAATCAAGATAAGTTTCTCTTTCACTTCTCAAAGCCTTATATGTTGACACCTATGTGTTGAAAGTGCCATGAAAACTTATGTGAAACTACTTGACATCTTTAAATGTGTTTATTGTATCTAGTGCTTTACATAAACTTGGTTTGCTATAAAAATAAATCAAGGGTAGCAAAAACATTAACAAAAGACATAGAAATACTTATCAAATGCTTAAATGTCTTTCAAAGCTCAATTCATACTCAAGTCAAATACTTTTTGATTGAGTTACAAAGTTGAACTATGTGGCGTTAAAATGACATATTACTTGTGCCCATATTACTTGGTGTTGTGATTTAAATAATAACTTGAAGCTCTTCCATATAGATGCATGACAAATATTAAACTATCTTGAAAATCATTAAATAACAAATTTGAGAAAATTGATAGTTGATTAATAATGTATAGTCTCATAAAGTTAGAATATACAAACTACAAGAGTATTTGATTTTGAATGTGAGAAATATTGTGCTTAAAGTTAAAATTGCATATTGATGAACAATATTTTAAAATTTGACATACCATGTTCATGTTCATCATATTGCCTTAAGTGATTATATGCAATGCTTGAATTTCTCACAAAGCATGCTTTGGCTAAATGCCTTTAAATGATATGGAAATATATGTTATATAATTCTATATATTGAAATGTATAGTCAAATAATAAATTATTTGTCAAAGAATTAAAGGTTTGCTTAAATCCCATGGATTTCATTTTCACATACACTATTTGGGTTTAAGTAGTTAAAGAGCCAAATTAGATTTTATCATAAGTAACATTATCTTAGAATTGAAAATATATCATATCACAAATTAAGACAACTTACTTTGATAAATCATAGTTGCGGACATAAATACTAAACCACTTAAGAAAGAAGTAGTTAATGCAATAAGATTTGGTTTATAAATGATTGAACATGTTCCATAGGAAATAAAGTTTGATTATGTGAAAACTTTCAAAATTTTGCTTCCAGAAGGTTCACGGTCGAACCACGGTCGAAGCCGTGTATCGACCGTGGATCCACTGTCCAAATAATCAAATTGAAAGAAATCTCGCGGTCGATGACACGGTCGACCGTGGATCGTCCGTCGGATGTCTGACGGATTTTAACCCTATTTTGCCCTATTTCTCTCTCATCTCTTCACTTTATCACTTCCACTCTCTCTCACTCAAACCCTAGCCGGCATAGCCGATTTTGGAGCTCAAAATTTTTGATTTTTTCTTCAAAAACTCACAAGAATATTAAGGATTACCTTACGGTTGAAGATCCGGTTGAACCCACGAAGCTATATCCGGATGATCTACGGCAAAAGGCCACGATTTCTTCATTTTTTTTGTGTTCCTCTCGGGTCTTCTCACCTTCACGAACTCTTCATCACAAAAGGTAAATCTTTCACCATTCTTGCTTTCCTCCTCATTAGGATTTCGTTTTTGCACTAAAAATCATGTGATTTTAGTTTTTTTTTTGTTGGGGTTTGGTGAAAACTTGAAGTATTTGGGTGTGGTTGTGGGTTTTGTTTAATGTAGGAGTTATGAGATAATTATGTTTAAAACAAAGATATATGATGTATATATATTAGATAAAAGTTATGTTAAAAAGTACAAATTTCGAACATATTAATCACGGTCAACATACGGTCGACCTTGTGAAAAACCATCGTGTACTGAATTAAAAAAAAAAAAAAAAAAAAAAAAAAAAAAATTTGAACAGCATGTTCACGGTCGATCCACGGCTGAAACCGTGGTAAAACCGTGAGCTTGCTGGAATTTTTTTACATTTTTTTTTTTTTTGACATTTAATTCTCAAATTAATTTTATTTACATCTATTATAGTATAACTAAGCTTAGTAATCACATGATGCACTATTTTGCTAAAATCTTCTCACATTTAGGACACATGAACCAAATTTGTATACACATACATGTTAAGTTTACATTCACATATGTGTTTCAAATAAAATGAATCATCATCACTTCATCACCTATTACTTTGAGAACTTATACAAACTTTTTGAACAACATCGTAAACAAATGAATAAAAGCATGTTTATGGTACTAAAATGCTATGCCTAAACCTTTGTGCATTAAATAAATTATATTACCTTGGTTTAGTGCAACAATATGCTAACATGTAACTCCCTATGATGTTAAAGTTTGAATATCTTGTCTTGGGCTCAAATTCTAAGAACTTAATTCAAAAAGTTAAGACTATTAGTAAAAGTGATAAACTAATTAAACTTGCAAATTCATAAAATGATTATTATGAAGTTAAGATAAGATTACATTAAATAAATAAGAACTTGCTTATATCTTATACACTTCACAATTCAAAGTAATCACAAACTAAAAGTTGAGTTATGACATAAGAGTTTGAAAAACCATTTTAGTCAAACATTTCATGTGTTACTTTTATAAGAGCTCATTAAGTAATTGCATACATGGAGAAATAAAAATAATTTACACAAACCTTATGCCTAAATTCTATATCTTACATGGTTTGAAAAGGTAAAATACTTGTATGCAACTTATATGTGATGCTCTTGATATCCTATTTACATCAACAAGTTATGTTACCAAAATAACAATACACGCTAAATGATAATACTTTGGTTCATGTTTGACATATCCTTGTTCTTAATGTTGTCAAATTACATATGTGATTCTTACATGAAATATCACTAAACATATGTAACATTATGATATGTCATTCATGCTCATCAAGTGTTGAATAATTATCATGTAATGAATTATGGTCAAGATATCTTATGGATGTACTTTTCATATAAGATCATTATCAAAAGAGTATTTGAAACAAGTTTGTGATGAAAGATATATGAAGATGATTACATGGTGAAGAAATATAAATTAACATATTAATTGTTGCAAGTGGTTCTCTCTTACTATCTTGTCATGGTACTTAATGAATTACTCTTTGTAATCAAGATAGTTAAAATAGATGACAAGTTATGCCTCATATAAGAAATCATATTATTTGTCATCTTGATATATGCTTGAGTATGACTATATACTTAAATGACTAATCTCATGTGTAACATACTTAATTGGATTATCACTTGACACATGAATCTATGAGGTATACGTGCATAAATAATGATTATAGTATATGTATTGCACGCTTTTTTTTACTCATGAGAACACTTTTCATCTTAATCTTGTTGAATATTGAACACACATAAATAAAAAGCAAATTTGAATACAAGATAAAAGAACAAGTAAACTTATACTTAAGCCTATTTTATCTATCAAAAGAAGATAAACTTAAGTTATCATGAACCAAACATGTAATTACTAAAACTTTGTTTGACTTGCTTGAAATTAGAAAACTTTTGTGTTGTTATAATAATGTGAGTATATTTTTGTGTGTATACGTAGGTATAGAATTAACTTAAAATATGTAATACTTAAGAAATATACATATCAATGTTGATTGTAATCTTGAAAAGTTCAATTCTATATCAAATGTGTCATAATATGTTGATCTACATACACAATGAATTATTCTTTGAAGATCAAGATATTATACATAAATGACATCATGTGCTTCATACATAAAATCAAAATAATTGTCAATTTAGTGCACACATTGGTCACTTACTTGATTAAATTATCCATTTGCTACATAATATATATGAATAAATATCAATTAGAAATGAATAGACTAATATTGAGATAATCTCCACAATCTAGAGCTAAGAAATTTTTGATACTTAACTTAAGATTAGGATTGTGGATTTTGGTTGTCCCTAACATAATATGCACATTTTAAGGGGGAGTCACCAACCAAAAAGAAAATTTCATATATATTCACACCCTCCCTTCCTATCATTAGCATAAATACAAGATAATGATGCATAAATCTCTCATGATTTCTACTTGAGTATATTTGATTTTTCCTAAATTAAGTTTATGCAAATACTTTTGTATATTTTGCACTTGTATTTTGTTTTGTCTATCTTTTGTCAAGTGCTAGCTTAAAGGGATCATAAATCAAGGGGGAGCTTTGATCAAGGGGGAGCTTCATCAACTATTTTGTGCTAGATCATAAGAGGGAGAAGAATGTTCCTTTTTGATTTGACAAAAGGGGGAGAAGAATATAGTTATGCAACATTGTTAACATGAATAATTTTGTGTAGCAATCTTAATTAAATGTTGCATATTTTGTCATCATCAAAAAGGGGGAGATTGTTGGTGCATACATGGTAATACATTTAAAAGTGCACTCCTTGTTTTGATGATGATAAAAATATACACATGTGATACTATTGCTTATCAAAATTATTCATATGTTCATATCTATATTCTTAAAGAAAATTAACAAACCTCAAATTGATGATCAAGTGAATTACAAACAAGTAAAAGACTTCAATTCAACAAGAAAGGAAGAAATCAAGATAAATCAACATTCACGGTCGATACCACGGTCGACCGTGAATCAACCGTCGCTGCTCAGCTCACAACTCTTAAATGTTGTTCTTCTTCAAGTCAACCGAACTCGTACTTAACAAGTGAAGATGATATCTTCAAAGCCGATGACGGAGATATCTACAAACAAGAGTTCGAATTATATGAGCTTACAAATAAAATAATTAAATTAGTTTATGTTTTTATAAAATTATTTTTATAAGAACTTTATAAAAATGACAAAGATTTTATAAAACTCAATTGTGTTGGTTGATTAAATCTAAGACTTCCTATTTTAAGCTAATAACAAACACAATCCTACTTTGAAACAATACACCACCATAATTAGCAAAGGAATCTCCCAAAGGGGTAAAATTCCAACATGCTTTGTGTATTGGTTTCCAAACTTCCATATATGTGTTTAAATTCAAACTTTAAGAGTATGGGATCAACCAACCTTTTGAACATATACTTTTCAGTTGATTTTTATGGTAAAAATGAGTTGAGTGTGGTTTTAAATAAAGTCCAACGTCTATATTGCAAAGAACAAGAAAGTTCAGGTACCTCACGGTTTTAGCCACGGTCGACCTTGGATCGACCGTGAGGGTACTGGACAGCTTTTGGACTTTTACCATTTTCCTTATTTAAACCAACTCAAACCTCATTTTTTAGCAACTCTTGTACAGCAAAAACACTTAACATATATTCTTATCTTGTGAGCTCATATTCTTTGATAATTCATATATCATTCAAGATCAAGAATCAAGCAAGAGCAAAGCTTTCAAAGCTTAAACACTACATCATCTTTCTATATATTTTGTAATAGTGTAAGGATCAAATCTATCCTTTCAAATTAGAGTGAAGTAAGGATCATCTCTAGCCTTTAGAATTAGAGAGAAGTAAGGATCAACTCTAGCCTATAGAATTAGAGTGAAGCAAGGTTATCTTTACCTTACTTGCAAGTTTGAAGTGTTAATTCTTGCAAGTGAAAAAGAGAAGTGTAAAAGGTTTATCTCTACCTTCAAAGAGAGAAGCTAGTGGAGCAAACTCTTGGTGGGTGAGGCCAAGGAGTGGATGTAATGCAAGTTTGTTAACACTTGCATGAACCACTATAAATCTCTTGTCTACTCTTGGTGATATCTCTCTACCCTTACTCTCTTTATTTCAAGTATATATATATTTGTTGTGTTATAAACTTCAAGAAAAATCTTCTATACACAACTTACAAATTTTATTTGAGAAAAATTGGTAAACTAAGTAAAATAACCTATTCACCCCCCCTCTAGGTTCTAACAGTTATTAAACAATCTAAATTCAGGAAAAAAAACAGAAAGAGTAATCTTGTCATTTTATATGTCTGAAATCAAATTCATCTATATTGTCTGCAAACCAAACAGATTATGGAAAATGATTCTAATTCTATTTTCTGCCAACCAAACAGATTACAGATTCAAATTCAATTCCTGACAGATTCCAATTCCATCAGAGAATACAATTTTATCAGAAAAATTCCTACAAACCAAACGTCACCTAAGTTTACTTTCGTGTTGCCGTTAAAAAGATTTACTGAATTGAAGACTAATTTTAGAATGATAATGTCACAATCGTTGATTTAATGGAAGTTTTATATAAGATAGTCTCACTTGGAATTTCAATTCCCTTTTTCACAAGGATTAGATGGTTTATCAAATTAAAGTCAAATAGTTCCAACTGGTCCTAAGTTCTAAACCAATATAAAATTCATAATAAGTTAGAACAAGTATTAATCAATCTAATAGTTCCAACCAAGTGAGGAAATAAGGTTTAAGATGGGCAAATTGCCGAAAAGGTAACTTAAATATTCAATTTGTCAAAAAAGGAAATGTTAAATTTTTTATACCGAAAAAGGATTATAAATTTCAATTTCTATCAAAAAAGGGGAATCGGTAACCGGATGTGCAGGTTACCGGTTAAAACTCATTGAGATGACACCTAAGTTTCTTATGTGGCATTTTATTCAATTTTTTTACACATAACTTTAACACATGACACCTTTTTAAGATCTAGAACTCTTTTTCTCTCTCTCCCCTCTCTCTCTTCACATTCAACTCTCCTTACTCTCTCTTAAGACTCCTCCTTCACCACCACCACCACTGTATATATCTCTTCTATCTTTCTAACTCCCTCTCTCTACACATTTCAACATCCCTTTCTCTCTTTTAAGAATACACCATCACCACCACCGTCTCTCCTTATGGATTCGGCTCTTGTGACACCATGGTGAGATCCTCTAACACCACAGGGAGCTCCTGATTTGTATGTTTTTGTGTGTACCGACGGCAGCGACGGTTAATGACTTTGGGATTTTCAGATATGTGTTCGTATGTTGTCTCCAACACCACTGTCTCTTTATCTCTCCAGATTTGTGCGTGATTTTAGGGTTTTCATAACCGAAAGATGAACACATAAACGGTTTCACATATTTAGGGTTTTGTGACTTTAGGATTTTTTTTTATATGTGTTCGTATGATGTCTTCCTATGTCAGAGTTTTTTTCTGATTTGAAGATTAAACTCTCTATTCCTCTCCTCAGATATGTGGTCGTGACTTTGAATATGTGTGTTTGTGCTTGTTGGTGTTTGAGGGCATAAAAACATAAATATGTGTGACGGCAGTGGTTCATGGCGGAGGATGGTGGCCAATGGTGGATCTTCACATCTTCAAGAACATCAACATAATTTTATAAACACACATAAATAAATTCTTATAAAAAATTAATTATAAAAGTAAAAGATATTTAAAAATTAATGGATAAACTTCTAAATAACTTCATCACTATAAGAGCATCTCCAATGGGGGTTGTATAGAAGTTGTATGGAAGTGGTATGAGAGTTGTATGGAGTGGGAAATGGGTTGAATGAATGGAGAGTTGTATGGTTATTGAATGGTTGTATGGATATGGGTGGACCCCACTCTTGTTTATTTAATCTTTTAGAGAGCAATTATAAAGTTTTATAAATAAACATTTTTAATACAAATCTAATTTTTATATACTTATTTAATACTTAATAAATTTAGTTAAATATTTTTTAAAAATTTAATAAAAATTTGATATACATATATACTTAATATTTTTTTTATTAATTATTAGGTCTTTAAGTATTTTATTTTTTAGGTTTCTTACTTTTTAATTAGTGTCTTTAGCCTCGTAATTTTAATTTATTACTTTTCATATTTTTATTTAATGTAGTATTTTTTTGAAGTTTTAATATATTTTTGTAAAATTATATATATGATGCTGACGTGAAAATCCACTAAACTTTGTAGAGTTTAATGGATCGTGAATGTTAAAAATTAAAGTTGTATAGGTAGTGGAATGCTGACATGGCAATCCATTAAACTCATTTAGAGTTTTATGGATTGTAGATGCTCTAATGAATAAACACGTCAACATAAGACATGGCATGGTATTGACTCGACTGCCACGTGTGTTACCACGTCACTGGTAACCTGCTAACTAGGTGGTCAACAGGTCTAAAAGGTCATAATACCCTTTTTTGGTTAAAAATTGAAATTTATAATTCATTCCCAACCTAAAAATTAGATATTACATTTATCGATTTATTTTGATATTTAAGTTACCTTTATTAGCAATTTGCCCCTCCTATTGTTCTTTACTTGTTTGTTGATCTGCTAATTGTGTTCGCTCAATCTTTAGTTCGTTTGTCCTCACTTCTCATTTTGCCGAAGCCCGAAGGCCTTGTGTATAATACGATGGGTTTACAACATAAATAACGAATCTAATGATAATAAAAAAAAATCTTTCTTTTTTAGAGCTTTGGGCCTTGTAATTTCTATCCATGACCAGATTGAAAAATGAAAATGCCTTCAAATGCTGTAGCCATAGACGCTTATTGGACAATGTTAATTTAATTTATGCAATATCAATACCTGAGAAGGCATTCGATTGCCTTACTTATTATCTGGATTCCAAACTTTAGCAGATGCACATTGGAGTTAGAATGTGGGTATGGATTTAAGGATGTCTAAAGTCTTCATGAGTTTTCGTTCTTGTGAATGTGTCTCCAACTAAATAATAGTTCACACTTACCCGAGGAGTACGTCAAGGAGAACCTCTCTCCCCCTTTTTATTTCTATTGGTAATGGAAGGTTTACATGTGTCAATGAGAGAAGCTACTTTAAAAGGCCACTTTCAAGGAATTTCTTTGCCTAACAACGACCATCCATTTATCATTTTATTATACGCTGATGATGATATTTTTGTAGGGAAATGGACGATTTTGAATACCACTAATCTCACAAGAATTTTAAGATGTTTTCATCTTGCATAGGGTCTTAAAGTGAATTTCGGAAAGACGGAAAAAGCAAAAATCTTTGATTTTAGGGTCGTTGATAAGGAAACATAGAATGTTTCGTCATTTCTAACATGTGATTGGGCAAAACCACCATTTACATATATATCTTGGTTTAAATGTTGGCACAAATATTGGGTTTGCAAAAAAACTGGAAGCCCGTGTTTGATTAAATGAGCTCAAAGGTGTGTTCGGTAGAGAGCTTTTTAGAACTTGTAACTTTTTAATTTAAAAAAATAAGCTTCTAGCATTGTTCGGATAAAAAGGGTTAGAGCTTTTTTTCTAATAATAAGCTCTAAAATAAGAATCTTTAAAAAGTAGCGATTAGAATTTTACTGGGAGCTTTTTTATGTTTAAATTACCAAATGGCTAATTTTACCCCTTATTTTTCAAGACCCTTCAACACCACCACCCCCCCTCCCCCACTAGCGAGACGTTAAGCCCCCTGTAGCGTTTCTTCCGCCGGCGATTCCTTGGCAGCTTCGTTTCTTCCATCGTCGCCCTTGGCAGCTTCTTCAACACTTCGACGACTGGCAGGTTGTTCATCACGTCGGTGACGCCCCCTGTAGATTTTCTGCCATTCATGCCCTCTCCAACTAGCTGATGAGGTAATTTACTTGTTAATTTGCTCTCGCTAATCAGGTAATTTACTTGGGAATTGGTTATTTGAAATTGCATGTTGTTAATCTGCCCTCTCTTCTTGTTAATCTGCTCTTAGTTTTGTGTTTTGTATGCCCCTCTGTTTAGTCATTGTGTCAAATTGTGATTTAGTAGATTACCCCTCTGCCCTTTCAATAAATGTGGTGATTTTTGTTGGGGATATTAATCTGGTAATGCTATTTGATTGGTGTTTGTTCAATTGTTCTTATATTTCATAGATTCTCCTTGTTGGGTTATTATACTGCATGCCATGTGTTTGTTATTCTTGCTTCTTATGGGTTATTTTCTTTACAAATAAACTCAGGTTGCCTTACATTCTTTGTGTGTGAGATTTTGTTTGCTTTGCATAATTACATTAGAAAGAATTCTGATGAAGATATCATGTTTACTACGTGTGAGCAATATCCTAGTGATATGCTACATGATGAATCTTCCAATGTTCATGGCAGTCACACAAACAATTTCTTTGCAAGAATATCTAATGAAATGAAGCAAACACGTAACGATATTGCTACTTTGATATGGAATGCACGACGATGATTTATCAATACTTCACGTAGATGGTCTTTTATTTTTTTTTTATCTATTTTTAGTGTTACGTATGTAAAAAAATTAACTAGTTGTTTATAAACTTCTTAAGTATATTTATACATTTTTTTAGTTTATTGTTATTATTTCTATTTTTTATCTTTGACCTTTTTGGTCATTTTACACAATTCAGTTCTAGCTACCAGCAATTTTACCGAAAACATATACAAATAAAAACTCCAGCTTCCAGCTAATTGTGCCAAACACACTAGTTGGAAAGAAAAAATCTCTTGTTTAGGGAAGGGTTACACTATATTTTTATCACTTATTAAAGCTCCCTTGAAAGTGATTGATTCCATTGAAAAGTTGCAGAGAATGCTTATTTGGGGCAAGAAGTGGTAGAACAAAAATATGTTGGGTTGAATGGCAAAGGACGATTAATGATACTTCTAGTATTTCTCTCTTTTTCTTAACAAACTACGTACATATAACTTTAATACGCAAAAAAGGATACAGGTGAAAGGATTGAAAGATGGTGGTTTTAATTACGTTTGAAAGATAAAGAGAGAAAAGATTTTGACGCTGATAGGTGAAGATATAATTGAAGAGCGAATCACGTAGGTGCTTTAAAAATTGTAATTAACAAAAATTAACAATCTGTTTGGTCTGTGTTAATTTGGTAAACAAAAGAAGAGTTTTAACACATTATTCAAGACTTAAAGTTATGCTTGAAGGAATCAAAGAAACAAGCCAAATTTAAACGAAAGACAATAACAAATTTCTGCATTCTTTGACTGATCATATGAAAACTGTTATCATCTATGATTTCCCATGCATGCATGGCTGTCACTAGATATATAACAAAGTTTTAGGTTCCACAAAAGAAAAAAAACGATCCCAAGCAAAATAACAAGAAACAACAACCAAACAAAAGGAGTTTCAGATAAAGTTTTTTAAGGTGCCCACAATTGAAAACTCTGCTTCAACAATAAGATTATCATTCAACATGAAGCCATTCTCAGGGTTAGTGAGTGTACTCAATAGATTGTAAAGAGACTCAGCACAGAACCAGTGATCAGTTTCTGCAAGATAAAATAGGTATTAAACATGAGATTAAAACGACAAATCTATTAATCAAATGATTTTCCCCATTACAAAAGAGATTTACATAATATATATAATACACGAAAGGGCCAAAGGGCCTTGGGCCTAAACTATATACACACAACACAAGGCCTAGAATAATGTATATAGTATGTCGTCTAACACACCCCCGCAGTTGGAAGGGGAGATAATGATCGAACATTCAAACTGTCACGAAATTCCATGAACAATGATGATGGTAGTCCCTTCGTAAAGATGTCGGCATACTGAGATGTGGACGGAACATGAAGGACACGAACGTCACCGGTAGCAACCTTGTCACGAACAAAGTGCAGATCTATCTCAATATGTTTCGTGCGTTGATGTTGAACCGGATTAGAGGACATGTAGACGGCACTGACATTATCGCAGTAGACGATAGTGGCTTTAGATATGGGGGAGTGGAGCTCCCTTAGGAGGTTGCGAAGCCAACACACTTCGGCCACGGCATTAGCAACAGCACGGTATTCAGCTTCGGCACTAGATCGTGAGATGGTAGCTTGGCGTTTAGCAGACCAAGATACAAGGTTGTTGCCCAAAAATACACAGTAACCCGAAGTGGAGCGTCTGGTGGACGGACATCCCCCCCAGTCTGCGTCAGAGTATGCCGTCAGTCTGTCTGTAGAAGATGCAAACAGTTGAAGGCCCAAATCGAGACTGCCACGAATATAGCGTAGTATGCGCTTGAGAGCTGTGAAATGAGGCTCCCTCGGATCATGCATGTATAAACATATCTGCTGAACAGCATAGGCAATATCTGGTCGTGTGAAGGTGAGGTACTGGAGGGCACCGGCAAGACTACGATATAAAGTAGGATCAGAGACCGGGTCACCATCTGGACCAAGTTTAGCCTGAGTGTCAACTGGAGTGCGACAGGGTTTGCAATTCATCATGTTGGCACGTTCAAGAATAGATATAGCATATTGGCGCTGGTTCAAAAACATGCCAGTAGAGTTATGAGCAACCGCAATACCCAGAAAATAGTTTAGAGATCCCAAATCCGTCATAGAA
This sequence comes from Pulicaria dysenterica, assembly GCA_947179395.2. NCBI lineage: Eukaryota > Viridiplantae > Streptophyta > Magnoliopsida > Asterales > Asteraceae > Pulicaria > Pulicaria dysenterica. The sequence continues at coordinate 38,292,469 of OX359296.1, read as the reverse complement.
AATTCCGAACAAAGAGCCTGAATAATGGTGCGCAAGGTGTCAGGCGATGAAGCGGTTAAGACAATATCATCAACATATAAGAGAAGATATGCGGTGTGCGTGCCATGATGATATACAAATAATGAAGAATCTGCTCGTGATCGGAGGAACCCAATTTTTGTCGCAAATGATGCAAACCTCTGATACCAGGCCCTGGGGGCCTGCTTAAGCCCATAAAGCGATTTCCGAAGGCGACAAACATGCGTTGGAGCTGTCGGATCATGAAAACCGGGTGGTTGATGCATGTAAACCTCCTCCTGCAACAAGCCATTTAAAAAGGCGTTTTTGACATCAAGTTGGTGTATCGGCCACTGTCTAGATATGGCAAGACTAAGAACCGTGCGTATGGTGGCCGGTTTGACCACGGGGCTAAACGTCTCGTCACAGTCAATACCGGGTCTTTGGCTCTTTCCATTTGCAACCAAGCGAGCTTTGTACCTGTCAAGAGTACCATCTGCGAGATATTTGTGTTTAAAAAGCCACATAGAACGGACAATATTCACATTTTGAGGTCGGGGAACAAGTTCCCACGTACCATTTTTAATTAAAGCAGTATATTCATCTACCATTGCCGTTTTCCAGTTCGGGTCACATAAGGCTTCAAGGTGGGATTTAGGGACGGGGCTAACAGTGTCAATGTGAAGGTTTAGACGATCAACGGGTTTGTGAATACCGAGTTGAGAGCGGGTGGTCATGGGATGCGATGGGGGTGGAGGTGGAGGCACAATGGGAGGTGAGGGTATGTTGTGAGATAGAAACTCACGAGAAATGGGGGACGGATCGGAAGAAGTGTCATTATCAAGAAAAGTATATGAAGGGGTCGAGGAAGGAGACATGGAACCGAAAGGAAAGACGGTTTCATCAAAAATGACATGGCGAGAAATTATGATACGACTAGTAGCGAGATCAAGACAACGGTAACCCTTGTGATTGGAAGGGTATCCAAGGAAGAGGCAAGGGGTGGTACGGGGGGCTAATTTGTGTGGAGTTGTAAGGTGAGGGTAGCAGAGGCACCCGAAAACTCGAAGGTGTGAGTAGGTGGGGTTGCGGTTATAGAGGCGTGTGAAAGGAATATTATTTTGGATGGCAGAGGAGGGAAGAATGTTGAGAAGGTGACACGCCATGTGAAGAGCCTCAGCCCAGTAAGTTGGAGGAAGGCGAGCATGGAAGAGGAGAGAACGGATGATGTTGTTAATAGTTCGTATCATCCTTTCAGACCGACCATTTTGTTGAGACGTGTGAGGACACGAGAAGCGAAAGGATATGCCTTTATTAGAAAAATAGGAGTGAAAATCATTATTATCAAATTCACCCCCGTTGTCACATTGAAAAGACTTAATTTTGCAGTTAAATTGGGTGGTAACATAGGAGTGAAAATGAATGAATTTGCTAAAAGAATCTGATTTACGACGCAGCGGGTAAACCCACAAAAAATGGGAGAAATGATCGAGGAATAATATGTAATATTTAATACCACTAATGCTTGGAACGGGTGATGTCCATAAATCCGAATGAATTAAATCAAACATAGAATTAACTTTAATATTTGAAGAATAAAACGGTAATCGAGTTTGTTTTCCTAATTGACAAGCATGGCATACACCCGTAGGGCGTTTATTACAAGAAATAAAACCACGAGACAATAAATAATTAAAAGTAGAATCGCCGGGATGACCCAGTCGTTGATGCCAGACGGTAGGACTTGAAGAGAGGAGAGCAATAGAGTTGCGGGTAACAGGGTAAAGGTCTCCGCTGCTGTCACATCGGAGAAGAGTTAGACGGGTCTTCAAGTCCTTCACAGAAAAACCATTAGCATCAAACTCAATAGAACATTTATTATCACGAGTAAATTGGCGAACAGAAACGAGATTTTTAATCATATTAGGAGAGACAAGAACGTGATTAAGGTGAAGTGGTTTGTGAGGGGTGGTGATGGTGGAGTGACCGGTGCATGAAACGGGTAAATGTGAACCATTACCGACAATTATAGATGCATTACTGTTAGAATTAAAAATAGTACGAAGTATACCTGCATCCGAGGCAATATGTGAAGTTGCGCCAGTATCCATGTACCACCCGTTATCACTTGTATCATCAACAGAGAGTGTATTAAAGGCCGCACTTAGGTCCGTCTCATGATCCGGTTGGACTGGTGGAAACCATTGCCAAGGAGGAGAGCCCAAGATGGAGGTGCTATGATAGGCCTGTTGATTGTTATAGGGCTGCCTTTGTCCACCGCTGCCGTTGCTACGACCCGCGTGGCTGCTGGTGTGGTTTTTGCGATGAGACTGCTGGGAACCACGAGAAGGGGGCTGCCATGGAAAAGAACCAGGAACCGCCCAAGGATACGGGAACGACCATGGCGGAGGATAGTAGGCAGGGCGTTGCTGGTGGCTGTTGCTTCCGCGTCCGCTGCCTGAGTGAACCATGCTGCCCCTACGGCGCTGGTTGGTGCCACGACCACGAGCAGGTCGTTTATCATCCGAGTAAAGGGCTGTTGAGGATGATGAGTGGTCATGATGTGATCCCGAGTAAGGACGAGGTCGGGATAGACGTTGCTCTTCGGCAAGAAGCATCGATCGAGCCTCAAGAAGAGTAGGGAGAGGTGAGCGATGTCGAATAATAGATGCCACATACTCGTATTTCTCAGAAAGACCATTAACCATGTAGATAACAATGGTCTTCTCATCCACAGGTTTATCGATATTTTGCAAGAGATCGGAGATAGCCTTTATTTTTTGAAAATAATCGGCAATTGACATGTCACCAAGAGTGATATTACGAAGATCACTATCAAGTTGAATAGCCCGTGCATCTTTATTGTCTCGAAACAAATTTTCGAGACTAACCCAAACGTCTCGAGCGGTAACATTTTTCTGCAAGATGGTAGTGAGAAGGGAAGTTGATATAGTACCATAAATCCAAAGTTTCACGAGTGAATCCATGCGTTTCCATTCGGTGTCATCGTCACCGGTGCTTTTAGTGGTTCCATCAATGTAACCAAGAACGCCGAAACCCATGCAATGAGTCTCGAAAAGCTCTCTCCATGCATCGTAGTTCAGTTCATTGAGATCAAGAACAAGAGGGATGAAGCTCTTAATGTTGGTTATACCATACGGTTTGATGTTTGTAGGGTGATTGGCAGCCATGGGAGAAGAAAGGTTGATGGGGACAGCAACAAGAAAAATAAACAAGTAGGCAGGGAGCAGCACTGCAGCAGGGAAGAAAGCAATCTCCGGCAGGAGGGTGTAGCGGCAGGAGGGAGGAGGAAATATATAAGGAAGGAATCAATTAAATAAGGAGGTGGAATATCAGGCCAAAAATTGGCTCTGATACCATATTAATCAAATGATTTTCCCCATTACAAAAGAGATTTACATAATATATATAATACACGAAAGGGCCAAAGGGCCTTGGGCCTAAACTATATACACACAACACAAGGCCTAGAATAATGTATATAGTATGTCGTCTAACAAAATCAAGCATTAAAAGACAAATTTAACATATTATTAGCTTCGGTAAGTGCTAATTTACCTAGCTCTTTATCCAAACAACCACATTGGTTCTTGAGTCGAAGCTTGAATTTTGTATAGAATCTCCAACCAGCTGGAAGAGAATCAAAATCGTATACGTATAAAAAGATTGACAAATGTGTACCTTCCCATGTTCTGTATCCTTTAGGATAAAGTGACAGGTTCCTGGAGTCCAGAAAGCATAATAAAATAATTCAAGTGAGGATCATTTAACATATAGTGAGCATCAAACATCACACTCAGCAAACACTAATTAAAATAACAAAATTATTTTTTATTAAATAAAATTAGATGTGTTAGATGCTACAACATCACATGTTATTTTCCAATATATTATAGCAATAAACAAACAAAATGCTTATGGATAAGAGAAAGCAAAAACCAACTTACGTCCGTACCATTTAACTTTTCCAATTTTGAAGACATCCGAGAAAATAGTTTCTTCAGAAACAGAAGAAAAGTTATAAATTGTCCAGGTGTAATTATTCATAGTTGCTGGAGGCTTTACCAAAGATAAGCATCGATCTTTTTGCGTATAATAAGTTGAAACATTAAAAACCTCAGCTCCAAACACACATGAATCGTTCCACAGGTACCCATTTTTACTATCCTTAAAGGACTCCATAGATATAAGTTTGTCAAAGCCCCATTTCATCTTCTTCTCACTAAACATTATCCTATTCCCATCAACACCTGTATATAATAAATTAAGCACATATACACATTAGCAATACAGCCAGAATATATTTTGCACATACAATACTTGGTAATATATATATATATATATATATAATTTATAGATATATATATGTAGTAAATCTCCACCTTGAAAAGTAGCATAGCGGTGAGTTATATGATCATAAAGATAGATATTAACATCAACACAAACCTCCCACCCCTTTGAAAGGCTTGCAGTGTCACATATCACAAGATACAAACAGATGTGGTCACCAGCATTTGCTTCCTTGTTTCCATTTGGATGCAAATCTAGTCTCCTAAACAATGAGAAATTTAATTAGTTTTAAAAACAGATATTAATTAATACTACCAGACGTAAGAACTTAAACAGTACATATTGAGATCGATCAAATATGTTTGGAGAGGTTAATTACTTGTACCATGTATAGCCACTGGCATCAAAAACGTCAGATTGGATTATTGATGTTTTAGCTTCAGATAGAAGGGAGAAGGACTCAATCTTCAACATGTAGTGCGCTGGTTCACTTTTTCTTTTGGATATCATCATTCCGGCCGGCCTGCTGCAATGCATAAATGCACTACAAAATACGTTTACTCGTCGTTACTTCGAATTTTATATAGATTGCCGTTCATAAGCAAAGGAAATGCAAAACGATATTAACGTTTCGAACACGAATAGTCACGCATGCAGATTTTGATATTAGTTATGGCATTAATTGCAGGCCAGCTGAAATTAATACATATTTGAGTTAGGGAATCTGAAGCAAATTGAAGTTGTACATTGAAGTGACTACTAAAAATAGAGGGAAGCATCAACATATGAAGTTAAGATAATTACATATGATGGAATGCTGATGAAAAGAGTATCCAGGAGACTTCTAACTTATTTGAATGGGGTGTCAAATTGGGCTTTGTTGGAACCTAGAGGGGGTTAATAGGTTATTTTACTTAGTTTACCAATTTTTCACAAATAAAATTTATAAGTTGTGTTTAAAAGATTTTTCTTAAAGTTTATAACACAACAAATATATATACTTGAAATAAAAAGAGTAAGGGTAGAGAGATATCACCAAGAGTAGACAAGAGATTTATAGTGGTTTATGCAAGTGTTAACAAACTTGCACTACATCCACTCCTTGGCCTCACCCACCAAGAGTTTGCTCCACTAGCTTCTCTCTTTGAAGGTAGAGATAAACCTTTTACACTTCTCTTTTTCACTTGCAAGAATTAACACTTCAAACTTGCAAGTAAGGTAAAGATAACATTGCTTCACTCTAATTCTAAAGGCTAGAGTTGAACCTTACTTCTCTCTAATTCTAAAGGCTAGAGATGATCCTTACTTCACTCTAATTTGGAAGGCTAGAGTTGATCCTCACACTATTACAAAATATATAAAAAGATGATGTAGTGTTTAAGCTTTGAAAGCTTTGCTCTTGCTTGATTCTTGATCTTGAATGATAGATGAATTATCAAAGAATATGAGCTCACAAGATAAGAATATATGTTATGTGTTTTTGATTGTGCAAGAGATCCTAAAAAATGAGGTTTGAGGTTTGAGTTGGTTTGAGTTGGTTTAAAATGAGGTCGGCCGTGGCTAAAACCGTGAGTCACCTGAACTTTCTTGTTCTTTGCAATATAGACGTTTGACTTTATTTAAAACCACACTCAACTCATTTTTACCATAAAAATCAACTGAAAAGTATATGTTCAAAAGGTTGGTTGATCCCATACTCTTAAAGTTTGAATTTAAACACATATATGGAAGTTTGGAAACCAATACACAAAGCATGTTGGAATTTTACCCCTTTGGGAGATTCGTTTGCTAATTATGGTGGTGTATTGTTTCAAAGTAGGATTGTGTTTGTTATTTGCTTAAAATAGGAAGTCTTAGATTTAATCAACCAACACAATTGAGTTTTATAAAATCTTTGTCATTTTTATAAAAATAATTTTATAAAAACATAAACTAATTTAATTATTTTATTTGTAAGCTCATATAATTCGAACTCTTGTTTGTAGATATCTTCGTCATCGGCTTTGAAGATATCATCTTCACTTGTAAGTACGAGTTCGGTTGACTTGAAGAAGAACAATATTTAAGAGTTGTGAGTTGAGCATCGACGTCGATCGCGGGATCGACCGTGAAGGTTCATTTATCTTGATTTCTTCTTTTCTTGTTGAATTGAGTCTTCAATTATTTATTCTTCACTTGATCATTAATTTTAGGTTTGTTAACCTTTAAAGAATGTAGCATATGAACATATGAATAAATTTGATAAGCAATAATATTACTTGTTCATATTTTTATCATCATCAAAATAAGGAGTGCATTTCTTAATGTGTGACAATGTATGCACTAACAAACTCATTTAATGAGCTCAGTCAAAAGACCACGCGGGCCACGCAAAAATCAACGCGGGCGCGCGGAGGCGTTCTGAAATTTCCCGTAGCTACTGGAACAAGCCACGCGGGCCACGCAAGATCTCATGCGGCCGCGTCAAACAATCTGGAATTTTTGTTACCAATTTCCAGCGCGGGCAGAAGCAATATTACGCGGCCGTTTCAATCCACGCGGGCCACGCAAAAATCAACGCGGGCGCGTCAAACCTTCTGGAAATTTCACTCTTGCTTGGATCTTGATCTTGAAAGATTGAATAATATCAAAGTATATGAGCTCACAAGATATGAATATATGTTTTGTGTTTTTGTTGTGCAAGAGGTAAGTAATGAATGAGGTTTGAGTTGGTTTAAATAAGGAAAAAGGAGTGAGCTCAAAAAGTGTCCAGACATCTCACGGTTTTTGCCACGGTCGACCGTGGCAAATACCGTCAGCATCCTGGAACTTTTTGAGCCTTTCAATTATAGACGTTGGACTTTATTTAAAACCACACTCAACTCATTTTTATCATAAAAATCAACTGAAAAGTAGATGTTCAAAAGGTTGGTTGATCTCATACTTCTAATGTTTGAATTTAAACACAAAAATGGAATTTTGGAAACCAATACACAAAGCATGTTGAAATTTTACCCATTTGTAAGATTCCTTTGCTAAATATGGTTGTGTAATATTTCAAAGTGGGATTGTGTTTGTAATTTGCTAAAATGGGAAGTCATAGATTAATTCAACCAACACAAATAAGTTTAAAAAAATTTGTCCATTTTTATAAAACTTTTTATAAAAATAATTTTATAAAGACTAAAACTTATTTGATTATTTTATTTGTAAGCTCATATAATTCGAACTCTTGTTTGTAGATATATTCGTCATCGGCTTTGAAGATATCATCTTCACTTGTTGAGTACGAGTTCGGTTGACTTGAAGAAGAACAATATTTAAGAGTTGTGAGCTGAGCAGCGACGGTTGATTCACAGTCAACCGTGGGATCGACCGTGAAGTTTCCTTTATCTTGATTTCTTCGTTTCTTGTTGAATTGAAGTCTTCAATTATTTGTTCTTCACTTGATCATTAATTGTAACATCCTAAAAATGGGTCTAGTAGTATCTAGTTGTACCTCTTGCTCAAGGGGTTGTACCTTGACTTTAATTAAGTATTGTAGTGATTAAATGATATTTTGTTAGTTAATGTGGATACGCGAGGTGTTATATAAAAGTTGAGTTAGTAAGTAAAAGTGATAAAATATTAAATGGTTTCGCGTGATAGTTCCGTAGATATCCCCGTTAGTTGAAACGGGTTTGTGTGTGTTAAGTTGTAAGTTGAAAAGGGAAACAAAATACCCGGGATTTATTTAATAAACCCCAGGGTCGGTTCATAACAATTCCTTATCCCTTCATTTGTTACAAACACAGTACATACAAACACACACATACGTGAGCATAAACCTACACACACTTGCTCTTGGAGTTTTGAGTTAGAAATCAAGAAGACAATTTGGTTCCAAGCAATTCCAGTAGCAAAATTGAGTTGTAGTTGCTGTTCTTCCACTGATTTGTAAGTGATTTCATTGAAACCCCTAGTTTTGAGTTCATGAGCAAGAAACACCATTTGGATGGTGTTTGATGTGTTCTTGTGTTGTTTAATTGTGTCAAATGTGTTTGTAAACTTCAAGTGATGGTAAACAATGAGTATGAGCAATTGGAAACGAGTTTTGGTCGAATTATGTGTTAAAAATCGAAGTTGCAGGGTTGTTTCGCGAACAGAGACGAAGGCCTGTTGTGCAGGAACCTCCTACCCCCGTAGGAGAATGTTCCTACGGCCGTAGGAGGGGTGTTTTTCAGATTTGTAGAAATTTAGTTCCTACCCCCGTAGGAGAATGTTCCTACGGCCGTAGGAGGGTGTTTTTCAAGGTTATTGAAATTAAGCCTTCTGTGGCCGTAGGAAAAGGTTTCTGCGGCCGTAGGAGTGTGTTTTATGTAGTTTACCACCTACGGGTGATGGAACGAAGCCTAAGGGTGTGGGTACATAACCTACGACCTTAGGAACCCAAAGAACTACCTCTGCGGGTGTAGGGGATGTTCTCTACGGCCGTAGTAGGGTTGTTTGGTCTTCTGCAGCCGTAGGCCTTATCTTTTGCGGCCGTAGGACCCTGTCCAGTGATATTAGAATTGTGACGTGTATTTAAACGAAGGCTGTTGAGTGTAAGCGATAAACCAGTATTGTGTGACATGTTAGGCGTTCTTGAAGGACCGGAAGGCGTTGATCGTTGTGTTAGCTAATCGTGAACTTAAGGTGAGTACCGGTTTCCCATGGGCTCAGTAAGTAGTGCTAACCCCTGTGTGTTTTTAATGTGTAATTGGTGCTCCCACATGTGCGTGCGTAAGGTATGTTATAACGTGATATGCTATGCTACAGTGTTATATTATCAGTGACTAAAGGTATGTAACGTGAATCATGTGGTAAGTGTATGTTATGATTAAGTTATACTTGCATGTCCTGTTCCCTAGTATGAACAGTAGTTGCTGTGATTATATGCGCGCATGATATTGGATCACTTATTGTTTATGTACTTATGTCCGGACACTCGGGAAACTACTTATAGTTTCCAACTCGGTTGAGGTCAACTGGCTATATTGCGGCTGGATCCCTTGAGGGCCTAGATGGCTGGTTATTCGGGATCAACGGTGGCTCGGTGGTGCACGCCGTGTCTCAGGTTCTGCAGGACCGCCGTTCCTTGACAACAGAAAGGTCTTGGTAATAATCAAGGCCTAGTTTGAGCCCAGGTTGTCCGCAACACGCTCGGTGGGCTGCTATTCGCTTCCCCCACCAGTGTGGATTGGTGTTGCTGATTCCCCAGTTGGAGTTGTTGAGCTGGACTTGCAACCCTGTGAGATATGACTCCCTCTGATATGTTGGCACTCCACGATGTGATAGGATAGCCTTGTGTGCTTTCCTGTGTTTCTACTGCATGCTTATTGATACTTATGTGTAATCTGTACTCACTAGCTAGTGTAGCTAACCATTTCATGTTTTACCCTTTTACAGGTAAAGATTTAGGCATCCTGGCGAGGCGGGTGCTTGTGGGTAAATATTTTTAGCTTTTATGGAACACTTTGTTGTTGTAATTATTTGTGATCCGGTGGTCGGTTTATAGTTGTGTAATACCAGTTGGTTTTGAGACTTGGCTTTTGATGTTTATAATCGCCAAGTCGGATAATAACACTTTATATTTTATAATCAGTGTTTAGTTTCCGCTGCACGTCTTGATAAGTATACTTAAAAAGTTTTAAATTATTACTGATTTTAAGCTCGTGAAAACCGGTGTTACAAAAAGGTATCAGAGCCTAAGTTTGAGGGAATCGAGCACTTGAAATAGTATTCGATCTCAAACTCGGGCCCGACCATCGTTAAGTATTCCTTGCGGGATGATTGGGATTGAGTGTGAGCGTGATATGATTACTGTGTGTTGCGAACTAACTAGTAGTGTTGATAGTTTAAAAGTAAGTTGTGCGTTACATACTTCTTTCTTTACCAGTAGTAGACAAAAATGTCAGAGCGGCAAAACAGTAATGAGCAAGACATTGTGATAGTGGGAGATGGAATGGCTCGTCTTCGTCTTGAAGTGGGAGACAAAGTTTTTCGCTACTACTCTGAGGACTTGAAACGTGAGCAGGAGTGGGAGGCCTACGTTCGACGGCTGGAAATAGAGCTGCGGCTGACCAAAGAGATGTTGTCTTATTCGATTAAGAGAAGAGATGATAAGTATAGCGTTTTTCTAGAATTTCTTTTCTGTGAACCTCCTAGTTTTAGCGGTAGTGACGACCCTTCTGTTGCTACTCGATGGCTTCGAGAGATGGAGGAGATTTTTGAGTTTTGCAATAGTGCAACGGAGTATCGTGTGGAATACGCAATACACATGTTGAAAGGTAGTGCTGTCTCATGGTGGAACGTTGCGGAAGTTTCAGGCAGTAAGAAAGTGCTAGATACATTGACTTGGGAACAATTTCGAGAGAAGTTGATAATCAAGTATTGTACTGATTTCAATGAAGAGTACGTAGAGCAAGAACTTAACAAGCTCCAAAAAGGAAATCAATCCATGAGAGACTTGATCAAGGCTTTTAAAGATAAATTAGAGTTTCTTCCAAGGTTGCTGCCTGATGAAAACTTCAAAATACAGAAATTTGCAAGCCTGTTGCCGATTGGACATCGTGTTTGCTTTAGAACCACTACTAGTCTGAAACAAGCCTTTCAGATGGCACTACAGATCAAAGAAGAGTGTCTTCGCTCTAAAGGAAATCGTGTGAATAAAAGTAAGAAAAGGAAGTCTCGGTCGCCCTCTAAACCTGATCCTTCAAAAGGACAGTCTTCTGTGGTTGAGAAATCTGGTTCCTCTAAAAAGCTGAAGTTTGATGGTCCTTGGTGTTCAAAATGCCACACTTATCATGTCGGTGATTGTACTGAAGCCACCGTTAGATGTTATCAGTGCGGAGAATTAGGACACGTGGCGAGAATGTGTAAGTTTAAACGAGGTGTGTGCTACTGGTGTCGTAAACCAGGACATGAAGTTATTGATTGTACCATGGGTAAGAATGTGAGGGCTAGTGGATCTTCGCCTAGCCAGAAAATGTAGACGTTTCTTATGACAAGGGAAGCTAGCTGGAGGGGTAGTTATAAGTGTTTTCTTGGGTAGTTTTGTTGTAATTGTATTAGTGAGCTCAAGAGTCGGTAATTTTTGTGTTCGAAATGTTGTAAGTTAATGGTTTTGTAAGAGGTTATGAATGTCTGACCTGTGTACTGACTTGTTTAAAGTAAGGTTTGTTAATATCAAGTAGTATCAGTTGTTGGTTATGTTATTGAAATTATTATTGATAGTGACGAGTTTAGAGGTACCTTTGTGTAAATTTGTGAAGACGGTAAGAAAATGGTATTCGTATTTGCCTTGTTGTTTAAATGTGAAAGATAAATTAAGAAGGAATACGTAATACCACGAATAATTAGAGTTGTCGGTTGTACTAAGATTGAATTTGGTAATAAGTGGACGAATGATAAATAGTGAAACTGTTGCTAGTGTGTTTTCTTAAGCGATTGTTATTATTGGTGTGATTAGTTCTCTTAATGTGTTAGATAGTATGTATTGTGAGGATTAAAGAGAATAATGATAAACGTGACAGATTAAAGTAAACGATTAAGATAAACACGTTTTAACTAATGTAAAGGTAGAGGTAATTGGAAGAGAATTGTGAAAATGTAATCGGATTGATATTAAGTGAAACCTGAATGGTTTATTAAGAAAGAATATATGTATGGTGTTTGTATTTTTGTACTGATTAAGAGTTTTTTGTTGCAGAGATATGGATAAAAACTTAAACCAACAAGCAAGAGACGAAGAGAAACGTGAGGAGACTTTAGATCTGACTACTGTAATTTCTTTTAGTCGAGTGAGACGTTTATAAGTAAGATGTGTACATGTTATGTACTGTAGCCTTGCAGTTAGTGAAATGAATAGAGTTTTGTGTTGTAGTATCAATTACGGTTGTTGCTTAATGCAGCATCGTGAAAATAGTTTATGACTATGTGTGTAATCAAAGTTGGATTCCGAGGACAGAATCCTCTTTAAGGAGGGTAGATTTGTAACATCCTGAAAATGGGCCTAGTAGTATCTAGTTGTACCTCTTGCTCAAGGGGTTTTACCTTGACTTTAATTAAGTATTGTAGTGATTAAATGATATTTTGTTAGTTAATGTGGATACGCGAGGTGTTATATAAAAGTTGAGTTAGTAAGTAAAAGTGATAAAATATTGAATGGTTTCGCGTGATGGTTCCGTAGATATCCTCGTTAGTTGAAACGGGTTGGTGTGTGTTAAGTTGTAAGTTGAAAAGGGAAACAAAATACCCGGGATTTATTTAATAAACCCCAGGGTCGGTTCATAACAATTCCTTATCCCTTCATTTGTTACAAACACAGTACATACAAACACACACATACGTGAGCATAAACCTACACACACTTGCTCTTGGAGTTTTGAGTTAGAAATCAAGAAGACAATTTGGTTCCAAGCAATTCCAGTAGCAAAATCGAGTTGTAGTTGCTGTTCTTCCACTGATTTGTAAGTGATTTCATTGAAACCCCTAGTTTTGAGTTCATGAGCAAGAAACACCATTTGGATGGTGTTTGATGTGTTCTTGTGTTGTTTAATTGTGTCAAATGTGTTTGTAAACTTCAAGTGATGGTAAACAATGAGTATGAGCAATTGGAAACGAGTTTTGGTCGAATTATGTGTTAAAAATCGAAGTTGCAGGGTTGTTTCGCGAACAGAGACGAAGGCCTGTTATGCAGGAACCTCCTACCCCCGTAGGAGAATGTTCCTACGGCCGTAGGAGGGGTGTTTTTCAGATTTGTAGAAATTTAGTTCCTACCCCCGTAGGAGAATGTTCCTACGGCCGTAGGAGGGTGTTTTTCAAGGTTATTGAAATTAAGCCTTCTGTGGCCGTAGGAAAAGGTTTCTGCGGCCGTAGGAGTGTGTTTTATGTAGTTTACCACCTACGGGTGATGGAACGAAGCCTAAGGGTGTGGGTACATAACCTACGACCTTAGGAACCCAAAGAACTACCTCTGCGGGTGTAGGGGATGTTCTCTACGGCCGTAGTAGGGTTGTTTGGTCTTCTGCAGCCGTAGGCCTTATCTTCTGCGGCCGTAGGACCCTGTCCAGTGATATTAGAATTGTGACGTGTATTTAAACGAAGGCTGTTGAGTGTAAGCGATAAACCAGTATTGTGTGACATGTTAGGCGTTCTTGAAGGACCGGAAGGCGTTGATCGTTGTGTTAGCTAATCGTGAACTTAAGGTGAGTACCGGTTTCCCATGGGCTCAGTAAGTAGTGCTAACCCCTGTGTGTTTTTAATGTGTAATTGGTGCTCCCACATGTGCGTGCGTAAGGTATGTTATAACGTGATATGCTATGCTACAGTGTTATATTGTCAGTGACTAAAGGTATGTAACGTGAATCATGTGGTAAGTGTATGTTATGATTAAGTTATACTTGCATGTCCTGTTCCCTAGTATGAACAGTAGTTGCTGTGATTATATGCGCGCATGATATTGGATCACTTATTGTTTATGTACTTATGTCCGGACACTCGGGAAACTACTTATAGTTTCCAACTCGGTTGAGGTCAACTGGCTATATTGCGGCTGGATCCCTTGAGGGCCTAGATGGCTGGTTATTCGGGATCAACGGTGGCTCGGTGGTGCACGCCGTGTCTCAGGTTCTGCAGGACCGCCGTTCCTTGACAACAGAAAGGTCTTGGTAATAATCAAGGCCTAGTTTGAGCCCAGGTTGTCCGCAACACGCTCGGTGGGCTGCTATTCGCTTCCCCCACCAGTGTGGATTGGTGTTGCTGATTCCCCAGTTGGAGTTGTTGAGCTGGACTTGCAACCCTGTGAGATATGACTCCCTCTGATATGTTGGCACTCCACGATGTGATAGGATAGCCTTGTGTGCTTTCCTGTGTTTCTACTGCATGCTTATTGATACTTATGTGTAATCTGTACTCACTAGCTAGTGTAGCTAACCATTTCATGTTTTACCCTTTTACAGGTAAAGATTTAGGCATCCTGGCGAGGCGGGTGCTTGTGGGTAAATATTTTTAGCTTTTATGGAACACTTTGTTGTTGTAATTATTTGTGATCCGGTGGTCGGTTTATAGTTGTGTAATACCAGTTGGTTTTGAGACTTGGCTTTTGATGTTTATAATCGCCAAGTCGGATAATAACACTTTATATTTTATAATCAGTGTTTAGTTTCCGCTGCACGTCTTGATAAGTATACTTAAAAAGTTTTAAATTATTACTGATTTTAAGCTCGTGAAAACCGGTGTTACATTAATTTTAGGTTTGTTGATCTTTAAAGAATGTAGCATATGAACATATGAATAAATTTGATAAGCAATAATATTACTTGTTCATATTTTTATCATCATCAAAATAAGGAGTGCATTTCTTAATGTGTGACAATGTATGCACTAACAATCTCCCCCTTTTTGATGATGACAAAATATGCAACATTTAATTAATATTGCTACACAAATTAATTAATGTTAACAATATTGCATATCTACATTCTTCTCCCCCTTTTGTCGAATCAAAAAGGAACATTCTCTCCCCCGTTTGATTTAGCACTAAATATTGGATGAAACTCCCCCTTGATCAAAGCTCCCCCTTGATTTACGATCCCTATGATCTAGTATTTGATTTATGATGATGCTCCCCCTTGATTTGTGACCTTTGAGCTAGCACTTGACAAAAGATAGACAAAGCAAAACACAAGTGCAAGATATACAAAAGTATATGCATAAACTTAATTTAGGAAGAATCAAATATACTCAAGTAGGAATCATGAGAGATTTATGCATCATTATCTTGTATTTATGCTAATGATAGGAAGTGAGGGTGTGAACAAATTTATATGAAATTTTCTTTTTAGTTGGTGACTCCCCCTTAAAATGTGCAAATTATGTTAGGGACAACCAAAATCCACAATCCTAATCTTAAGATAAGTATCAAAAATTTCTTAGCTCTAGATTGTGGGATTTATCTCAATATAAGTTTATTCATTTCTAATTGATATTTATTCATATACATTATGTAGCAAATGAAGATTTAATCATTGTTTGGACCATAATTTTATAGATTAACCTTTGTTTATACTTTAATGAGTATTTTAGTGCATGTAGGCCCACTTATGATTTTCATCTTTTCATGATGAGATAATGAATGTAGCATGTATAGTTTAATCAAGTAAGTGACCAATGTGTGCACTAAATTGACAATTATTTTGATTTTATGTATGAAGCACATGATGTCATTTGTTTATTATCTTGATCTTCAAAGAATAAATCATGGTGTATGTAGATCAACATATAATGAGAAATTAGATATAGAACATAGGTACTTTTCTCAAGCATTACATATTTTGAATTAATTCAATACCTACGTATACTATACTCCTATCATTACTAGTATACAAAACTTTTCTAATTTCATGCAAGTTAAACAAAGATTTTGTAGTTACATGTTTGATTCATGATTACTTATTATTTAATCTTATATTTAAAGTTTATTCATTTCAAAAGTATTCTCATGAGTACACAAGTGTGCAATACATATACTATAATCATTATTTATGAACATGAGAGAAAACACCAAGAACACACACTTTGATCTGAAATATTGAAATGCTTAAATGAATTAGGTTAATTACATTGTTTATATACCCATCAGGTATTTTCACAATATACCCAATACTTCTAGGAAATACAACTTCAAGCAAAACTTATCTAAAAAGAAATAATGAACACAACTTGGGTCTAACAATCTCGTCTTTGATATGTGGAGTCAACATGTCGAAATTGATTTTTATTTTGCGAGAGAAAATGTAGCGTGTAATTATCTCAAGGTTCGATTCTCTTTACACACCATCAACTTGATAATATTTCCACCAAGTCGTTTCATGCACTAAGGTTTGAGTCATTACAAGCCGAGCTACATGTCATTCCATGAGCTTCGCTTGAGGAGCCATTAGATGTAAATGAAAACTTTAATGTAAACCTAAAGGTAATTAAGACCGTATGCATCGGAGCCGCAGCCAGCGCTAGCTCGCTGCTCAATCCGTCCAACACACCATCGATGACCCTCGGGTTGGTGCGGGTTCCAACCCTAGGTGGTTGGGTGGCTAGCTCGGGTTTAGCTTTTTTTTTTCATACTCCATTCTCGACGGTTACCTCCAACAGTAACATTATTTTTTATTTTTTCCTTTTTCTTCCCTATAAATACATCCCATATATTCTTGACTTTTTTTAACACCATTTCTTCCGATGCACGTGTTCGCTTCAACCTCAACGATGAGGATGATGAGGTTCACATCGAGGAACCTCAACGACCAATGGGGCGGGACAAAGGAAAACGTGCAATGAGAGAAAAAACACGGTTAATAACGACGTGATAGGGGTGTCTTGGAATATGTCGACAGGTTCAATTTAGAGAATGCAAAATTAATCAACATGGAGCAAGAGAAATTACAAATCGCGCGAGGGAAAAAATGAAGCGGTAAAGGTGAAAGCCGAAGCCGCAAATGTGAAAACCGAAGCGGCAAAGGTGAAAGCTGAGGCGGCAAAGATGAAAGCCGAGGCCTTCAAAAGACGAGAGCTTCGAAAATATCGTGACTTTTTCTTATCTCTACACACACTTCTCTCGGGTGAACAATTAGATTGTAATTATTTTTTTATTATGTTTTTTTACTTTTTTTTATTCAAAATTATGTAATGCAAATTTATGAAATATTAATTATTATTTTATATATTATTGTCTTTGAAGAGGGTTAGATGTAGGGTTTGTGGGTTAGAGTGGGAAATGATATGTATGCTGATATAACAGTAGAAAACTTCATTAAACTCTATTACGGATATTGATGGACTAATGTATAAATATCTTGTGGGTTAAAACAAATCAATGGGCCCTACATGCATCATTTACATGTTACATGTTTTTTTAAGAGCGATTATATTCACTAATATTAAATAACCATACTGTTGCTTCCATGGGTCTTTGTAACGGAGCATGAACTATCTTCTCTTCCGATCAGCAGGAGGTACCTAAGAGCAAACATGAAGGTTAGCCTCACCACAAGCTGAAGCTCGTGACCAAGCTCAAGTGCAAGGATAAGTCTTCATCTTATGAAAATAAATATAGAGATAATAGCGGGATAATATAATGATGAGAGAGATATATATATTTTCTATTACCTTAAACTTGTCAAATGAGCTCATTATTTATTGAGGTGTAGAGCGGGTATTAACCACTGGTCCTAAGGTACTTCTGTCGGGTCAGACGTACAACAATTAATGCTTAAGTGTACTTGGGTCAGACTAATTAACGCACATATAGTATTAAGATCTGGATAATTAATCCATCGGATTTCCTTTCATGCTGCTTTACTTTTAGTACTTTTGGCTATGCTGCTTGTACATTATTGCTATTAGCTTTAATTTCTTGTTCAAGCGGATACGGACCTACTTCTGACTACGAAGATAGATACGTATATACACTATCACATACTTATGCTCTTACTTGAATCTTAGATAGTTAGCAAATTATTATAAACGAGCTTTTGTTTCCCGCGCTTTGCAGCGGGTATATAAAGTTCTTTAAATTTATTTCTTTGTTTATTTAAAGGGTCTAAATAACATAAAAAAGAATAATCTAAAATGCCTCATAATTTTAACCTTAACTTTTACAACTAATATTAATATACATAACATAAAAGTTAAAGGCTGAATTAATTTTTATATGACAAACAAAGTATATAGCCTAATATGGTTTCGGTAAAATGTTTGTTTTTTTTTTCATTATATATTACCTTATCTTTTATCTCTGAAAGTAATAATAGTTATAAATTAACGAAACAAATAAATAAAAATATAAAGATTTTAGAGTTTAAAGATAGCATTACGGGTGTTGAAAACAATGTTAGCTAATAACACATCATGTTTAACCAATGATCTCTTAGTCTAGTGGTTAAGAGTGAGGGGGAGGCAAATCCTTCTAGGAGGTCCAGGGTTCAAACCTTGGCACTGGAGTTTAATTCTAATTTATGGTTTACTAACTTACTAACAACTAACTTTGCAGTTAAAAAAAAAAACACATCATGTTTAATCGAGATTTTGTTTGGGTTTCGTGTAGCAAATTTTATTAGAATATCTCCGACTATGTTTTATTTGTTTATATAGAAGAACATTTACTTTTGAAAGGAAATGGTCACTGGAATTATTGATAATTTTATTAATATAATCTAGCTTCTCAAAATATATTCTATAAATAATATACACTACAGTTGAAAAAGAAAAATAATGAAATCATTTAAAAAAATTTGTATTAAAATACAAAAGTAAATCTCATAGTAAATGTGTATAGTAAAAAACTTTCATTACTTATTAATAAAGAAAAAGAACATAAAGTAGATGTAAAAAGTAAAAAAAGAAAAACGTTAAGAAAAATAAGAAAAAAAGGAACAGGAGGTGAATGACAAAATTTAAGAGGCTAAAGAAAAAAAGAAAATATAGAATAATATCTAATCTTAAAAATATTACGCAAAAGGCTGTCCAAAATATATTTATTAGAAGTTAATGAGGTTAGTCAATAAGTCATGATGTTTGTAATGTTGAAGCCTTGAAGGGGGAAATACAATGTATAAAAAAAAGCAGCCGCACCTTGACCCAAAGGTTAAGGGGGATGTTGATAATACTAAACCAAACTGCAGTTCATTTCAGATTTAGTAAACATAGTTCTTATATATCGGTGCATTTTAAAAAAACTCCTTTGTGAACATTAGAATAAGCGCACGATAAGATTTGACAATTGTATTATATTATAATACTAGTTTGTTTACACGTGCACGTACGAGTATTTCGGAAGTGTATTTGAGATATTAACATTTTCGAATAAAAATAATGCAACAAATGAAATATCACCTTTGTGATGAGAATATACTAATTAACAAAAAGTGTTATATTACATTACAATGATATTAATACTAAAACGTAGATAAAAATGAGACGATCGTAAATATATAATTATTTTTTCTCTAAACAAAATATGTCACAAGTTACTAAACATAATTTATAAACAACTTATAATTAAGAGTTAATTACAAAGATAGTCCTTGTGGTTTGTGTTGAATTTCACATTTAGTCCTTTAAAATCGAAAATTACACTGGTAGTCTTTATTGTTAACGTTTTGTTTCACTTTTAGTCCTTTAGACTAACTGGTGTTAAAATTGACCGTTAGTCAAAGGGTATACTGGTCTTTTTCCAACTTATCCTTATAACCAAACAAGTTAATCCTATTAAAACTATTTCCAAACACACATATTTATAGTTTATCTTCTATACTTGTTCCCAAACATAAAGCCACTCTCTCTCTCTCACTCATCTCTCCATTAATCATCTGACTTCTCTCCAAGAAACCTCACTCTCACTCACCATCCCTCTCCACCTCCTACTCCCTCTACCCCTTCCGCCTGCCGCCGCCGCCACCACCACCAACGACAACCACCGCCAACGACAACGGTTTTCACCACCACGGTTTTCACCTCCGCACCACCACGGTTTTGAGTTTACATCTGCTTTTGAGTTTACATCCCAGATCCCAGATCCGCACGACCACGGTTTTCACCACCGTCAACGACAACCAACGCATCACCACCGCATCTTCATCCACCGCCGTCATCTTCTCCGTCGCCGTCATCTTCATCCCTCGCCGCATCTTCATCAAAGGTTAAGACTAATTTTCTGTTCAGATCTCTGAATATTTAACCTAAATCATCCCTCACCGTCGCCTTCATCTATTGCCTTCGTTTTCACCTCCGCACCACCATGGTTTTGGGTACACTGATTTGAAGATCCATTTTGAAGTGTACACTGATTTGAAGTTCAGATCCCAGATCTGCTTTTGAGTTTACATCTGATTTAGTTGTGATTTGCGATTTAGAGAAAGACCATTTATGTTTCTGTTTTTGTTCTTTATTTTGAATAATCATCATCATCGAGACAATTTATGTTTTTGATTAAGGATATGTGTTATACAATTTATGTTTCTTATTAATCATTATCATCATCGATTAGTTCTACAATTGCTCAATGTTATGCATCACTTTCTTAATTGGGTTTTCTATCTTGTTCTTAATTAAGAGACCTGTGTTATTCTTGATGTTTTATCTGTGTTTATCTTCACAAGATACAATCCTAAACATAGAATAATTGTTTAAAATCTTAATTTGGGGAGTTCTGCTTGATCTTGATGAATGTTGATGGAAAAGACTGAAATACCATGTTTGGCTGTTGCGAGTAATTAACTCTAATAAATAATAAATAAAATTATAAAGAATATAAAATTAAAAGAAAGGGTAACCATGTTTGGTAACAAGGATAAGGTGGGAAAAGACCGAAATACCCTTTGACTAACGGTCAACTTTAACACCAGTTAGTCTAAATGACTAAAAGTGAAACAAAACGTTAACCATAAGGACTATCAGTGTAATTTTCGATTTTAAAGGACTAAATGTGAAATTTGGGCAAGACCACAGGGACCATCTTTGTAATTAACTCTATAATTAATTACATTAGTATACAATTTTTATAAAACCCCCTCACATTTTCTTAAAACTCCCTCATATGTTTTATAAAACCCCCTCACAATTTTCATCCAACCCCTCCCAATAGATTTTTAATTGAATTCAAATTAATTATATCCACGATTTTTAATCTTTATATCCAAGATTTTTAATCTTTCCAAAATTGTTTTGAGAGTGGAATGATTTTGAAATTAAATGTTGTGATTGGTTAATTAAGACTCAATTTATAGTTATTTTTGAAAAATTTGCATGCCTTGTATATAAATAATATATAGATTATACATTAGCTACAAAGATTTTCTATAATATATTAAACTAATTACCAAAAACTAAATAAACTAGTATAATACTTGTATATTGTCCGGATCTATCGAATTTATATAATAACATATGTAACTTTAAGTGCATTTTGTTTTTAAAAATTTCCTAAATTTAGTTCACCTAAAATGAAATATGTTTAAACTGATTAAGTTAATGAAATGTTCTAATAATAAGATCCAGTCTAAAAGTTTCGAAATCCATTTGATTTTAGAAGAACAAAGTGATTTTATTTAGATACTAAACTCTTATCCATACAAACTCGGTCCATGGCAACACAATACATGATTGCTAGCAATTTAATCATACTAATATATAAAAAATACGTAACATTCTTTAGAGTAGTACCTTTATAACTCACTACACTGTCACGTCATATTTCCAATCACCACTCAATCTTGAAACATGAATTTTTTAATTATTTCCATGTAACTAATTCAATTAAAAATCCAACTAAATCTATTCCATTTATGTAAAGACAAATCTGTGGCATTTTATTCAATAGAATAGAATACTTGTAATTAAGGTATATAATCTCATGATCAACTCTTAAATTGTAATCATATATGCCCGCCTACGTACGTACAATTAATACATAATGACACAATCCGACGCTTTTTTATTCAACACATAAAATAGAGGAGGCGCTGCTAGCTACACTTTCTTTCACATTGGATTTGATTTAGTTTAACACGTAATTCCAAACTTTTTGTTTATTTGTTTTCCAAAATTAAGTATTTCTTATAGACCTGCCGGGTTTTATTGATGCGTTCGTGTTTTGAGGTTTATTATTGACACTTCGGAGAGGTTATAATGAAGACCGAAGCATGGTGCGATTCGGTTTTGGCCTTCTTCTACGCTTTCTTGATCTCAGGTAATGGTTAACACTTTCGTAATTAGGTAACATTTTTCCATCTCGAGTATTCTTAATTAGTGTATTCTCTTACTTACTAAACGAAAATAAGTATCTTAATTAACAAAAATGATAAAGGTCTAATACGTTATGTATGACGACCATCGAAACGATGTATGTTTTAAAGTTTCACTTTTTGTGTCTCAGAAGTCAAAAAAAAAGTTAAAAAATACCACCTTGTTTATACTTTCTACGTAAAAGTGTTTAAAACATCTATAAAAAATATAACAAATTAGTTACAAGCTTTTTTTAGTTTTTTTTTTAATTTGTTTGAAAAGCAAATTAGTTACAAGCTAATTAAATTGATAAAAATAGAATAAACCAGTTTATAAGATTATCAAAATATGTTTAGATTAATCATTCAACTTATAAGAAATAAGATAAGGAGCCAACTTTTTCTAGTTTATAAAGCTTATAGATCAAACTTAATCAATTAATTAAGCTATAAACTTGGTTTAATAAACAAATAGTTTCAAGATAAGTGGTGGGTTATTTTAGAAGATGTTATTTTACTAAGAAATTGATTTATTCATGAAAAATATACATTTCACTAACTAGTAATATATCTTACGTTACGTCCTTAATTACCTCAGTAGCGGTTTATATTTTTTTCAGGATTCGTCGCAGATGCAGTACCATATGATTATAGTTTCACCAGTGAGGTAATTAAATAAGCTTAACTCCGGTCTTTAAGCAAAGTTATAATCTTTGATTTAGTATTAGGTTACGCGTAAATGTAATTCTTGATGTTTTCACGTACAGTGCTTAGAAACTCCTAACAACCCTCAATACGATGGGGGTATAGTCGTCAACCCCGACTTGAATTACGGATTCAACGGTTGGACTTCTTTCGGAAACGCAAAACTAAAACTGCAAATCGGAGAATCTGGAAACAAATTCATCGTCGCTCATCAAAGAAGACGATCATTCGACAGTGTGTCCCAGGCGTTTTTCTTGGAACAAGAAAAACTCTACACGTTTTCAGGTACATAAATACGTACGATGTTTAATTCATAAAACAAAAACATTCGACAACGTTTTCATGCGTTATAAATATATATGTAGCTTGGGTACAAATTAGCCATGGGGATGCTACGGTTGTGGCTACGTTTAAAACACCAGCAGGGTTCTATGATGCTGGTTCGACCATAGCTAAAACTGGCTGCTGGTCCATGCTCAAAGGTGGCATCACTGTCAACGAGTCCGGCTCGGCCCACCTCTACTTTCAGGTTCAATGCCCATTTGACTAAAAGCTAGACAACCATTATATATATATATATATATATATATATATATATATATATATATATATATATATATATATATATATTATATGATGTTTTGAACATATGATTGTTTTCATGGCAGAGCGAAGATCGTTCAAGTGATATATGGATTGACAGTGTTTCGTTACAACCCTTCACACAAGAAGAGTGGAAATCTCACCATTATCAGAGCATTGAGAAGGTCAAAACAGAAACTATAGCATCATATGGATTCATATTTTTTTTAAACAGAGTGGTATAAACTTATATTTCTTATTGTTAGGTCAGAAAAAGCAAGGTGAAAATTCATGCAGTTGATAGTGAAGGCAAGGCTCTAGCAAATCAGACACTAATCATTTCACAAAAGTTTGCAAATTTCCCATTTGGATGTGCCATTAACAAGAACATTTTAACCAACCAGGACTACAAAAACTGGTTCACTTCAAGATTTAAGTACACTACATTCGAAAACGAAATGAAATGGTACACAAACGAACCTCAAGAAAACCACGAGGACTACACTGCAGCCGATGCGTTACTCGAGTTCACGAAATCAAACGGGGTTCTTGTTCGAGGTCACAACGTGTTCTGGGACGACCCCAAGTACCAACCGAATTGGGTTCCTAATCTTGGACCATCACACCTACAGGCTGCAGCCAACAAGAGAATAAACTCGGTCATAAGCCGATACACTGGTCAAGTGATCTCTTGGGATGTTGTGAATGAGAATCTGCATTTCAATTTCTTTGAAAGCAAACTCGGTTCAAGAGCTTCTTCTCGGTTCTACACGACAGCTAGATCTCTCGATAGAACCGCTAGTTTATTTTTGAACGACTATAATACCATCGAATCACCTGGGGACAACGCCTCGTCGCCCCAAAGTTACATACGCAAGATTCAAGAACTTCGAGCCGAGGGTTATAATGGACCTTTAGCAATCGGGATAGAAGGTCATTTCACCCAAGTGAACATACCTTACATGAGATCCGCCCTTGATACGCTTGCGAGTTCAAGACTGCCAATTTGGATCACCGAACTTGATGTTCAAACGTGCCCGAATCAGGTACTAGTACTGTTTGAATTCAATTACTTAAATTTGAAATGATTCATAAGTATAATGCATAAATCCATAGATATATAATCATAGGTATGATAATGAATGCAAATTACAGGCAGCATTGTTGGATCAAGTTCTAAGAGAAGCTCATGCACATCCAGCAGTGAATGGGATAATACTATGGTCAGCATGGAGTCCACAAGGGTGCTACAGAATGTGTTTAACAGATAACAGTTTTAGGAACTTGCCAACAGGCGATGTTGTGGACAAGATCATTCGTGATTTTTCTAGTACAGTCGTTACAGCTACCACTGACGTTAACGGTTTCTATGAGACTTCACTAACTCATGGCGATTATGAGGCTACATTTGCGGATCTTGACGATTACCAACATGAAAAACATATGAATTATTCACGGCGGTTTAAGGTTGAAGCATCGGATTCTTCGGAGGACATCTCTTATTTCAAAATCTTGGCATAGGAAGATATTTTTTACCCCTATTTTGCTATTTACACTTGTAATATAATTAAACTCTAGAATTTGACTTCACGTATAGATTTATGAGAGAAGTTTGGTTATTGTTCAAATGTCCAAAATACTTGCAAAAAAAACAAGAGCTCAGTGAGGCCTGTAAATGTCATCTTAGAAATCAGACAGATCTGATGGACCCAACCACCAGTAAAGGCATGAGACATCATAGCTCTTGGAGTTATATGCACCAGCCGGGAATCGAACCCGGGTCTGTACCGTGGCAGGGTACTATTCTACCACTAGACCACTGGTGCCTTGATGTTATACGCTTCGTCCTACATTACTTATATCTCTCTTTCGGTTGTTTCTGTCTGTTGTTTAATCAATACGATTCACGAAGTATCCTAGGTAAACCTGAACAAGTTTACTACGTTCAAAACTTATGGGAAGCGCAGATCAAGGCTCGTCAATTTTGATTCGTGGAAAATAATATTTGTTCATTCACACAGCTACAAGTTAATATATATACGTTATTGTGTATAGATACTTTTTATTATGTAGGAATTATCACTCACCCATCTTGTAAAATTTAATTTTATAAAAAAAACAATATGCAGGAAGAAAAAGGCGAAAAAGATTAATTTGATATACTATAGGTATTAAAGTTATATTTAATTTTATTAGTTACATTCACGTTTTTTGTGTATTAAAGTGTAGAAGCCTTTGTAGTTGGTATAATTACTCTATTATCCTAGAAATATTTGTATAATTATAATATTGTTTGTTAAAATAGAATGATTAAACACCAAATGATTTTATAGTCTGGATAATTTAAAGACCCTGTATGAAACTTCCTCTGAATGTGACATGCTGCTTGATAAGGATTATGAATGAACACTCTAAATGATGCAAATTACCATTTTAACCTTAATATTGATTAATTATATTGATTGAAAAAAAAAATTAACAAGGCAACGTGTGAAATAAGAAATATTACGGCAAAATACACTTGGTGCTTAATAATTAAGAATGTATCTTAAAGTAAAATGATTCAGCAGCTTTCTTTTGTTTCATTCACGGTTTTCATTCAGAGACGACAATCAAACGCACCAAATGTTGAACTATTCAGCATTCAACGCTGAATGATTTCATTCAGCAGTAAACAAACAGCCCCTTGGTCAAAAAGATTATTGAACTTGAGACATCAAACGGGCAACAAACATGATAAATCTAAGCAACTGAAAAAAGATTACTCGGAAATAATTTTACAGTAGAAATTTGTCTCTATAACTGTGTAGCAGTAATCGTAAACTTAGATTTAAATTAAAACCAAATACAATGTACTAAGTGACCAACCTTCTCTAAAATACAACTAAAACACCAGACCTTAAGTTAGAAGATTATTCATCATCTGCTTAAAAATTCATTGATCACTTCTTATGTTGTAGCAGATATAACTCTCAAAACAAGCTTAGCTTGCAATTTTCTTACATGCATCAACATTAGCAAGGCTGTGATTAATGTACTGATTTACCAATAGTCACCACAAGAACACACGCCATCCTTAAAATTATGAAACCGATTAGAGTCCCTCACGATGATCTCTCTTTCAGTAATTTTAGATATGAACTTGGTGGCATTATGACAGTCCCCACATACCCTCAAGTTCTTGAAGATCCGAATAGGAGTCTTACTAGGAGTGTTAATAATTCCATATGCAATTGCCAATCTCTCACTATGACTTGTAAGAATATGTTGTTTTTCATCCTCCTCAACATCCTGCAACACAAAGCTATAATCCGGAATATAACCAAGAATCTTCATTTTTGCTGTTAAGTTTTCCAACTCTTCATATATCTCATCACATTGAGGATGTGATTGATTCCCTGTGTAAAAAACCTCCATTTTATTGTTTAATTCAATGGAGCTCCAACCAGGAGTCTTCTTCAATCCTTTACTATTAGCCAGTGATCTCACTCTATTCACACCCTCCCATTTACCAGCATTCGCGTATATATTCGATAATAAA
This sequence comes from Pulicaria dysenterica, assembly GCA_947179395.2. Lineage (NCBI taxonomy): Eukaryota > Viridiplantae > Streptophyta > Magnoliopsida > Asterales > Asteraceae > Pulicaria > Pulicaria dysenterica. Next base: position 38,265,559 of record OX359296.1, on the reverse strand, counting down.
ACATAATATCCAACGTTATCTGGATCGACTTCTAACAAACGATCTGAAGCTACTTTACCCAGATCAGTATTCCCATGAATCCTACAAGCACCAAGAAGAGCACCCCAAACCGAAGCATCGGGCTGTAAAGGCATGTTTTTTATGAAATTATACGCCTTTTCTAATTGCCCGGCTCGACCCAGCAAATCAACCAAGCACCCGTAGTGCTTCAAGCCCGGTTTGATCCCGTGGTCATTTTGCATCACGTTGAAGCACCACTCACCCTGCTCAACTAAACCCGAGTGGCTACATGCTGACAATAAAGAAATGAAAGTTATAGTATCGGGCTGAACCCCGTCATCAAGCATATTTTCAAATAGCTTCAAAGATGTTTCTCCATGTCCGTGTATACCAAGACACGATATCACAGAATTCCACGGGACCGAACTCGTTCTTGGTACTTGATAGAATAACGACATTGCATCTTCCACTTTCCCACATTTCCCATAAAGATCGATTAAACATGTTCCAATGAAGACATCTGAAAGTAGACCCGTTTTCAAGACGTGCCCGTGAGTCGTTGCCCCTTCTTTTAAGGCTCCAATGTGAGCATAAGCGGGTATAATGCTAGCCCAAGTTCCTTGATTTGGTGTTATGGATTCGGTTTCTATCATCATATGGTACACTTCAATGGCTTCACTTGCAAGACCATTTTGCCCGTATCCAGTAATCATCGTGTTCCATGAAACCACGTCTTTAAGAGAGATTCGGTCAAACAGTTTGCGAGCAGAGTCAACATCTCCTAATTTTGCATACATGTCCACCACAGCATTCCCAATTATAACATCTTTTACAAACCAACATCTCCTTAATATAAAACCATGAACACATCTGCTACTTTGGGAATCCCTAGATTGAGCAATACTTGAAGCAACGCTTACCAGTGTCAACAAATCTGGTTTGAATCCATGTATCTGCATTTCATGAAAGAAGTCAAGTGCAAAATCTGGATTATTATTCTGCTCATAAGCAGCAATTACTGAGTTCCATGATACCAAATCTCTCGTAACCAAATTATCAAAAAACTTCTGAGCATACCCAAGTTCACCAAATTTGGCATAAAAATTTATAAATGCATTGCCAACAAACAAATCAGATTCCAGCCCATGCTTTATGACATACAAATGGGTCAATCTTCCTCGCAACATATCATCCATTTGTGCACAAACAGGAAGAACAGTGGAAACTGTGACCGAATCCATTTTAATCCCTTCAAAATTCATTTCATCCAAGACCTCAAGTGCCTTTTCACCTTTTCCATTCTGACAAAGCCCTGAAATAATCGCGTTCCAGCAACCCATATCTCGAAAGGGCATACGTTCGAAGATTTGGTATGCAGCATCAAACAAACCAAAACGACAATACATATGTACCAAAGAAGCAGCCACAAACACATCCCATTCCAACCCCATTTTGGAAATCCACGAGTGTATTCTTTTCCCATCGTTTAAATTCCGACATGCTTTTAACACGGGTGGGAAGGTATAAAAGTCAGGTTTAACTTCATACATCAACATCTTGTATAAACAATTCACTGCATCACTAGGAATGCCATTGCGGACATATGCAGATATGATAGAGTTCCAGGTGTAAACATCTTTTGTTTGGATTTGGTCAAATGTTTGTTGACATAATGAGATCTTACCAAGATTAGCATAAAGGTTGACGAGCCTTGTGGAAATGAATAAACTTTGTACCTTCCCGTAAACAATAAGTAAAGCGTGAAGGCATTTGGCAAGGTGGGTTTTCGTGCATGAGTGAAATAGAAGGTCAATATCAAGCCAATTCTCATTTGTTGAAGTTTGAATATAATTTGGGACAGGGGAATATGATGTATGAACACACCGACTAGAAGGAAAAAGTAGTGAAGAAAAGTTACTTTCGCACTTTGGCAGCAATCTGGAAAATAGAAAACACAAAAAACTCTAGTCAGTTAACAGAATGAGTTCTAATTGCAAAGTTGATCTACAGAAATCATGAAAAGATAATCAAACTTCAGACATAAAGAGAATTGTAGGAATAACATAAACATTATCACCGGCACTAGTTGTATGGCAATCACAAAAAACTGACCAAATACTTAGATATGAGTTAGAGGAACCAAGTAAAATAAGAATATAAGATCTTTATATAATATTAATGATAAAAAAAAAATAGAAGATGATAATAATAAGATAAGATCATGGTGACAACAAGAATAAAGAGTCTTACCTACCTCCAATTAGAAGCCTGAGCATCGGAAGAACAGCTGCTGCCACTTAGAAACACAGCAAACAATGGTTCCAAACTGAAAAGAAACAGGAATACATACTCAAATTAACCTCAAGAAGGCATACGACTAGAAGTCCTCAAATCCATAAAAGAAACACCACAAACAATGGTTCCAAGCAAGTGAAAAGGATTTCTGGTAAATATTTCACCCCGTTAAACGCTAACAAAAAAAAAAGCTCTCGAGTTTGAGTATCGTTCTTCAATATAGTTACCTCAATACCGGAAAAGATCTGCAATTTATTGTAGTTTCAGCAGCAGCAGGAAGTGATGACGTGTTTAAGCGTGGAGAGCCAATAGCACGGTAGAGTATGTCCTACTTTTCTTGCAGACATTTTATCAAACATATGGTATGCACACTGTTCATCGGTCGTATCCACCATAAAGTTAGCAAACCAATCCACATATGTATAGTCAACAATAGATAACGATATAATAAGATAACCAGGGAATAAAATTAGTTCGAAACTGACCTGTTTAAATACTATGTCAACGTTGCAACATCGAGTTCTTCTCTGGAGATGCCCACAAACCAAAATCAGGGAATGAAATATAAAGAAAAATCCTAAATTCTTACTTTTAAAAACCCTTGTTCAAAAACATTAAATAAAGTTTAAAAAAAGTAAAAAAAATTAATAGATTTATAATTGGGGGCATTCCGAGAATCGAACTCGGGACCTCTCGCACCCGAAGCGAGAATCATACCACTAGACCAAATGCCCTAACTGTGATTCTGTTACACGACATGGTCTTAATAAACTTTAGTATTTTAATCAATGGAAATATCTCTTCAAGCACACAAATGCCTACTTTTTTTTTTCAAGAGGCAAATGCAGGTTTACAAAACTTATTTCAAACTCCTAAAACTTAAGCCCATACCACACTAGTTATCCTCCTATACATCAATCCATTCCATCCGACTCGGAGTTTGGTTCGACACCGTGACTCCATCATCATTATTACCTCTGCTTGGATTAACCACCCAAATAGTTTTCGCCCCACATATCCCTACACTATTTGCTACATCACCTTTTGTTGTCGGCTTCAAGCAGTCCTTTAAAGAACTCGAAATCCCCGCTTCCCTCCGTACAAAGAATCTATCCCAAAGACTTTACATTGTTACGATTTATTAGTGCATGGTTAAAAGTTTCTATTGAGTATTGATACCGGGTACATAATAAGCTCGAACGTATCATCAAGGCCAAACTTCACCAAAATTCACCCTAACTGTGTTCTCCAAATAAACACCGAAATCTTCTTAGGTATCAAGTTGTCTGTCGTTACACACGGAGGAAATGGAACATGAAGCTAGTGATCGGGATGAAGGTGTGAGTAGTATCCTTTTGCCTACTATTTCACATCTTCAACCTACACTAAAATGGATAAGGTCCGCGATAAAAAGATGTATAGAGTGAAAATTTCTCTTTCATTACTTGAAAACACAACTTTTACATATCTACAACCTTTTTAGAGGCTTCAATTAAACTTCTCACTAAAACATAAGACATGGTTTTAAAAGGTTAAAAGAAAACCCAAACAACAGTGTTTATCCACATGTCAAAACGCTAATCAACAAAATACAAAAAAATAAATTTGCTGGATGATGCTTTTCTTCTTCAAGGCATTGAGTTTGTTAACAAAATTGAAGATAATAGAACAAGTTCCACCATCTCAAAACCGGCTGCAGAAACACAATCAACTTTTGAATCGCCAACGTCTGCCTCAGCTGCTGACCAACTTACAGGAAGAGAGCTTCCAAGGGCAGTCTTTAAAAGTTTCGCCTCTGTAACTACATTCTCTATAATATCTGATTTCTTAGCAAATGTCTCATCTGCTGGAACAGAGTCTTTAACCTGAGGAGTTCAGGATGATTTCAGCCAATATCGGTCCAATTGGTCAAACAAGGTTAAGCTAAAAGCCTAATACATATAGTAATAGTAATCATTCAGAATAAGTTAATTCTATAAAATTAAAACAAGGGATTATGTTGCAGATCAGTCCAATCCAACATGACCCGTTTGGACCAGATGAAAAAACTACAAGATTATTCACATGGGTTCTTGATTGGAAAACATTTAATATCTACTGTCAAGGATTTCAGTATTATTTTTTGGATAAATACGAGAAGCAAATTAGAGATGGAGTTTAAATTGGTGAAGGATAAGCACCTTAACAAGCGAGAGACGAAGTCTATGAATTGAAGAAGTTAGATGCTCCATACTTTCCAAGCTCTCTCTGAGGGCTGTATACTCGATTTTCATTCTGCATAACATTTAAAGAAATAAATAAAATAAACAATTAAAAATGGCATTAAAAGACATGAAATAGTAAAAGAGGGCTGAGACAGTGAGACTCCTGTCATATCTCCATAACTGAACAGATAAAATTCAGTTTTATCCCCGGTACTCACTAGAATAAAACTAAAGGTGGCATAATGTGCAGTCTGAAGGGTCGAGTAATGGGTCAAAACAGGTAAGATTAGGCAATGGTCGGGTTGGGTAGACCAAGAACACTTTTTGTCCAAATTCCGTGAATTAGCTTGTCAAATATAATTACAGAAAGTATTTTTAATCACATAAATATTCTAGTTATTCACTTATTTGATAATATGATTTTAGAAGGTTTTATTCATTAAAAATACAATTTGGCTTAATTTCAACCCTTTTAGCTTGTTTTTTTCTCAGTTCTGCATGCTAGAGATAAAACATAAGCCATATTGATACAGTCTACTTACAAGTAAATGGGCTCGACGCCGTCTACTCTAAGAAAATGGGTTTTACGCAGTCTACTCATACGTAAATGTGTTGAAATTACCACATCTAGCCAAAAGTGGGACATCATAAGTTTGAGAAAACACACACATACAAACACAGAGAGAAAACCACAAACCTTGCAAAATCCATGGTACTACTAGAACTTTTCTTGGTGATATTTTGTGCATATTCTTGGTGAGACCCACCTTCACTTCCATGAGAACTAAGAGGATTAATCCACTGGCCCAAGTATGTCTTCTTCAGCAAACCCTTCAACCTTCCATCCTTATCCTGCAAAATACCTTTCTCTTCACGCCCAGTTAAAAGCTTACTTTGTTTCATGTCGTCATTCACTTTCCTATGGGTGTGCAAATCATAGTACCATGTCAAAATTTTGATGAAAGGTCAAAAGTAATATTTTAAAAACAAGAATAGACGTACTCCTGTAGTAGATGATATTCCTGCTTCAACTGTGCCAACTCCATAAGAGCAACCACTTTTTCATTTGTCACCTGTTGTAAATTTGTCATTTCATCCTTGTTTAGCATAAAGGTGATGGCGCATGTTATGCCTTTAGTTATCTTCTAATAAATTATAACTTTATAGTAACTTGACTGAAAAGACACACCGTTACCGTCTATGTTTGTTGATTAGCAATGAATTAGAAAGTGCAAGACAAGGTATATCAAGCAAATAAAAACAGCATTATAAAAAACTATTTGAATTGAACTGAATAAATAACAGAAATTTTACTTGTATTAAATTTCTTTGTAGCTCCTCCAATTTACTCTGAAGAGCTGCATTTACATTGCTCTCTAACAAATATCTCTCTTCCTCCTGTGATAAAAGCAACAATGCTGCAACCTGAAATAGTTAAATCATTAATACTTCCGCACCATATTCCAGCAATGATGTTCAATATAGCTCAATAGGCTGACACTAAATTTCTTATTTCATTATCTGCATGGTCGAATCTTTAATTCTTTAATCTTTAATTTATAATATCTTTAATCTTTGATATACATTAAAAGAATAGGCTTATGACATGATCAAACTATTTTTAGAATATCTTTTATCAATTAGAATCCTCTATTTCAAAATAGATTCAAATTATTCTTAAAGTTTTTCCCACTAATCATCCTAATTTATTTTCTAAAATGAATAACAACCATCGGTGCAAGTCAGTGAGTATATCATTTTCTTTCTTCATCTTTCAATTTTCATAAATGTTTCTTCATTTGTTATCGATATATGGATTTATTATATGTTTAAGATTTTACACCATAATTGTTTAAAATTTACATTAAAAAATCACCGTGTTTATAGTTTATACACAGGGGATTAAACTAGTAGAAATATAAATAAATAAATATTACACACAAATACAAACCTTTTCTTGCAATGCTTGGGAAAGGAGTTCAGATTCAGAAGCATCCCCTGTTCCAGAACTAGAAGGTTTTTCCAAGTCAGGAAGAATTTCCTACATAATGAAATAAAAGAAAATTAAGCCTCGACCTACATTGAGCAATTTTATGAAGAATAATACAAACAAATTAATTTCATAAGTTTAAGAGTCGTTGCACAGCTAAAATGTGTGTGCAATATTTTGACGTGGCAATACTTCATCTATATTAATAGGTTAAATGAGTGAAATTGAGAAAACGGCCAAAATGGAAATGGGTCAAAGAGGTCAGAAAAATCAAAATGGTTAAATGTGGCCCAAAGTAAATTTATATGCATCAAACATCTTGAATTGGTTTATTCCAAAGAAGTAAATTACCACAGTAATTTTCTTGTTTTTGGGAACACAGTGTAAGACAGGGATCTGTCTTGCTTGAGACTTTAGGAGTAGAAGTTTGGAAATGAAGGCAATGCATTGTGCTAAGAAAGTATTTGTCTCAACCCGATAACCCAGTTTGACCCGTTACCCAGCCCGCCCATTTTGCCACCTCAAGTGTACAAAGTATATACATACAACTTTATCCAGTCAAACTACCAAAGAGTAACCATGGTTTAATAACTTATCATTCTCTTATTTGCTCTTCTGAAACAAAAGAAAAGAAAGCACATGCAGACAGACGTGCATTCATACACGCACACACATACATACACAGACATTTTCTTCTGGTATCTGAACTCTTGGGACTTCTGAGCCATCCCCAGCTCCAGAAATGGAAGTGCTTAGCAGCACGTCAGAAACATCTTCCTGTCAAACATATGAACTATGGTAATTTATATCTAGGTACAGTCACTTTACATATGCTATTCATTTCCTATGAATGATACTAGTTAAGCGACCCGTGTATAAACACGGGGATGATATAAGTCAATTTTAAATTTATATAGTTTTAAAAAGTACTAACACGTTAAAAAAAATTATATGGGGTAGTGAAACGGTTGTCATGTTAGTGGTTTATTGCAACTACACAAGATACCACTGAATTTCAAATATCTATGTAATAACTTTTATTTCATGTACCAAGTTATTAATTAAAAAATAAGAAAACTTAGACAATTATTTTTGTATAAAATTCCAAGTTGTATGTGTAGTTACAAAACCCATTAACATGATAGTTGTTTCACTACCCAGTAATTATGTAGAATTATAGTTTCTGTAGGGTTATTTAGTCACAACTAACAATCAATTTTAAAAATCTCTAAGATTTTATAAACAACTTTATGCCACTAACCGTTGGTTATAGTATATTTTTAATTCTTTTTATCGACAGACCAATAAATCAGTGATTATATCAACTATATTACGTAGAGGGAATAAATATAAAAGACGAATAAAATGTACAATAATTACCTACACGTCGCTCTCGATGAATAAAACAATTAAAATATACTGATTTTAGAAAAAAACTGATATTCCGATAAATTTTATATCAAAACGTAGATAAATGAGCCAATTACAAATATATAATTAGTTTTTCTCAAAACAAAATTTATATCTATGTACGGTCACTTTACATATGCTATTCATTTCCTATGAATGATATTTCTTATGATAACAATTCTGAACAAAATTACATAACGAATAATCACATACCTGTGTAATAGTGTCTGCTGCAGCATCAGGGCTTATATGTACATCACGGCAATCATTTTCTTGCGTTATTGTATCTTTTTGAGGAAACATATGGTTAGGTTCTACATTAATCAAAAGTTGCCTCATTTTTTCTTTAATGTCGTCAACAACCAATTTAAACTGCAAAGATTCCTCCTCAAGCAAAGTCATGACATCAAGCCTGTGCTGAGAATGGAAACTGCGTAACCCTGATATGTCCCTCCTCGTTTTTTCTTCCAGACGCATCTGCGTTCAAGTGCACACAAAAAAGTCACATCAATTTACATTAATATAAGCACCATAGTTTTAGTTATCAATCAAAAATTGATCTCACATTCTTGTTTTTCAGATCATGGACCATCTTCTTCAGATGTTTCTCAATCTCCAATCCCTGTATCCCAATAACTAGAATAATCATAAATGGGCAACTAGCATGAGTAAGTGAAATGGATCAGAAACTAAAATAATATTAATATTTTAATACCATCTGTAACTTGCTTTGTTGATTATTTACAGATTTTCTCAAGGCCTCCACTTCTCCTTCTAGTGCAGTCTGTCTGAATCAAAAGTCAATCCAGTTGCATATGTGAATTTTAATTAAATTTAATTTTTGAAAACTTACAATGTATTTTGTGGTTGATGTTTCCCCGTAACCATTGAATATCCACATCTCTTCTGAATCGTTTAACAGGGAAGTACACTTATCTTCCCAGTTAACATCATAATATTCATTCAAAGAATGCTGTCTAATGTCATAGAACTTATTGATCACCTGTAACATGTAACATATCCATTTCAAATAAGTAGAAAGAAAAACAAATGATGCAAATCTTCATATATTAGCAAAAGTTAAAAAGACCATAAAGAATTACCTGTTTAAATATTTCATTCTCCTTTTCTCGTTTTTCTATATCAGTCTGAAGTGTAGCTGAAAGTTTCTTTTCTTCAAGAACGACCGAATTGAGTTCTTCAATCCTGGTGCACCAAATTAATGAGCATAACAGGAATACTAGAAAACAAATATAAGGAAGATCCTTAACAAAAAAAAGCACTTGCCTTTGCTGCACAATGCCAAATTTTTGTGATGTGAGTTCTTCTTTCTCCTTGGCTTGTTCTGCCTATCAACAACCATAAAGACATCTCAAATCAAAAAATTCGGTAAAGGAAAGCACCAAAACACTTTCGAAAAATAAATTGAAGTAATTATGTTTAGAAAAAAAGATGTCAAAATTCTACACCTCCATAATTGCATTATCACGTTCAGAGAATGCAGCAGCAACTGAGCTTTGGAAAAACTTAATCTGCTTCTCAGCTTCTAAGCTCTGCAGATATTAATCGGAATAAGTATCATTAGTAAATTACTCTGTTAACTCATAGTTAGCAAGTATTATCACTACATTTGTGTTTAGGAATCAAATTCCAAAAAACTTGCAATTATGTGGAGAAAGATAGACCTTAGAAAGCTCTGCAGCATGTAGATCTGCTAATTGGTTCTGCAGAACGAATTAGCATGTTATTGATGTGGAAAGATCTGGAATCATCCAGAAGCATTTAAGGGAGAAAATAACTCACTTTGATACGATAAGACTCTGAAAGCTCTTCTTGTAAATTTACATTCTCTCGTAGGCAAGCAGTTAATTTCTTCTTTAGGCCATCTATCTCCTGCTCCAGACCAGCTGTCCTAAGTAGGTATTAAAATCACGGCTATTTATCTTCTGAGAATGTACAGAATTACAGACATACAAAAACTAACTGTTTAAAAAATAAACCTGTGAAAATGCATCCTTGTAGCAACAGCAGCATAACTGGGTCCAGCATGTTGCATACACATTTGCTCAATATCATTGCGTAGTTCATCACGCTCTACAAATCAAATTTGACCAAAAAAAGGTTTAGCCATGGCAATTGGCCACCACATCAATCCTTACTCAAATAAAATTCATGTTAAAGAACGTTAAAGTAAAACTGCTAATGAAAAGAGCCATAGATGTGCTAAAATGTTTAATGCCTTCAAGTGGTTGATTATTATTAAACACTATTTAGGCTTTTAGCATATCATGCCCTTTTGGCCGGGGCGAATGCCGCGAATCTACCTTATAACCATAGGGATCAGGCGACCACGCTCAAATCTCCAATTTTTTCAAAGATGTATCTAACATCCTTAGTTTTTAGCATAAATTGTTTATTTGAACCCCTCATTTTTTAGTAGATGTAGATGAAATGTTTAGGATAGGAGACTTGTTTAGGACCCCGCTAGATTTCTCTAGCTCCGCCTTGTCTTTTGGTTACTAAATCATGCTACTCTATTCCAAAAATGACACATTGCTACATGTTCATTATAAGGCTATTAATCTTCAGATACAGCACTGATATGATATTTTGACCAATAAGATAAAAGGATAAGCCATTGAATTTGTATAAGAGTAGCAGCCACTAAAAAAAAGTGATGTTAAATTATTAAGCAAGCCCAAATCAGAATTTTGCTCAATTTGACATCAAAAACCTATATATGTCTCTCTTTTCATATGGAATTAGGAGGTGGACAAAGTGATCAATCTTTTAAATTAATGAACCACAGAAAATCAGAGAACCCACCTCGCTCCAAAAGTTCAATGCGAGAAAGCAAAGTGGCACGATCGTCTAACTTCTCATCCATGTCTGCAGATTCCTATAACAAAAACTATAAATCATATAAGTATCACTGGGGAATACAGAGAAGAGAAGCAAAACTCGAAGACACCTCTGCCCCCAAATTACCAATAAATACAAACCTTTATCTGCACATATAACTGAAATCCAATATATGTTTCAAGCAATTATTCATGTCAAAGCAATACAAAGTAAACTAAAAGCAAGTAATGGTGAATCCAGGGAGTATAATTGAACTGTTTCAAGATCTTGGTCCGAATTACAGTGCAGAATTGCAATTAACTAATAGCAGTGGAATCCAAATAAGAACATAGTTTTAAGAGAATAAGAAGATAAATAACCGTATACATACATGTAAAGACAAAATTAGGGCTTATACCTGAGAAGAAATGTGTAAACCCTGAAAAATCAGATTGAAGCGGAAGAAAGAAGACAGGGCGAAAAGGGTGAAGTAAGGGTTTCAGGTTTCTTGTTCCTTTATTCCTCGTTCTCTGGCCTTCTGGATACCACGCTGTCCGAATTTGGCCCGCCGAAAATATTTAATTTTTTTTTATTAGAAAACATATATAAATGAGGTGTTAGTTAGTACTTAGTAGGTGTTTATATTTTTTATAAGACATAAAAAAAATTCATAATTCCTTGACTACGAAAAAGTAGACTATAAGTTCTATTTTTTTTTTGTACAATTCTTTGTCACACCCGCACAAAGTTAGGGTTCATCGTTGTGCTTCTCCAAGAAAATACAAAAGAGGTGGCAAGAACAACAATGGAGTTTGTCATCATTTTTCACCTTGAAAAACAGTCGAAAGAAAAAGAAAAACGAAACCAAGATGTTTCACCTCTGACAAAAGAAAAACATGATGAAACCCTAATCGGCATTGACTGATGGATCCCTAATCGACAATGACTAATGAACAAGAGGAACCCTAACCATGATGGTGATCTCGTCGAAGCAACATGGATTTGATAAGTAAAGGGTGAAGAAGATGGTGTGTTTAGAAATAGGTGTGTATATCTCTTCTAAAATTAGAGGTGTAACACTGATAAAGTTCACACCAACTTTAAACATTTACAAGTACGTTGATACATGATTTAGAAAATGAATTATTACAAGCACAGCCGCATTACACAATTAGGTCATTTACAAAAGGAATGTCAATATGTATCGAGTTTTGGTGATTACTACACATTTGCAAAATGTTTACAAACATGACCGATAAACAACTTAAAATGGTGTTACACGTCGACTATTAATATAAGAGCAATAGAATGTATCAAAAGTCAACTCCAAACATGATCCACGAAGAGCCAAGAAGTTGCTACTCAATACTCACCATGCCGACCTATGTGCCAAATGCGAATACAAACATTTAACAAAAGTTTGTTAGCTGTAAATTGCTAGTAGACCAACGTTCAACATAAAACAAAACAAACATTAATCATCATAATTCAACAAAAGTCTGCCATACATATGACATATCAACTTAAACTCATTTTTAACTTGTCACTTTCAAATGTTTTAATACATGGTAGAATAGTTCATTGTGTTATTGTAACACCGGTTTTCACGTGCTTAAAATTAGGGAAAATTTTAGCTTTTTAAACTTATATAATAAAAGCCAGCAGCGGAAGTAAACGTTATTAACAAAACATGATTAGTGTTAACTGACTCAGCAGTTAAATACAACAAAAATATGTCAAGTTCAACAGTTTGGTGTTACCAACTAACTGACCACCACCGACCATCGGATCACAAATATTTACAACAAGCAGTGTTTCGCAAAAGGTATGTATAACAACTACCAACAGTCCCGCCTCACAAAGGCCAACTACTTCGCATCTGCAAAAAGGGAAATTTTGGCACCGTTAGCTACAACTAGCTAGTGAATACAGATTTACACATAAGCATCAATAAGCAGGTTATCCCAACTACGGGACAACACATAAGGCTATCCTAACATATAGCGTCGCGCCAACGAGTCAGTAGGAATCATATCTCGCAGGGGGAAAAGCCCCGCTCAACGATTCAAACTGGGGACCATCAGCAACAACTATCCGCAATGGTGGGGGAGCGAAGAGCAGTCCACCAAACGCATTACGAAGCTCGAAGCACATCAACTCGGATCTCAACGAAAGTTAAGATCCCAACTCACGTTAAGGAGCGGCGGTTTGCAAGACCACCCCGGCGTGCTGCACACCGAGTACCGTTGATCCCCATTATTCCATCAAAGGGATCCAGCCTTCGGGAAGAAAGCTGACCTTAATCATGCCATCAACAGTCCGGACCAGTACCATATACAACTACAACCCGTAGTGGGTTCAACTATACGCATGCGATTCATAACCAACGTGTAAAGCAACTTAGCATGGCAACAGTATACAATAACATGGTATAACATACCTCATATACGCATGTATGCGACATCGCCAAAATATTTCAATAAACAACAGACAACGCTACTTACCGAGACTTATGGGAAAACCGGTACTCACCTCGAGATTATAAGAGGCAGATATGAATTCGGGAATCCCATGAGCACACGGAGTCGTCCGATTCACCTAACAAATTAGGTTCAGGCTTAGACACCAATCAATGATAATTAACGAGGCTTAAACACCAGACAACAAAACTGTCAGCAAAACAACACAGCATGCGACCGCAAGGCAATCCCATGCGATCGCAAGGCAATTCCATGCGATCGCAAGACCCGTCCATGCGACCGTAAAGACCCTTGCCCAAACAACCCCGCCTTACGATCGCATGACATAACCATACGACTGCAAGGGTGGTATCTTGGGGACTTACGATCGCAAGTTACGTACCTACGATCGCAAGTTATATTTCCATCGTCCTTAGACGGTAAACCACGACAACAACACCCTTACGATCGCAAGACCCATGTATGCGACCGCAAGATACACCAGGCGCGCCATGCGACCGCATGCCATTTCCATGCGCCCGCAAGGAACTCCAGACAACCCATGCGATCGCAAATAGAAGCCATGCGATCGCAAGTACCCTATGCGACCGCAAAGACCATCCATGCGATCGCAAGGACCCCCGACACAGTGGGTTCTTGCTCTGTTCGAACACAGCGACTGTTTTTCGTGTTTTAGCACTTTTAATCGACTTAAACTTCATTTTAATTGCTTATACATCATTTCTAACATACCAATGAACTTACTAACACACCTATGACACAAAACCAACACCAAAACACATCTAAACCTTCAAATTGACACCACACACACTAAAACACCAAGAACTAGGTTTTAACAATAAAACTTACCAAGATGATGATCTTATGATCACAAGAACAGACTTATGCTACTGAAATCGAAGGCAACAGGCTTGATACTGATTTCCTCTTCAAAAACCCACAAGATTGGAGTGTTACAGCTTGTACGTATGTTTGTATGTGAATGGTATGTGTTGTGTTTGTTTCAATGTGTTAACAGGGGATAAGATCCCGCATAAACAGACCTTGGTTGGTTTAATACCCCGTGTGGGTATTTCGTTCTCCTATTCAACTTAAAACACGACTTAGGGTTACCCGTTTCAACTAACGGAGATATTTTCGGAATCATTATCCGAAACCGTTCAACTATTTACCAACATTTTCTATTTATGAAACATTTCTAACTTTAGCCACATAACCACATGTACCAACAAATAACAACAATTAAGCAGCAAAACAACTTAAACAACTTGGTTAATGTCAACGTACAACTGAACAAACACGAGGTACAACTATTTACAACTAGGCTCAAAATTAGGGTGTTACAGTTATTGTCTTGCACATGATAGTTCAATATTTAAACGTATCAACGTCTCGCCGAGGGAAACACCCGTATCACTTGAGCATATGGGGGAACACCAAGCAATCCACTAGACTCTCCAATACAACTTATGGTACAAGACCATCTTAATCCGAATATGAGAACCCTCAAAGTTGTCTGTGTCATTGAATGATCATCTCCACAAGCCGCTCAAGCAGACTCAACCGGGTCAATAATCCCGTTATGAGAGTATAATAACCAAGCATCACATCGCTTTCAACAAACATATCTCGTCCTCAATATCCACTCAAACTCACAATGGACAACCCCAACACATAACATGTTTTATATCAATTCTAGTCTAAGTGTACGATCGATCATAAACAATGAACACCACAATCAATCATGTAAACATACATATACATCTATTGTCTTTAGTAATTAAAATAAAACATTCATAAGGCACAATCTTATCTAGATCGATAAACACATACTAATATCATTAAGCATCACCATAATAATCATATACGACACATTCAATGTTTTACAAAGTGCCAAATGATTTAAACAGATAATTATTATCAACTTCAAACAATGTTTATGTGTATATAGGTTTGAAAAATCAATATACTCACCCGAAAAGTCTGATGATGATCACAACGCAAGCATCAACAACCAGTTAAGCTAATATCAAGTTATTCAAGCTCAATCCAACTCTATTTAAAATTGAATCATAAACTTTTAAAAGAATGTCATTCATATGGTTAATCTAAGGTTTAGAACCTTTAAAGTTTAAAACATGACCATAAGTGCTTATGAACTATCTGAAGATCATAACCAAGGTTTACGAGGCTAATTTGACGTTTGGGGGCAAATTGGGTACTTCACGCGTAACCAAAGGGCTTGCGCCAAACCAATTTATCTCGAAAACATAAAGAGTGATTTTAGGCACTTCGCGCTGCTAGAGTTCCTTGTCATGGCAGGAGATAAAACCTCCATCATGTCTCAAAATTTTATAAGGAAAAGCTCTATCATATTAAACCCAAACTGAAGTTCAACAATTGTACTTCAAGTCTAAAGCCTTAGACTCTTACAGACATCAAAATATCAAATGGCGCACACCAAATATTGATAGCCAAAACACTCAATGTACAAAACCACCGATAATTGGTTACTTTGACCCATTTTAAAAAAAGTGTTCATTAAATGGTTTCACACAGAAATTCACCCAATCAATATAAGTTTTGGTTATTCAGAAATGGCTTAATTACATCTGATTTGGTTATTTGGATACACCCGAATATTTAATCGGTGTGCGGTTTAAATTTAGATTGTAATTTTATTTTTTGAGCCCGCCCGAATACCCAAAGAAATAGAGGCGTTCATGTTTTATGATATAGTTGCCTTGAATTAGGACCGCCTTTAAAACTAGCCAATTAGGAAAGCTTTAATATTGAAATATCCTTGCTTTTCTAGCATGTAACACTACGCTTCCCTTCTCTCCATTTTCATTTTCTACGGCCACCATATTAATATTACTATGCGCTACATATTCTGGTTTCATACGTTGTTATTATTTTTTATTTTTATTTTTGAAAAGTTGATGATATTATATATTAGTTAACCAAATTTACATTTAAAACAGTTCCATAAGAGGTGGAACCTTTCCTTCAGTGCCTAATTGTTATTATAATAAATGAAGTACCAATCACTTTATTTACTATTATAACCACTAGTATTAAGAGTTAATCTACTAATACTATTACAAATACACTATAAATTGATAGCATTTGGTAGAGCTATCCACAAACACCAATCTAGTTTCCTCTTACCCTTCATTCTTGAACTTATCCAATGAAACCCAAGCAATTGAATTTCATATACTAACTTTTGCAGGTTGTTTTTACCTTCGAAGACCAACAGATTTCTACTCCTCCAAATGCAATACGTTGCTATTCTTATAGTAACTCTCCACAAGTCATAAACACCTTTTGAGCAGCCCTCTTTACCAGCTTCCTCCAATGAGACTAACGAATCCCCGTTCCGGAACGTCATACCCCACCACGTATGTATTGATCTCCAAATTTGTGATACCTTCTGACAGTTAAAAATTGCATGTTTTGTAGTTTCGATTTCCATCTCACATCTTGGACATAAAATGGACGGGAGATCTAAACCTTTATCCACTAGTTTAGATCTCACCGCAATCTTTTCTTTTTTCACTCTCCATGCTAGAATATTTACCTTCTTTGGAGCTAACCGGTGCCAAAAAGTTTCCTTGTTTCCATTGTCATTATTGAGCAGCTTACTTTCTAGCCAGTTTCTTGTTTTCTTTACCGAAAAGCCACGATCAAACTCTCCACACCATGTCTATCTTTCACTCTTATTTTTTACTAGTTTTACTTCTTGCAACTTAGTTAATAATCTCGTATGTTCCACTTGCACTCTCCCTACCAGCACTGCTTCTGGATCCAACTTCCAAAACCAATCTTCACCATGCCAGATGCCCCAATCTGCAACTTTGCTATCTTCTTTTCCAAATCTGCTAAACAATCTTGGGAATTCCTGTTTTAGACTTGAGTTACCTAACCATGGATCCATCCAAAAATATGTATTTCTCCCATCACCAACAACTACTTTTTGTAAGGAATGAATGTGAATTCCTTTTTGAAATAACAACTTTCCCATCTTTATTACCCCTCCCCACATTCCGGATGAATTACAGTTAGAATTTATATCCAACCCCCCCCCCCCCCCTTCCCCATATATACTTTTAATTACTTTACACCACAACGAATCCTTTTGGTACGAGAATTTCCACCACCATTTCAACAAGAGACTAATATTAAAACAGTTTAGACACCCGATACCCAACCCCCCTTTATCCCGATTGATTAGAACATCCTCCCATTTAACCCACACTAAATACCTATTATTTTGAGCCCCCCCACCCCCTTTCCAAAAGAATCTTTTTCTAATTTTGTCTAACAAATAAAGGATACTGGAGGGAGCACGAAACAAGGATAAGAAGTAGACCGGAAGACTTGAAAGGATTGACTTGACCAGAGTCCATCTACCCCCAAAGGAAATATTACTGCATTTCCATCCAGAAAGAGCATTATCAAACTTAGCCACCACTTTTTCCCAACTCTCTGCCTTTTTCATGTTTGCATTGATAGGCACCCCCAAATACATTAAGTACGAACTATTTACTTTACAACCCATACGATCAGCGTGTCTAGTTTGCTCCTGATTATCAACACCAATCCCAAGCAACTCAGTTTTTCTCCAGTTAACTTTCAACCCCGAAGTCCCTTCCCAACATTTTAACAATGATGCTATTGCATTAAAGTTCTTTATACTCCAATTCCCCACTATGATTGTATCATCTGCATATTGAAGATGCGATATTAGGATCTTATCTCTACCGATTGATACCCCATCAAAAATATTCTTCTTTGTCGCATCCCTTAACATGATGTTCAATCCTTCTGCAACGATCAAAAACAAGTACGGCGCGATAGGATCCCCCTGTCTTACCCCTTTTTCCGGCTTGAATTCTGATGATGGTGATCCATTAATTAGAACCGACATGGATGAGGAGGTTAAGCAGGCCCTTATCCAATCAATCCACTTCTGCCCGAAACCCATTATCTTCATAGTCTCAAATAAGAAATCCCAACATATGTTATCATACGCCTTCTCAAAATCTAACTTTAACACCAAACTCTTTTTCTTTTTCGCTTTTAATTCCTTTATTACCTCCCCGACAATCATTATACCATCTGATATGGATCTTTCTTTCAAGAATGTCGACTGTTCAACACCAATCAGTTTTGGTAAAACCACTTTTAGCCTGTTAGCAAGTATTTTGGAAATGATTTTGTAGTAACTACCAACAAGATTTATTGGTCTGTAGTCACCTAATACAAGCGGATTCATCCCTTTAGGAACTAACGTGATAAATGATGAATTGCATCCGTTTGATATCTTTTTTTCATTCAAAAACCAAACCACAACTTCAAATAGATCATCCTTCATTAATTCCCAAAAGTGTTTAAAAAATGCGAAGCTAAAACCATCGGGCCCCGGTGCTTTGTTGTTACCACATTGAAATACCGCATCTTTGATTTCTTTTACTGTGAATACAACTTCCATGCTAAGGATTATCCTCCAAGGAGATCGACTTAAAAAGAGTATTTGTGAAACCCAACCTCCTAGCGTTGTTGACCTTATAAAATTCTTGAAACTGTTCCTTAGCCGCCATCTTTATCTCCTGCATATTCTCAGTCCAAACGCCATTTGAGTACATGCCTACCATATTGTTTGCAATTCTTCTTCTTTTGATACAATTGTGAAAAAACCCAGTGTTTTCGTCCCCTTCCGAAACCCATTTCAACTTAACTTTTTGTCTTAAGAAGTTTTTCTTGAATCGTTCCTTCTCTTTTAACAATTTCAACTTTTCCTTCCACTCTCTTTTCCCATCTTCATTCAGCTCATTTTGTTCCGCTTGGTGCTCTAGTTTGCAAATAATATCTGTCAGATCAGTTATTTCCGAATCTATATTTGAGAATCGTGTCTTTGACCATATTTTTAACTCGGCTTTAACATTTCTTAACTTTTCCATGAGCCTTTTATCCGGTGCCAATGCTTTTGTACGTTTACACCATGCTCTTTTAACCATTACTTCACATTCTTGATTTTGCAACCAAATGTCAAAGAACTTGAAAGGTTTAGGACCCGAGTTTTGTTGTTCGTCGCCACAAATGATAAGACAATGGTCCGAGTCTTTTCTATCCAAAGCCTTACAGCATGGATTTTTCCACCATTCAAGAACTCCTGCAGAGATTAGGACTCTATCCAACTTACTAAATTTTAATCCGTCATCCGAGACTCTTGTAAATTTTCTGTTTACTAACTGAACTTCAATTAACTCATTTTTTAGGATGAATTCATTGAAATCGTTAATATCTGATTGACTTGAATTTGCATTAAGTCTTTCTTTTTGGTCTCGGACTTCATTAAAATCGCCAAACAAGATTACCCTTTTCGAATTAAATTCGATTAGGGAACTTAATTTACCCCAAAGATCCTTCTTTTTTGCCGTGACATGCGGACCATATACATTTACGAGCAAGCACTCTTGCTTCCACCCTTCCCATTCTCCCTTGACTACTAAAAATTTTTCCAAGCCATATGACATCCCATTCCCAATTACCCTTGGGTCCCAAATTGAAAGTAAACCCCCCGAGTTACCAGTAGACTTTACCAATGAGTACATGAAATTAGCGTTTCCCCACATGTCTTCTACAAGTTTTTCATCAATCCGCCCCAACTTTGTTTCTTGTATTCCTAGAAAAGATGGTTTTTCTTTGACACAAATATTTTTTATCCAATTCTTCTTTTCAACCGACCCAAGTCCCCTAACATTAAGAGAAATTAACTTCATTTAAAGTCAATCATACGATCATACCTGAGCTTCTTCACTGTAGCGGGTAAAAACCCACTTTTCCCCCAACGAAGTAGCACTGTCAGTTGAGTTTGAGAGGCTTGAGTTGCTTTCTGGATTATTTCTCTTTTTGGTCAGTGATCGGTTCTGCGCTGATTTCATCGTAATAGTGGTCTTCCCCTTTGCCCTTGCCAACTTTTTCATCATAAAGAGACTCAGTTTACCAGATCCGTTCCAATTGCGTTTTGATTTCATTTGGTTTTGGCTTTCACCGGCTCCCCTTTTAAGAATATTACATTTCTGACTAATTCCGGTACCATCATCCATTGCCGTTGTAGAGTCCCGTACCATTGACGTAAAGCTATCTTCACTCGAGTTTGTCTTCTCAAGATGCCCTGGTGATTTGTTGTTTTCTCCCATCGCTGTTGGATTTTCTTCCATATGCGAATTCTTTTCCAGATCTGATCCTTTCCCACATGAATTAATAAATTATTAGGTCCAACATTATTATTGGGCCACCGAAGTTGACAATGGGCCTTCATCATAAAATGATTCTTTATTGTTTCTTTTTTCTTTTTGGGCCACCGAATTCTCATATGCTACTAATGGGCCTGAATTAACCTCCTTGGGCCTCCATACGTTGTTATTGTTGAACTTAATATATCGTGTTTCTTTAAATTTTAAATTTTCAAATACCTAAAATATTTTTTTTTGTGACATGTAAATAAAAAAGTATTTTATTTTGACAGATCGTTTATTTGGTTTTACGGGTCCCAAACTGATTAACACAATGATTAATTTGGTTAATTTGATTTGGTTTAGCATACTCTTGGTCAAAATAATTCTAAAATTCAAATAAACCAAACAAATAAATGCACAAAACCGAAAACTGACTAACTGAACACCCCTAATTTAAACACATATCTCAATTGCAAAGCATTTTAACCCCTAAACAAATCACAAACAAACTTCCAATTTCAAATTTCAATGATAGATAACTTTTATTATGTGTTCTCGAATTTTTTTATAGAGGGAAAGGGAAGGAAAAGAAGGGGTAAGGATGAGTTATTTGGTTAAAAAAACCATCCTCCCAAATATAGGATGATTTGGAAAGAAAGGGTTATCCTTTCTTTTCCTTCCAACTCAAGAACACAACCTATATCATTTTTTTTCCTTAATTTTCTTCCCCTCCTATTTCCTTTTTTAAAAAACTCGAGTACGGGGCATTGGACTTTTAGCCAATAAGGCTCCAAAATGCAATAAAAAAACAAGAGAAATATAGTTGGTAAACAATTTCTTTATTTTTTAATCGGTTGTATTTTTTTACTTATGTGTAATGTTCATGTAATTTCCATATTTTAATCAATAAAGTAACAATAATCAGTTGAAATTTTAATTAAAAAAAGGATGAAGAAGAGGAAGAAGTATAAAGATATGAATTTCCTAAGTTGATAATAAGAGACCTTGACCCCTTGCCTCCAAAGTCTTTTTTATTTTTTTATTGTTTTCAGCTGCCTTTTAAATATCAAAAAACAAAACAAAATTGAATTAAACAAAAGAACACAGTGGTCTATTTAGCACCAACCATGCCATGACTCTTGAGCCCACCATTTGGTACATCAAGCCATCAAGGGGGACAATTTTCCTTTCACATGCTATCCATGTTAAGTTTTGCTCCAGGACAATTGTGGTTGTTACATCTTTAATAATATTGTGCATACATACTACATAGTAATCCTTTTCATGCACAAATTAGTAAATTACCTTACACCAGTACACCACACAAAGAGGGATCATCTTTTCAGACCCAAATTTTCACTTTATTTTTGTATACAAACCATTCATTGTTTTTCAGAATAATATAAAAGATTATCTTTCTCTAAGCAGGCAGGATTATCACGCTAAAAATGTTTGTTTTATCTGTAAACGACGATCGACATGTTTTCTTTTTTTAATTCTTTCCTTTATGAGGCAAACCCGAATAAGATTTTCTGGTATGCCACAAACACGCAGCTTCCGGCGAGCCAAAAGGGATCGCCCCTTACAATCATCAAACCCATAAGTCAAAGTATATGCAGAAACAATAACTAATGATTCATAAGAAGATGAGCAGAAGAGAAACCACTAGGTACATTTTCAATTCAATTTCCAGTCCAAACACATGCAAAAGTTAAAAGAAAGGTTCAAATCTGGTGACAAGTCTCATTCTTGATTGCTCAAATGAAATCTTTATAACTTGTACACCATCTACTCATCCATAATTCACTCAAAAGCAAGCATCCAACAGGCAGCAGCAACACAGTGCAGCCAAACTGCACATAATCAACATCAAATCAAGAAAGTCAACACTTTGACATATTACAAGAATTAAAAAAAAAACATTTACAACCTCCATAACCACTTCTGTTAGAACAATTACAGCATAAGTTAATAATAATTTTTCTGTTTCTATGCACATTAGGCATACAAGTTCAATTACAGTTAAGACCCACGAAAAGAAAACGAAATGTTCGTTGTTCAAATGGGATATTCGACACACAAGTGAATTGGGATATTCGCTGGACTATCATTTTGTGCTATAAACATCATTGTGGTCCAAACAAAGAACACACCTTTGGTACTTTATTAAATGCTAAAAGTGTCAAAATGCAAACCATTTACAGGAATATGCTTCTACGTCACAATAAACATTCAATCCAGCAAAACCGTGCACGGGTCATATTCATTTATATGAATGACGTGTCTTCAACCAAGTTCAGATAAGCTTTAGAGCGGCGTAGTGGGGGTGGATGACGCCCAATCTCCATTATCACCGCTAGATGAATTGTATGACACAGAGATCTCCATAAAGGTTTTCCTTTTTCTTTCTTTGCCTTCAATGTACTTAACAAACATGTCTGTCTAGTCATGATAATCACCACTAACTCACTATGTGTGCTCTTATTCATACAAGTGCACAAAAGAACCATGTAGAACATCCAGTGAATGAATAAAATATCCTCGGAAATTTAAATTTAAAACTAGTCACATTAGTGGTTATATACTTTAAAGATCCACCGAGAATCCAAGGTGCAAGGAGACTGTTTTATCTTCTGTAAATTTTAGTTTTAAGAGCATGATTTGCTACCAAGTGTTTGATACCTCACGATCTGCCTTAAAATTAGCTAAATCGAGCAAAATTAGAACTTCCAGCAGATATGAACTTAAATCAAATTACAAAACACCCCTGGAAAACATATACAGGTGTTTGGAAATCAAGATTCTAAGTCAATACTCAGTAGTCCACTCCACCGATCAATATCATATCGATTTACACATACAAAATTGAGATCGGGCAGTCAAGATCTGATCTTTATTCAATCTAATTTGACAACTGCATGTATAAGAGATAAAGAGAAAAATCAGTAATTACCAGCCTTCCATGAAACCGCTACTTTGTTGTTGCTGTTGCTGCGGAGGTGGAGCACCGTACTGAGGGGCATACTGCGGTGGATACCCTTGTTGCGGGTATCCTTGCGGAGGGTACCCCTGTTGAGGGTAACCCGGTGGTGGGTACGCATCTTTCGGATACCCTTCTGGTGGATAACCTACACGAATCAAACAACATTCCTTAATTCACTAATCAATCCAAAGAAACAAACAAACAAACAAACCCAATTCCCCAAATTCATGAATTAGATCGAAAACAGAGAATATCGCATCAGAAACCAAATTGAATGAAAAGCCGACCTTGTGGAGGAGGAGCACCAACTGGGGGTTGGCCTTGATTGTAGTAACTCATGATTGATGGTGTTCTTGAGCCTTCTTTGTTGCAATTGAGTGTGTGTTAATGGAGGAATTGAGGGTTTTATAAAGGAGGATAGAGGAATTGATGTTTAGAAAAAGGTTTATAAAGAAGTTATAGGCGTGAGGGGTCCGGTGTGTGTACGTCACGCACTGGCGGTTGTGAAGGTGAGTGGAGGGGTTTTCGATACTGATAACTTGAGCGCGTGGAGAACGCGTGATCTCTTAGGAATAGGATAATCCGTCTCTGAAAGAAAAAACAAATGAGAATTTAAACTTTAATAAAAATAAAATATACTTAGTTTCGGCTTCCCGATGGCTATGGAGTAAAATCTTGATAGAATTCAAATACTAGTCAAACAATTATTCTTTAACTTGTCCCAAGTTGGTGACTTTAAAAATTATGATTAAAACTTAGATTTATGAGTATTTTATCCTATTTAAGGAAATTTTGTATATTTCTTTGTCATGGGATAGACTATAGAGGTTGTATGAGTGAGGAATGAAAATGGTACATGTCTTGAAAACGAAAAGTTATGTTACTTAGCTTGAGAGATTGGGTTTTTCTATATGGTTAGGAGTTTTCTACTCATGTAGTCATTAACTAACGGTTTGTTTTTTATTTTTAAATAAAGGGAAGGGAAGGAGTTGAGAGGGAAGGAAAGAAAACGGAAGAATGGAAAAACTTTCACTTTCAATCATCTCAAAAGTGAGAGGAAAGTTTTTACCGACAAAAATGGTGAAATTGTCACTCTCAATCACTCTCAACTCTTTCCTTCCGAAATTAAAAAAAATCAAAAACACAATTTTCTCCCTACTTAACAATTATTTTCTTCCCCTCCTTAAAATAACTCGAAAACAGTGTGTAACAAACTAGTTTTAATATGATTAACTTGTTTTATATTACGATATGAACAGCAACAAAAAGCTTTATAATAAAGCTTCATTACATGTTAAAGACTACACAACAAGGTCACTATTTGAATTGCTTTAAATCTAAATTACTTATTTTAGTTTTTTTAAATAAAAATGTATAAATTATTATATAAATAATAATCTAAAAGACTATGAGAATTTAGTCCAATCTTTATTACTAATGTTAATCATAACTATCGGGTTGAATGCTAGATTGTTTTTATAAAAATATATAAGCTCGTATTGTTTTGCAGTAAAAAGCTATTTGTGAACGGCATAAAAAGCTTAAAAATTAGTGTTTGTTTAACTTTTTAAATATCCAGATAAAATGTTTAATTTCATGCATCACATATAATTCTGATAGTGTTTATCTTTAAAAGTAGAGTAAATTACTGAAATGGTCCATGTGGTTTGCTCGAATTTGCTGTTTTAGTCTTTTAAAAGCGAAAATTACTCCAGAAGTTCGTAAGGTTGACATTTTGTTACGGGATTAGTCCTTTATACTAACAGTCATCCAAATTGGCTGTTAGTTGTCTTTTAGTACAGGGCATTTTGGTCTTTACTCTTTTTTATCTTTACTGATTTGGTCCTTAAACTTTGTTTTTATTTTTCGATTTGGTCCTTTGATCTTTGTTTTTAGAGTTAATTATTGAAATGGTCTCTGTGGTTTACCCAAAATATCCTCAAAATTGATATGTTTGGTCATTGTGAATGTCATTTTGTCACATTGTTAGCCCTTTAACTAACTTACCGTTAGTTTTGCTGTTAGATTTGTCCTTTTATAGGGTATTTTAGTCTTCTCACAATTAAAAGAATTTGTATTAAATATCCTTCCCTCTTCCCAAAGCTCTAGAAGTCTCTCTCTCTTGTCTCTATCTCTGAATCTCTCTTTAGCTTTTTCCCTACCACGAACTCAACATGGTGATTTATTATAATAAGAGGGAGGGAGGGGTATGAATCTCTCTTTAGCAAACAATGTGTGTTTTTGCAGGGTGAAAAAGAAGGGCATCTGCCATCTCCCTTTTTAAATAGTGTTAAAATACGCTTCATTTGTCCTTTGTGTGTTTAAATGACACATATACCCATGCAAAAAGGACATTAACGTCTACAAATGGACCACCGTTTGCTAAAGGACCAATAGGGTGACAAAATGACATTCACAAGGACCAAATAGATCAATTTTGAAAATAAAAGACTAAAAAGGATATTTTACCCAAAACACAGGGACCATTTCAGTAATTAACTCTTGTTTTTATTTTCATTTAATTACTAAACACAATTATACATACATTTATACACCAACTATACATACATTTATTTATTTATATATTTATTTATTGAAAAACAATTATACATACATTTATACACCAATAATGCATACATCTATTTACTTAAGTTTTTTGAAAAGCAACTATACATACATTTATACACAAACTATATATACATTTGTTTTTTTTTTGTTTTTTTAAAGCAACTATACATATATTTATACACCAACTATACATACATTACTTTATATTTATATTTATTTATTTTTTGAAAAGCATCTATACATACATTTATACACCAACTATGCATACATTTTTACACCATTCAACCGTTTCTCAAAACCAAGTCTTATTAAATAATTTTACAGCTGAGATTGAGTCTCTCATTCCCATTCTCATTTGAACCTTCCTATATATATATATATATATATGTGTGTGTGTGTGTGTGTGTGTGTGTGTGTAAAATATTACCATTTTTAACCTATCCAGTCTGGGCCTCACCCTTTCACACGATTTAACCAGACTTTGACGGTATTGATTCAGAACCACCGTCCACCACTCTCTTTTTCTTCACCGACTAATCCTTAATGGATAGGCATTAGCCACCGCCGCTGGCATCATACCGTTCACGGCAGGGAGTCGACATATAGGAAGAGCTTCAACATCAACCGGATATAATGGTGTATAAATGTATGTATAGTTGCTTAAAAAAAACAAATAATAAATGTATCCATAGTTGGTGTATAAATTCATGTGTAGTTTCTTTTCAAAAAAAATATATAAATGTATGTACAGTTGCTGTATAAATGTATATATAATTGCTTTTCAAAAAAAATAAAAAATAAAGAATAAATGTATGCATAGTTGGTGTATAAATGTATGTATAGTTGTTTTTCAAAATAAAATGTATACATAGTTGATGTATAAATTTATGTATAGTTGGTGTGTAAATATATATATATATATATATATATATATATATATATATATATATATATGTATGTATAGTTGGTGTATAAATGTATGCATAGTTGGTGTATAAATGTATGTATAGTTGCTTTTCAAAAAATAAATAAATAAAATATAAATGCATGTATAGTTGGTGTATAAATGTATGTATAGTATGTAACAACCGGAATTTTTGAGGTAATGTTTATTGGAATAATTAATGCTTTAAGATAATTGCTTTTGAGTATTTAATAAGACGACTTGTGATGTAATTATATTTCTATTGGGTGTTTAGTGACGTAAGGGATGATTAATGAATAACTTTAAAGGAAAGGGACTAAGGGGTTAATAAGAGAAACATCAAGGATTAAGAGGGGATTAAAAGAATTAGGATTAATTAGGGTTATATAAGATATTTAGCAGCCCTAAGAGGTTCACGGCAGTATTTAGGTGACTTCTTTCTCTCTCGATCGGCAGCAATAAGAACACGGATTATCGGTGCGTTGTGGAGATTATAGAGCAAGTAAGTATAATCTACGACTATATATATACATACATGATGTACGATTTGGGCTGTGATATTTTTGGTTTGTATATGGATGAGATAAACAATCTGAATATTCCATGCTAGGCTCGATTCTTGGAATCTAGATATACACTCGATAATGTTTTGTAGTTTAAACCAATAAATTGACTGCAAGGTCAAATACGCTCTAGCTTAATGAACTACGATTATTTTTTCTGCCTCAAATACGACGGAGGCCCTGGAGGAAATATGATGTACATGTGGGTGCAAATGCGATTGAAGTTGGTAGCGTGGAAAAGGAACTACAATTCCTTCTTTCTTTTTAGTAGTTTTATGGCCATAATTAGCTGATGTAATGGGCTGGCAGTTAATTCAATTCTTGTGAGAACCAAGTATTAAGTTCCTTTTTGGAATACAATTTCCTTTCACAATTAATTGGAGTTGTGAGCTGATCACGTACAAGGAGTATAATTTGCATGTACATAGATTAAGATTTGATGTTTTTTTAATTGTATTATTAATGGTTTCAAATCGTACGTATCGGATACTTATTAGGACTCGTTATTTCGTTAGGTTGCTCGGTGAACTCTTTCGGTGACTTCTCTCGGTTTATTCTCCCAAAACTTCAGGTGAGTTCAGTAGAATTTACAAAACCCGAGTACAAAGACAAAACCTAAATTTTTTAAAATATGAACGGTTATGTATATTGATTGATGATACGTGTTTTGTGTTTAAAGTCAAATACTTGTTTTATATATGTTTAAACAAGTGATACACATGCTATAATTACTTGCGGTTTATATATAATTATTTATGATTATATGCATATTTGAACTTAGCGGGCGGGGGTAGTATACTTTATTACTCATTTGCGGGCCTAGTAGGTATGATTGACCTTCTAGGATTAAAGTGCTAGCCAATGCGGGTCGCTTGGTCTTTCTAGATGGCTATAGCGACACATGGTATGTGAACACCGCGGTGTTCAAATACTGGAGTGATGCAGGCCAGCGGGGCTAGATCATGCATCACGAGGGTGTGAGGAGAAGCTGAAATTTGCGGTCGGCTTCCTTTGTACTTGCACTTGAACGACAACGCATTACTTATACTCGTACTGTCGGAGTAGCGAAAGCGGCGATACTCTCGGGATCTATGCTCTCGGGTGGGAGTCGCGCCCCACTTGGTGCATAGGTTGGCCGGGCACGTGAATAGCGAACCTTGGGTATCTAGTGTGGGTTTAGACTCTACATTAGGAAACCTTATTGATGCATATGCGGTTATGATGCGGTTATGATACGGTATGATTCATGATTATTTGCGGTTGATTATATGATTTGATTTTCGGATATTTGACCCATTCAGTGCTATATGATTTGCGGGTTATTGGCTAAGGGTTAAATACACGGTGGGTCGGGTATGGTATTATCTATAAAGTCATATCTATACTTACGATTATACTTTTATGGTTTTTGGTTATAACTCCTATTGACTCACGAGGCGTAAGCTGACACTTGTTCTTTTGAAATGTGTCTTGTACTCGTGCAGGTGGTTTAGAGATTGCGGTTTTGCGAGGAGGGTAGTCATAGACTGTAGTTTGATTAGTGATTGGTGCCAACGAACATTTTATTTATTTAATTGATTTACGGTTTCAAACTCGGTAACGGTTTTTCGAAAGACTACGGTGGTAGCACTGTGGTTTGTTTATGGTTGGTTTTCTTTGCCGTTTCGGCGATGACAGTTAATTATGTTAAGGGTTTTAGACTTCCGTTGCAAGTATACGTTATTATTTTAAAAGTTTTTGTAAGTGGTGAAAATTTAAAATCACGGTGTTACATAGTAGCCTTTCAAAAAAATAAAAAATTAATGTATGCATAATTGGTTTATAAATTTATGTATAGTTTCTTTTCAAATATATATATATATATATATATATATATATATATATATATATATATATATATATATATATATATAGTTTGTGTATAAATATATGTATAGTTGCTTTTCAAAAAAATAGATAAATGTATGTATAGTTTGTATATAATATATGTATAGTTGCTTTTCAATAAATGAATAAATAAATAAATGTATGTATAGTTGGTGTACAAATATATGCACAATTGTGTTTAATAATTAAAAGAAAATAAAAACAAAACTTAAAGGACCAAATCAGAAAATAAAAATAAAGCTTAAGGACCAAATCAGTAAAGAGTAAAAAGACCAAAATGGCCCTACACTAAAAGACAACTAACAAACATTTTGGATGACTGTTAGTGTAAAGGACCATTTCAGTAACAAAATGTCAACCCTAGGGACTTCTGGAGTAATTTTCGCTTTTAAAGGACTAAACCAACAAATTCGAGCAAATCACATAGACTATTTCAGTAATTTACTCTTAAAAGTAATTATGTTACGCTAAAAAAAATTATTTTCGTAAGATCTTATAAGATCATGTTTCTAGTAATAGTAATAATGTTGTATTATGTAACTTAACAATTCATCTGCTTAGCACTTAAGTAAACTTTAATGTATTTTGTTTTATATTATACATAGTTGCGTATTAGCACAAAAAAAAGGAGAAAAAGTTGTTCGTAATTGTTTTTTCAAAAAATATCATATATGTTCTCCTTAACTTGCAAAAGATCTTATATAATTAAAACACAAGTTTTTGATGCATAAATTACAACGATCTCGAAGCATATTTTTAATATATAAGATATTTTGCAATTTAAGAATAACATATATAAAATTACTTTTATTGTTATATAAAGCTAAAATTAAAGAGATGTTTACACTTGTTGCGTATGATTACTTTTATTATGTACGGGGTTACTGTTACTGTTAAAAACTTTCAACGAAAATAAAAAAGCCAACAACTAAAAAAACAAAATACAAATAAATATTGTTATTGTAGCTAAAACTAATTGACATTATAACAAAAAATAACGAAAATAGAAAAAGAAACAAAAAACAAAAAGCGAAGCAATCATGTTCATGCTGACGAGTTTTTATCATGCAAAAAATAAAGAAACAAAAAACAGAAAGTGAAGAAATCATGTGTCATGCTGATGAGTTATTTTCATGTTGAAAATTTAAAAGCTAAGGCTCGTACACTGTCTCTCCTCTTAGGAAAAAGAACATGTTTTGCCATTTTGTCAGAAGAATGTATTGTTATTATTGTTTAAATAAATAATATATAACATAAAAGCAGAAAATTACTGTTTATAATTTTCTGTCAAATGTCATATATTATAATACTAGTTTAGATGTCCGTGTAAATACACGGATTGCCGTAATTATTTATAAGAAAGTAACATTTATATTTTCTTAGTTAAATATATTATTGTTTTGTATGAACATAAGAAGAGTCAAAATTAAAATTTTCTTAACAATTAAAGAAATATATATTAATTTCAGTCGACATAAGAAAAACAAAGGATGTTAACTTTAGAATTGATGTAAAATTTAACTAAAATAAGGATTGTAGACAATATATATGGTAAACATAGAAATTTAAATTAGAAAAATAGTTTAATACAAATTAAATTGATTTAAAGTAAAAATTAAGTTTAATTTTAGCCAAACGATTAATAAATTATTAGGATTGCCCAACTAAAATAAGACTGTACTGTTCCCCTTCTTAAATATATGTTCGATCGAGTTCATACATTTGTGACATATTTTATATATAATCGTTTTATAAATAATATATATAAGTACGTACGTTTAAAGTTTTCATATATACTCCGGCAAACATGTAATTAAAATTTTCTGACTTCATTATGTAAAATCTACATATATGCGTTTAAATATCTAATTAATTATATATAATAATTTAATAAGTATAGATAAGTATAATATACATATGTAGTTTAAATTACTATAAGGATTAGTTAATTTAGTAGGATAAAATTAAAAATACTTTGACTCTAAAAAGTCAATTAATTTTTTGATTTAAAGCAAATAAATGATCAAGATTAACTCTTTTATTGAATAAACGGTTTAGATTGTCTAATAATTTTTATCTAATTAGTCTTTTATATATATATTAAAAGATTTGTGTATATTTTATTTGTTTAAAAGTCAATTGGAAATGACGTCTTTGATATTCCGTTTTGAAAGGCAAAACGTCTTTAGTTATTAATATAAATAAATATTATAACAAGTCTTGTTTTTATTAATATAAAACGTATCGATACAATTAGAAAAACATCATAAATAATTGAGACCGTTGCTTTACAGTTAACATTGAAATAATAATAGAGAAAGAAAATAAAATAAAGAATCACAAAATATATGATAAAAATAAGGTTGACAGGAAGACAAATACAAAACAAAACAACATGAAACCAACCTGTCCAACATAAACAACACTACAAGCATATGCTTTTCTTAGCATAGAAGATAAATACTTTCTATACTCTATTAATTTGCATTACTACTTATCGTTCTTAAGAGTAAGACATGTATTTAAATTAAGAAAGAAGATAAAAAAAGGGAATTGGTGAAATTCATATATCATGTTGTAGCGAGTATAAGGGTAAAGTAAAAAGATTTAGTAAGAAAAAATATAATTTTCACTAAAAAAATACACATTACATCATATCCCCCTCCCTTTGATAGATACCACCCATGCGACTTCATTTTGTTAGAGCCACTAGACTGATTCGACATGGTAAACCCAACAAATAGATTACTTTTAGATTTGTTATATTTTCACATATATTTTATGGTACGAGTATCTTCTTCAATTGTGAAAATTCCACTCTCCATGACTAGATCACATCTTGTAAACAACTTTCTTTCTTTTTGTTATATTTCTAAGTGTGGACACATATAAAACAAGTAAAACAACGATCAAGTAAAACAAAACGTTTGGGAATGAAGAATAATGGAATTATGGAAACTTGTAATGTGATTACCTTTTCGATAGTTTGGTTACTCAAATTTATTCTAGTTCTACTATTTTACTTATTATGACAACTTACGTGTAGTTTTATTCTATATAACATTTATTTCCTTTTACTTATATCACCCACTTACCCTCTTGAGAGGGGAGGGAGTGCTTTACACCCTCACACGCATTACACTAAACTACGGCATTATTCGTCTGATAGATAATATATCCTCTTACAATTTTGCTGCCTACAAGATCAACACAAGTGTCAAGATTAATTGAAAATGTGAAGAAAAAGACTTAGTAGTTTTCACATGTCATAATGTGATAAGTAGAAGTATGAAGTAAGAAGAACTAGTATGAGGGTATATCATTTTTCTGTTTATCTCTATCACACCTCTAATCACACTAAACCGGTTCAATAAAATGGAAGTGTCATTGCAGCAACCCTTTCGTCAGTATTTATAATATTCTTAATTTATATTTTATTACTTAATCCGTAAAAAAAAAACCATCCCAACATGTTATATATTTTTCGATTGACTCGTTATGTATATATTGGACGCCGATATGTTCAAATCCTGAATTTGTCACTAGAAGTTAAAATTGTGATATAAGAGGTTGAAAGTAGTCTGCTTGGTCATTTATTTATCTATACTGAGCTGGAATATATTTCCACCAAAAAAGATTCATACAAAATTACAAATGACATAAAAGCCCAGGATTAGGAGTTAAAGCAGCAGCAGCAGCAGCAGCCAGCAGCTTAACTTAACTTAAGCTCTTGAAACATTGGATTGGACTCAACATTTGAGAAGCCCATATTCCATGTGGAGGCCCAATTGTGTTATTGGGCTTTACAATCAGCATTCATCTTGTCCTATTCAAATTCAACATATAGAAATGTCCGTACGTGGTACGTCTAGTACAATCCATCACATTGGATGATCACTACGTCTAGTAAATAAGTGGATGCCGTCTAGTAGAGTAGTAGTCTATCATTTCAAAAGACTAATAAAAATGGGTTTAAACATCATTACGTGTTACTTCATCCTCCCAAGACCAAACTCAACATAGTCTGCTTTGTAAAATGGTGAAATCTCAGTAGTCCACATTGGGCTATAATTATGAATATTATATAGAAAAAAGTGCAAAACGCTAACATGTTAGTCTCACATTTAATAAAACATAAAGACAAATGGATCGTGTAACTAAGGATTTTACCTAACATTCTCCTCGTAGTATAGCTAGAGGTTTCCGAACACTCATACTGTATCTAAATGAAAGAAACAGCTGAGATGAAAAAAACTTTTGGTGAAAACGACTGCAAACTGGAGGCCAAAGACACAGAAGCACTCGGACTTCACCTATGTAAAACTCTTTTTTTAACAAAGTGTAAACCAATTTCAAGATGTTTAGTACGTTGTGTTGTACTGGATTAGTTGACAAATAAAGTGCATTCACATTATCACAAAAAAACAACTGTCGTTTTAGATGAAGGACGGTTCAAATTAAGAAGAAGATTACTAAGCCACGCTGATTTAACAACAACATTTGCAACACCACGATATTTAGCTTTAACACTAGAGTGAGACACGACATTTGATCTTTAGATGACCAAGACATGAGATTGTCATAGAGGAATACACATAGCTACAAATAGACCTAAAAGTAGCAAGACAATCTATCAAATCAACATTGGAGTATGCAACAAGCCTATTAACATAGTAGACGAAAGTTAGAGGCCCTCATCAATTGTTACATGAATAAGAGAAAGGAGCGAGATCGGTCATTGATAACTCATATGATAGAGAAGTGATCATGGTAGAGATTAAGGTGTTTGAAGAAGCGGTAAGAATGATACCATCTACGTAGAGAAGAAGATAAATGATACAAAACCGACATCAAAAAATGAACAAATAGCTATCATGTTGAGTGCTTAATAAATCAGATAAATGTGGTATACCACACTCGAGTAGTCTTTTTAATACTATAGATGAGGAAAATAGGTATAATAAATCTTTCATATAAACTCTTTGGACGAATCCCCATTTAAGAAGGCATTTTTGACGTCTAGTTGATAAATAAGCCAAGAACCGTATACTATAATGACAAGAATGATACGAATGGTTGTTTGTTTGACGACTAGACTAAAGGTTTTATCATAATCTAGAAAAGGTAATGGAGAAAGATCTTGTGTAACAACTAACAAGGCGAGCCTTGTACCATCAAGTTTACTCACGTGTCAAATCTATAACAAAAGAGGTAGTGACATGTAACACCCCAATTTATAAAACTGACACTTATGTATATAACCACATATGAATTTACATAAAAAGCGGAAGCGTACTAGGTTCAAAAACTGTTTTTGTCAAAAGATACACATATATATACACCCGTAGTTTGGTACCAAAAGCTAGGTATACACAAGAGGCGTTAAAGTGTTTGAAAAGGCATTTATAAAACCCAGAATCAAACAGGAGCTTTGCCCTTGTCCGTGCTACCTGCAAAACATCATACATAGTATATGATAAGCTACGAGAGCTTAGTGAGTTTACCAGACTGTCAGTCATATAATCACATGTATATAATCACATATAGATAACACACGTGTAACAGGAACATGCCAGCCTCTGGTTCTAGACCCAGGGCAACAACTGACCTACAATACTATACTAAATCTGAGCCACTACTGCATAAAGCAGCATGCTATAAACACATATAAATGTCACATGATTGTACTTTACCGCAATAACACACATGCTGCACATTTGAGTAAAAGTCTAGAAGGCTCACCTTATAAGATGTAAACTGGCACAATGTTGTATACGAGTTGCTAACGATCAATCACGATCCTATACAATTAATATAACACTTATAATTAATAACACCTCATGATTGCACACATGAAAACTGAACAATAGCAAGGCACGCCCGGACCCTATGAACAAGGGTTTGCCACGGTCAATCAGACACGTCAGTACCCCCAAAGGTACGCCTGTGCCTCTCTTATATCAGCAACAGTTCAGCCTACTGTTTTGCTATTTTCCGGCCAAAACTCGCCCAAACTCAAATCTAATCACTACAAACGGCATAGGGGTGTTTTCCTAGACCCAACACAGCTCATAACATCAACAAAACACATTTAACATGAATTGATCAATGATTCCTCCTTTGGATTACCTTTTAACCCATTTAAACTTGAATTCTATAAAACAAAGCATACCTTGCAACTATATGTATTGAATAGGATGAAATTCATAGGATAAAGTTGCTGTTGACTTGATCAAAATCGAATAAGAGAATTGGCAGCTGGAGCTATTTACGTAGGTATGCAGAGAATGAAGATGGTTGCAAGACTTCATTAGAAGTCAAAGTCTATAAAAGATTATCACCATATGGCAAAAGAAATCCTCTTACTTTATAAGTTTCATTCTTGGCAGATTTGGCCCCTCTAATATTAATAACACATCTAATCACATATAGATTACCCAACACACATATAACACTTATAAAATATTTATTTCTTAATCACATTTATTTAAGGCTAGTCAAAAAGATGGATGTTACATGACATCTAACAACATTTGTACTGTTGGGTTTTAGAAGCAACATTAACCAATAAAATATATTTTGTTAATCGATTTAAGTAAAACCAAGAGTAAAAGTTTCTACAAAACCTATATTTGATCATAGTTATGAGCGGAAGCAAAAACACGATTTTAGACATCCAAGAAAAAGTCAAAAGCAGACATAATTTTCTAATAATAGTTGAAAAGAGACTAACCTACAAGAAGAAGTTTAGAGTTAATTACTTTGGTTGCTCAAATGGATCCACAGGTGATTTTAAAGACAAGCAATCCTACTAGCAGGAAATAACAACCACGATCAAGAACCGAATAGTTGGAATGATCAATCTTTGGTCGAAAATCACAAAACCCAAACTCAGTTTTGACTCCTTGAAATTGACGCCAAAGAGGAGAGAGAGAGAGAAATAGGAGTTGTAGCCGTTGGTAAATCCTGTCACGACCCGAAACCCAATCCGAACCTAACACGATCTACGGTGACACGAACACGACATGAAACTGAATTGGGTCATAAATGGGTCGATCAAAGATGACATAAAACTTTTCGACACGAACATGAACACGATAACCCGAAAGTAACCTGTTTAACACGATTTTTTTATAATAATAATAAAAAAACCCAAAAATCATTTAACTTAAAAATATTTTTGACATTTAAAATTATAAATAATAACTAGGATAGAAAATGGGCCGCACTTTAGATTTTAAATTTTTAGTTTTTACCTCCAAAGTCCAAATTGTGTGATTTAAAATTTTCATTTTAATAAATTAATAAATCTTGATTTAGAAAATGACAGGACTTTAGACTTTTGTGAATTTTATTTGTATCTGTGTTTTAATTAGAACTATTATGTTGGTTTATAATTTTGATTTTTAATGCTTGCTAAGTTGAACAAATAAATAATTAAAATGCGTAATAAAAACTTGATTATTAAAATTAATATAAGAAAGTTACATGCGACATTTTTCTGAAAAATAATTCAATACGAAAGCGGACATGAAAATCAAGTTATTTGACCGAAAACATAACTTGATTTTTCTCCAAAAAACGGGTCGACATGAAAACACGACCCGAACCAAACACGAATTAAGTGACATGAACCGAATACGACATGAAACTAAATTGGGTCAAAATGGGTCGACACAAATATAACACGAAAATGGTTAACACGAACTGAATTACCAGTTATATGTTTCTCTCTTACTAAACTTTGTCTATCTTAAAACCCTTAACCTTAATCTTTTTTATATATTTTTAGAAGCCTATTTTAATAAAGATACAACCCTATTAAAAGATAGAGTTTTCATCTATATAAAGACCATTTAAATAGCTAACCTAAAAACCATTATACAAATTATTTAAAAATCATAATTAACTAGTTAAAGCTCTCCCAAATTTTCGGCCATAAATGTGAAATTAACAAATCCAAAATGTCTATTAATCAATCATGATTAGTAAGTTAATTCAAACTTATACTCTTAAACTTACATAAATGCAACTAAAATATGTCAACCAACAAGACTTTTTTATCGAGTCATCTCAAATTTTAGTTTTTGCATCATTAAAGTAGGTTGTTTGTTATTTATATCTAAAACAAGATGTCTAAAAGTATCATAAACTTATGCCCGCTACCAAGCACGTATTGACATTCATAGGTCTATAAACTTTTGGATGGAATGTATTAAACTTAGGATAAATAGGAGAAATTTTCTAAAAAGATGTATATATTTTCAAACATTTATTTAAAAAATAAGAAAGAATTAAATAATGAGCGATCCAAGAAAAGATGCTCACAAAGCACTTCAGGTTTGACTGAGTCAGAGTCAGAGATGGTGGCACATCCTTAATTCTTGTGTCTCCACAAATTAACACTCAAATCTAATCTAATCCAAGTTGTGAGGGTTTTTGTTTTTTTAATAATTCTTTTAGGGACTACATGTTGATACCTATTTGTTTCTATTAGGCGATATATGTTATGTTAAGGAAATGATAGTTGTAATGTTTGCCTAATATTATTCTTGTTACTATTTTGTATTAAAAAATTATGTAATATTGTTTATCACACAACCTTTTTTAAACCTAATTCTTATCATGAATGTCTTAATTTCTTTTATCTTTTATAGTTTTGTCAGGTTTAACTAGTTCAGATATTCATACGAGAGATGATATATCCTCCTACTTATCCTCCTACTCATATGATTAATATAAGTGTCAAAATCAATGGATGAGGTGAAGAAAGAGAATTAGTAGAGTACACATGTCATGTTATGGTGAGTAGGAAGATGAAGTAGGAGGATATATCATTTTTGATATCCATACTATTCACATAAAGAAGTAAAAAAATTACTTTATAGAATATGTATTTGTAAAGTGATCACATTTTATCATTCTATTAAAATCCAAAATTGATTATACTAATCTTATTTATATTATTTAGAAACTAGGGTAATTAATTAAGTTTTTAATACATACTTAAGTTCTAATAAAAAAATAAATACATGTAGAGATTAAATAAACTACACTATCGATTAAACTTAAAATAGTAAGGTTTAGGAGGAACACTTTTTTATGGTATACACAAAGTACTGTTGCACAAATTACGAAAATTAATAAATTTAATTTAATTTTAATCTATAATAACATAAAAATAATGAACTTTTAAAATAATATTAAAAATAAATGTAAAAAGTAATAAATTATAATGGCTGAATTATATTTTTATAATCTTTAGATTGATGAGTTGAATGGCGTGACTCTCCTATGTGTCTATGTCTTGTTTTTAATTTTATTTTTGTATTTCTCTGAACGTTTTTAGTGTTTTAATAAAATGATCTTGTTTTTCAAAAAGTTAATTTTTGGATTATGTTTTTTTTCTAATTTAAGAAAGGAATAATAGTTTTACATTTTTTAATCGGTAAATGGATAAAATGTAAAAGATCATAATGTGTAAAAAAAACCTAATTAAAATGAATATATGTATATTTATAAGAAGAACGGTGAAAACAAATCTTAGCCACCCCCATTCAATTTGATTGCCACACATAAACTTATATCATTCATCTAACCATACTTTATCTCTTATGTTCTCTATCCATAAATTTCATTTATTGAATGACTGACTAAGATTAATTTTCGCGATTTTCGCAATAATAATATTTCTCAAATGAGCTCTTATATATATATATATATATATATATATATAGGAAAAAGTAATGCGAGAACCATTATATTTTTTTTGAACAACGAAATTTAATGCACCGGGCTACCGTGACATCTATACGGGCCGCAGTGACATTCATACTATTCATATTATATATAGATAGTATGATATAATAATATATATTGAAGGAAGAAAATACTAAAATCAAGAAAAAGGAAATGGGATTGAAGTGTGTGTCTCACGTGACGAAACGTGTAATGTGATGGAAACTGACCTGAAAAATCCCATGGGAGGTTGCATATGCCGCACGTGCATACATGTGTTCACTTTACATGCATGTGGGATTTATGGAAAAAAGGAAATATAAAAAAAAAAATTATATATATACACCCACTGGATTTCTGCCGTGGTACCCCACGCTCAGAGAATTGTACCCTTCCAAATTAATACTACTATATTATTCCTTTTTTTTTTTTAAAGAAATTCTTTATATTTATTATTATAACTTAATTAGTATTTTGTGTGATGTCGCGGCCGGGCTTGATTTTAAGCATACTTTTCTATCCTTTTTTTCCTACTCCGAGACCAAAATACTTATTTTAAAATAGAAAAATGATATACTATAAACTGATTTTAGTTAAACTTATTGTATGAGTTTATGTTTTTAAAATACTTTTGTTTGTTAAAAGGTAAACCGTTTATGTTTTTTTCAGACCAAAATACTTATTTTAAAATAGAAAAATGATATACTATAAACTGATTTTAGTTAAACTTATTGTAGTTACTGGTGTGTATGAGTTTGATACTTTGTTAAAAGGTAACCGTTTATGTTTTTTTCATGAAATTTCATGTGTACGAGAAGAGATAAGCTAGAAAGGTGTTATACTTTCTTGATTTTCCTTTCTTTTCGTTTCTCAATTCTATTTCTTGTTTCTCACATGTCGATTTATGCGCTAATCAACAATAGGAATGTAAATTTAGGGTTTTGATGATTTAATTTGGTTTGAAAATAGTTATTATAATCTAAAAAACAAACGGTCTTTTCTTAATAAAACTTCAGGTCCAACTCTTCCTCATCGTAAAATCATATGTATGGAGATTAATTTGTGATCAATAAAAACAATATTTTCTATCTGATTCTTATTGATTATTTAGACCGAATTCCATTTGCAATTTGAAAAATGTTTCATGATGATTACTCACCTTTTTATTCTAAATTATGAAAAATTCCATAACTAACCATGATAGATCATTTTCAAATTGTTTACTGTTATATAAATATTCAATTTAAAGATTGGTTTTGATTTCAATCGCTCCAAAAAACTAACAACTTATATCAAGAGTCCGATCAAAACTAGAACAAAGTCAATAAAAAGGTAAAGTTTTTCTTTAAATCATTTATAAAATTAAATTTAATATTTTTTAAATTTAATAAATTGAAAATAAAGCATAAATTTTGGATATTAAATATGGGGAAATCATCCGTAATGTTAACATTACGCAACTTAGGTGATGTTACACTCACAATCTACTTTAATGAAGGGTAGTTTAGTCATTTAAGTATATACTCATTTAAATGATTTGTGAGTGTAACATTACCTAAGTTAGGTGATATTAACATTACGGATCATTTTTCCATTAAATATTATTGTTTTTTCAGATTTACCTTGAAGCAATTTCGTGACCTGTCCTTCTCGGTATAACCGTTGCAGGCAAGCATGGTGTAAATTTTCAGGAATGTAATGTGATCACACAAGAGGCACACGTGCAGCACAATTTTTCACTTAAATATTTAAACCTACGCTCTCAATATATTATATTTATTTATTTATTTATATACTGTGTTTCTAATTTATCATTCTATATATTTAATATTTGACATATGTAGTTTTCTAATTATCTTTTTTTATATTATTTATTGATTTTGATACTTGTTTTGATTAAGTGAGTAAGAGGATAAATAGAAATAAAAATTAAAAAGATAAATCATTTCTTTATATTTATATATACTACAAATATTTTTAAACTTTGTATCGCAAATTGCTAGGAATAAATATAACAGCTTTAGTAAAGCTAGAACATGAAACATCAAGCTGCTTATTAGCATGAATAAACTTAAACCATTAATGATATTAGTTCATAAATCATTAAAAACCAAATTTTAATCATTCACACATCTCATTATCGAGTTCAATTAAAAGAAGAAATTAAAAGAAAATAGTGGGTGATATTTCAAAGGGCTTTTCGTGAAAATAAGTACAATACATTAAACATAAGCCAAAATAAGCCAAAAAAGTCAAATTACGAAAATAAGCATCAGTTTCGCCCCTAAACCCCCTCAGTTTCACCCCTTGTTTCGCCCTCAATCCAATTATGCCACGTGTCCTCGGTTTCGTCCCCAACCCCCTTAGTTTCGCCCCCAAGCCTCAGTTTCTCCCCTTGTGGGCCCCACATGTCTGACCCACCCTTAAATTTTTTCATTTCACCCTCTTCTATTTTCTTCATTTTTTGAAAGTAGCCCCGGACTATTTTTATAAAATTTAGATTATATGTATACATATAAAGACAAAAATTTAGGCTATATATATTTACGTTTGTATGTGTCTTATTTGTAATTATTTATTTAAATTTAATGTTTGTTGGCATTTATTTTCCCAAAAATTGTTTATGACTAA
Source organism: Pulicaria dysenterica (assembly GCA_947179395.2). NCBI lineage: Eukaryota > Viridiplantae > Streptophyta > Magnoliopsida > Asterales > Asteraceae > Pulicaria > Pulicaria dysenterica. The sequence continues at coordinate 38,223,797 of OX359296.1, read as the reverse complement.
ACAACTCATAATTTGAAGGCGAAACATTATTACCGGTTGGTTTTTTTCCCGCAAACTTATGACTGATTGTGAAAACTCATAATTTAAGGGCACGGTAGTTGTATGTATTGAAAAAGTTAAATTTGATTGTCAGTGTTCAACGTGTATAAGCGAAACATTGTTAACGTTAGTGTATTTTTCATTAATTTAAATTGATTAAGTTAAGCACACCAAAGTAGTATTACATTAATTATTGATTTCAATCACGTTGAACAGTGTAATAAACATCATACAAAGAAAGGTCTAGCTCAAATTGTGGCAAATCCGGCTGGGTCGGTTCCGAGCAGTTGAGGCATTAGTTGTCTAGTTAGTTGACTGTTGTGATGAAAACGGCATTCTGCAATTGTCTTGGTTGTGTCCATTGTCACCGCATCTAGAGCAGCGTGTAGGCGGTACCTGCTCAACCCCGTGACGGTATCCTTTTAACAAGTTTTGGTCTCCCAGCCTGCATTTTATTGAGCAGTGGAGGATGTAGGTTTATAAGATCTGAAGGTAAGTCCCACATATTTTTGTTGGGCACGGGGTTTATACAACCGCTATACGTCGCAAGGTAGGTTTCACTAGTGAACCAATTCAACGCACACTGGCTTGAATCAGTAAGCCTTAGGAATCTGGAAACTGCAATTGCGTGGCCACATGGCAACCCGGAAAGTGCCCATTTACGACAATCGCATGTCTTTTCTTCAGTATCAATTATGTTAACGTTTTGTTTATGGTCCTCAACCCCAAACCGGGAGTTTGTAATACCTTGTACCTGCCATGTCGAACACTTTGCCATCCTATGTAGGTATTTTCTTCTTTGCCCACAGCGTAACCTTGTGCTGGAGTTTCTCTGTTTAAAGAAACTCGTACAATTAATAATTTTTTTCAAAGTTGGTGTAGTTGCTGTAGGAGAGATGTTTACCTGCTTCGTTACGGCGTTTGAAGAACCAGTTTTGAACACTTGTACGGAAGAAATCAATAAGCATGACCACCGGAAGTTTATGCGCGTGACGAGAAAGCGAGTTGATGGTCTTTCTGAACTACCGATAATTTTGGGTTGTAATACTGATGGTTGCGTGGGTATGGTTTTTTTTCGGATGCGTATTCGTTTCTAGCATAGTCTACGGGGACATTGAAAAACGAACCCGTATTTAGGTGCTGATTTTGAGAATTGGGAGGACGTGTATCATATTCAAACTGTTTTTCGTAGGCGTTAGTTTGTTTAGGGCCATCATCAGACGAAATGTTTACTGTAAACAACGTTACAGACTTATCGGAGGAGCGGTTTTGTACGTACTCCATGAAACACTTACATCCTCATCGTCACATGTATATAACGGAGAGTCGTATTGTGGGTCTTCGTATGAGAGCATGATGTTGTTACCCGAGCCACACTTTCTACACATGAATTGAAACAACTCTGTAAATGTTACCACCGTAGGAACCTTTGCCACACGTCTAATAAGGTTGGTTGAAATATAGTTGTGAACACCATTAACCAATTGCCACTCACCGCCAGTTCGGTATGAAAATTTTAATTGTAGGAACGGAAGTACTCATGCTTGGAAGAAAGTAAAATGATGTTCTTTAACAGATTTACGTTGAAAGACTTATGAAAATGGAAAATTGTCTAATAGTATTTATATACGAGAAACTATTACATTGATTATGAACACTCAGCTTTTAAGGGTGAATCAATGTGTGAATGTGACTACTCATCTTTTAGGGGAGAAACATTGTGTAACGTCTGCTTTTTCTGAAAAAAATACAGTTGATAGCGACTACTCATGTTTTAGGGGCGAAACATTGTGTAACGTTTGTTTTTTCTGAAAAAAAATACAGTTGATAGCGACTACTCATCTTTTAGGGGCGAAACACGGTGTAACGTCTGCTTTTTCTGAAAAAATACAGTTGATAGCGACTACTCATCTTTTAGGGGTGAAACACTGTGTAACGTCTGTTTTTTCTGAAAAAAATACAGTTGATAGCGACTACTCATCGTTTAGGGGCGAAACACTGTGTAACGTTTGCTAATAAATATAAACCTTCATCTTCTTCCCGTCCTCATACTCACCATCTTCACTCTCTTCCCATATTCATATACACACTAAAATGGCTCAACAACCGACTCATCAATGTCAAACTAGTCCATGCCTAAATCGGCAACGTCCGACTCCGACTCCACAACACGATGAATACCCGGTACAGGTTCCCTCTCAAGCGGATGAACACTTCCCGCACTATTTTATGGCCACTCGTCGTCCGTCCAAGATCACCATTAACTGCTACACCGGTGGCAGTTTCGAGGAATACCCGTCTCCACACTATTGTAGGGGGCGAGAGGTGTACGGTTGAAGATATACCGGTGGAAGGGTGGAGTACTGTGAAGCAGTTTTGCGAGTTCTTGAACTGGAGGTTCCACAAGTTTGTCGACTTATATTATTGTGCCCCTTACGACATAATCGGTCGGAGGTTCGTATTAGACGATACGGATTTGCAGGCAATGATTTGCCTTGCGGATAGGTTTGGCAGTGTCGACGTTTATTTCGAATATTTTGATGTCGAGGCCGCACTCGAGGAGCTGCAGTCGGGCTACGAGTCGCCCTACATAAGCGGCTCCGAATCTATCTCGGTTTAGTTAATTTACTAGTTTAAGTTTTTAGTTAATGTACTAGTTTTATTTTTTATTTTTAGGAATGTAATTTCTTTATTTTTAATGAAATGAAGTGTGTTTTACTTAATTTATTTGAAAAAAATATTAATTTAGTATTAATTTTATAAATAAATAATTTTTAGGTTTTTATATAAATGTGAAAATAAAAAAGAAATTGGTGTTTTACTTAATTTATCACTACGGATGCTTCTGAAAAAAATACATTTGATAGCGACTACTCATCTTTTAGGGCGAAACACCGTGTAACGTCTGCTTTTTCTGAAAAAAATACAGCTGATAGCGACTATTCATCTTTTAGGGGCGAAACACTGTGTAACGTCTGCTTTTAATGAAAAAGATAATGTTGATAGTGACTACTCATTTTTTAGGGGGCGAAACACTGTACACGATTGAGATTGTATATATACATCCTTAGAGTAGACGGTATGGTTACCCTTTATCACACATATCACACCGCCACGTCAGCTTTTTTTTCTCATCACCCAACCCATCACTTAGCTCCGTAGTGGTCACTTTCTACCACTCCTAATCATACCAAATTATAAGACCCACTAACCAATTAAAAATTAAAAACAAAATAAAAAAGAAGAAAATTTAATAGGCTGCACACTTACAAATGATGTGGACCCCACATGAGGAGTCTACCACGAGGAAAGAGAAGTGTGGAGAATTCCACGGAAAATTTTAACGACGGCGCGACAGAGTGGGTATGACGGCGTAATCTTTCACTCCCATATCAATTCACCATCCACACCATTTACTCTTATGTAGCAGTTGTAGCATTGAAAAAAAAAACGTACCAATCTGAAATTACTACAAAAAAATGGATTGTTTGAAAAAAAGAATGCCTGATATTCAACTAGAATATCAACCCTTGTTCGACGAATACTGTACATTAAAAAGACAACACGATCAACCCTCGGATGAAAGTGTAATTCTTGATCCGGTAAATCTAGATGAACACAACCATCCATGGACACGAGAGTCACAAAGTAGCAGTAGTAACAACACCTCGTTCATTCTTAACGAAATGAAGTACAAGCTTGATTGTCTAACAGAAGAATACCAACAGTTGAATAAAATGATGCACATCCCTGAAGAACAGGACAATGAAGAAGCACACGAGATTGACGAAGAAGTCCAGCCAAACGAGTCGGAGGCGTCTGATGTGGCATGCTCTTTTCCAAAACAAATCAATAAATTTTTTTCCTTAATTAGTCATACTCATATTCACTATCAAAAATCATACCATCGGCTCCTCTTGCTTCTAATTGTCCTGAATGTGACTGTGAATACATAGCGTTTCAAAGAAGTTTAACACGAACAAACTTTTCATACATACTATAACTTAATTTATTGAATAAGCATCGTTACCATATTTTCGTTGGCGGTCGGCATCATCGAGTGGGTGCCCGCAACTGTATCCTCAAACTGCTTCTGAAATAGTTAAAATACACGCAAATTACCAATATAATTCAAAACAAACTTTGTTCATATATACATATGCTATCACCATATCGTATATTGAGCTTGGATACTCTTGACCCTCCTAGCTAGCTCTTCCCGCTTTGCACATTCATACTTGTACTGCTCTTTCAGCACATTTAGTTCTTCCTTTGTGTCACACCAAATTGATTGCATTAAAGTAAGTTTTTGGTCATGTTCTTCAATACGGGCTAATAGCTTATTAAACGCATCGACATTCAAACCATCACTGCCAAAAACCGGGATTCCCTCATTTGGTGGGGAACGCTCAGGAGTATTCATATGAAACTGCGGTGTTGGTGCTCTCTCCTCTTCATGTCCGGGGACCTCGACGCCATCACCACCTTCAAAGAATGGCAGACTGGCAACCCACTAAGGCTGTCTCTGCTCACGATCCGTGGGAGTCAAGTAGATTGGTGCATAACCATGCTTTGGATGGTCAAAATAAAATGTTATTGATTAAAAAATTAATATGCGTGTATTAAATACAAGGAGACAAAACAAGTATAAACACCAAACTCAGAGCATCGGGCGAATATATTCGTTAACTCATTCGAGTACAACCTACATGGTATTTTCCAATCGCGCCGCACTTGGAATCGATCCATCATCGGATATCACCCTAGTAACGGCCGGGAATGTCACGAAAAGGCAACACTAAGTGCAAAAAAAATTGTATTAGAAAATGTAACTAATTTCATCATATAGTAACGTTACAAAAGCTAAAAAAATATTATCATACCTTAAGGACCCAAATCGGCCTGTAAATAGTGTATTTTGGCACCCCATTTTCTGCAGTACGAACCGCAACAATCTGCAATCTTTGCTCATTTATGGCGTCGTACAGTTTATCATACGTGTACGTCCATAAATACGACCCCCATGCGAATCTATTCCATGACCGTGGGATGTCGTCAAGCAGATGAATCACACCATTAACTACTAACCACTCTGGCTTCGCCCCTATAAAACCTTTGTACAACATGTACAACAGTGCTACTCAAACAACGTCATCATCCCCCATATTATTAAAATCCGTCTCTAAACCCCAAAGTCGACATATGTCCCCCACACACAGCCGGGAGGATATCTGCTCGTTGAAGACACGCCTCATAAATGGCGTGTCGGGAGCACGGTCGTCTAATGTATACGACCCGAACCTAAATCCTGTCAACAAACAAAATTCCCTCCGGCCAAAACTTACAGGATTCCCCGCTACATTGAAATGTAAAGTCTCATACTCGTTTTTACCGACATGAACTTGGGTACACAACAAATAGTGTATTAGCAACGAATCATATTGCCCCGCCTTAATATTTAAAAATGGCGCAAAACAAGTTTCGTTAAATAAGTTTAGACTTTCTTGTCTTAACTCAAGACGGGGTTTAATTTCTTCCGGACTGATTCTCATCCGGTTACGACAAGTAAGGCTCGCGTGATAAATTTCCTATAAATTAAAAAATAAAAATGAAATTAAATAATTCAAAATTATTCTATTTTATGACCTTTTTTTTATAAACATTATAACTTACTTAATTTACAAATAACCCGCAAAAATATATAAGTAAACTTTCAAAACTATTTTATACTATAATACAATTTATTTTGCAAACTCTATGTTGCCAAAACAAATCAAAAATCGTAAAAATGAAAAATAAAACATTTTGACTAATATAAAATAATTTTTTTTCATAAACTCAAAAATATAATACAATTAAAATATATAATTTTTTGTTATCAGCATATTTAACAACTGTAACTACAAGTATGATATAAGTTTTTTGCGTAATAAATTAATTTTTACATTTGTAACGTTCATAAAATAAAACCGTTCATTCAAAAACAACCATTAGTTGTAATTGTTCCATAAACAACCATTAACACTAATCTTCAACCATTAGTAGCTAAATACGTATTTTTTTCACTTTAAATATGGATACAAAATGTCAAAACATGCTTTTAAGCTTGTTTTAATTTATTAACATAGATCAACTTCTATTAACAATATATATCAATATTTACCTACTAAGTATATGAAATAAGCTAATAATAAGCAACAACATTAAACTAATAACATTGATACAACCTAATAACATAATAATACCATTTGTTCTAAAAACATAGGCTTAAATAACATTCAAAAAAATGATAACAGGTAAAAAAATTACCTCATGTAAAATGCTTGAAATATAAGAAATGAGTGGTGCCAGATTATTGTTCGTCGGAAAACTTGAGGTGGTGTGGCCGGAATATTGTTCGTCGAAATGATGTTGTGCCCAAATTATTTGTAGACGCAAGTTAACCAACCCTTATACTTAACGGAGTTAAAATGGGTGTCTCTCAAGTGAAGAAATGAAGTCGCCGGTGTGTTCGCCGGAATTTTTTGGCCGGAAAATATGGAGGAAAACCGGTGTTGTGAAGAAATGAGTATCGCCCCCTGTTTCTCCCTTTTAACCATCGAAATCTAATGGCACGAAAACCAAGTCTGCAGTTTCGCCCCTGGCACGAAACACGAGACATTTGAGGGAGAAACCAAGCCGTCGAAATCAATGGCACGAAAACCAAAGCCTGCAGTTTCGCCCCTGGCATGAAACACGAGACATTTGAGGGCGAAACCAAGCCTTTAGGGGGCGAAACTTATGCTTATTTTCGTAATTTGATTTTTTTTGGCTTATTTTCACGAATGTTTAGTGTATTATGCCTATTTTAGTAATTGATTTTATTTCGTATCCTCCCATTTTTGGCACAATAGATTTGATAGTAAAAATGGCTGAACTCCTCATCCTAATCTTCCTTTTTCCTTTCCTATTTTTAATTATATGAAACTCGAAAACACTACTTTTATTTTTGTTTTTTTTTTCAAATTATTTTCTTTTCTTTAAAATATAACACTTGAGACATCTCCTTACCTATATCTATAAAAATGTTTCTTACCATGTTCATTTAAGTATTGTCTTATATCGATTGGATGTAACTTTATAATGTGTTCAATAAGGATCATGAGTTACCTATTAATTTTAACTTTTATGTTTGAACCGCATAAACTTACATTACATCATAGCCAGGTCCTAGCGTAATTGGTCAAAAGGCCACACACACTTGGTGTAACTCATAAGTGAGCGGCATGTTGAGTATTATCCCGTATTAAATGAGTGTGACATTATAATGTGTTTAAAGATCTTGAGTTACTCTATTGTAATTGGTTTTGAGTTCCATGTTTAAACCTTATAAACTTACGATTCTTGAAAAAATGTCTTTAAGTTGTAAGAAGAGACACCCTATTTACTAAAAATATTTCGTAACTTATTTTTTTTATATAAACTATTTAACTTTATACTTTTATAGTACTTAGTAAATTACCATAATAAGTTTAGTAATTTATAGAAAAATGATAAAATCAAGTTTAATGATTTAACTAATATAATACTAATCATGGAGTTTGATATATTTCATAAAAAATAAAATTAAATATTAAATAAAATTATAAGTAAATTATATTTTTAGTCTTTGAGGTTTTGATCAAAATTACATATTTAGTTATCTGATTTAAATATTACGGGTTTTACACTTTTACCCTTCTACCCTTGGTGACCCGGATTCATTAGTCTCTGTTAAAATAAAATGATAAAAATACCCTTTATTTTATTTATTTTTCTAAATTTATTTTTTATTTTTTATTAAATTCTAACATATTATTTTATTTTACTTTATTACAAAATCACTTCTCTCTCTTTTCGTCAGATCTTTTCCTTCTTTTGTCAATTCATCTCACTTACTTCTCTCGGTTAATGCATACAATAGAACAACGATCATACAATAGAACAACAATCAAATATTAGAATTGTTAATTATTATCAAAACATTAAAATTTATTTTTTTATAAATCTAGGCTTAATTCCACTAACATATATTTTAAATTAGGCTTTAGTTAATCAAAATGTATCAAACTTGATACATTTAGCTATTATGTTATTCAACCTTGTTCATTTTTTTAAATCGGTTTTCCTTGCTCAACCTTACAATATAATATGTGATAATTTGATATGATTAATCAGTTACATATGTATTATGTAATATGTCACGTCAATATGTAACATGTTATACCATTTTCAGAACATAAAAGGTAAGATTGAAAATTTGATATATTAAAAGATATGTTTGGATATATATAATAACAAAAATATGAATTTAAATACACTTAAGCCTTGTTTTTAAAAGTTGATTTTGATAAGTCTTTTGATAGTTTAAGTTGGAGTTTTTTAGATTTAGTTTTGAATCAAACGAATTTTGGTGCAAAATGGAGGAAGTGTATATTTAGATGTTTATCTTCTTCTAAAGTGTCACTCTTGACTAACGGATCTCCACCTAAAGAGTTCAACATGTATAGGGGCGTTAGACAAGGTAATCCTCTTGCGCAATTTTTTTTATAATAGCAGTTGAGGCCTTGAATGTTGTCTTACAAGAGGCTGTTGCTGAAGGTATATTCAACGGCATTTCTCTTCCTCATAAAGGGGCTCACATTTGTAATATGCAGATGATGCTATTTTCGTGGGTGATGGGTCCATTAATAATGCTTTAAATTTGATGGGATACCACGATGCTTTCACTTCACGTATGTTCTCAAGGTTAACATGCAAAATACAAATTAATCTGGGATATGTGTTGGAGAAGTTGAAGTTGATCAGATTGCCTTACGAATTAACTGTAAATCGGGTACTTTACCTTTTAATTATCTTGGTGTTCCTCTGGGCATATCAATGAATAGAAAACAAAGCTAGAAACCCATCATAGAAAGATTCAAGTCCATGTTGGCGATATGGAAAGCCCCGCTACTTTCCGTCAGGGGAAGATTAACTCTTTGCAAGTCGGTTTTAAGCGCTCTTGGAATCTACTATTTCTCATTGTATAGGGCACCTTTTGGTGTTTTAATACAGCTTGAGTGTCTTCGAAGTCGCTTTTTTTTTTGGAGAGGGGGCTTAAATAAGAGGAAAATACATTAGGTCATGGGCCGACACTATAACTCCAAAGAAGAAAGGTGGGTTGGATATCTATAGTTTACGAGTTTTAAATTTAGCTCTGCTGGCTAAGTGGTGGTGGAGATTTAAGGATGAATCTACATCGTTATGGAAAAATGTCCTTTTATCTCTTCATGGATTTAGTAACTCCCAAGTTGACCCGTTACAATAAAAAAAGAGGTGTTTGGAATTCCACAGCAGCATATTGAAGTGGCTAATCGTGACTTAGCATCTTCGTTTCAATCAGATTTAATCCCCCGTTAGGATGGCATGATCAAATGGTCTTAGGCTCTTGTTAAATCCGACATTTTTTTGGTGTCTTCTCTTCTCTTCTCTTCAAACATTTTTCACCTCATACTGTTTGGGTGAAAAATGTTCCCGAAAAAGTTAATCTATTAGCTTGGAAAATCCTTCATGATAGGCTTCAGACACGCTTAAATCTTTTCAAGAGAGGTATATATACCGATACATGTTGCCCTATGCCTGGAACTGAGACAGAAACGGAAGATCATATCTTCAGATAGTGCTTAACTGTAGCAACTATGTTACAGGATATCAAGATCCGGCGAACATCCCTTATTTAGTCAGTAACATGACAATAGGCTTAATCTCATTGGGGTTGGAACTTGGTTTCAAATGTGCAAAGTTTGAAGCTTTTTCCACAGTAATTTATGCCTTTTCTGGGTAATATGGAGGCTGAGGAATTCAAAATCTTTTCCTTCTTCATCCATGGTAGGTTTTTATTTCAATGGAGCAGTTCAAAGTTGGTCTTACTTTTGGATTAACTCCAGAAGACGGAATAAGTTATTCTGATCATATTGGATACTTAACCCATTAGGAGAGCTCATATACTTGAAGAGTTTTTGTTGTATTTTTGACTTAATTGGGTATTTCTACTTTTATATCTGTATGTGAACTATTGTGATATAGTAAGCACTCTCTAGCTCCTTGCTAAGGGTGTTTGTTCAATAAATAAGCTGGTGTTAAAAAGAAAAACACTTTAGTGTTAAAAGCTACGTATAAACATAATTATACAAATATTTATTTCTAACAGTAACTAACGGAAAAAGATCAATAACTTAAAAAAATTAAAAGACTAAGTTAGCAACTTATGGTAACCTAAAAGACTAATCAATAATTTACTCTTTAAATAAATATTAAGAGAAATGAAAATGAAATGAACCAAGGTTGCTTATAATATATTGTAATGTTATACAAACGTTTTAAATCAGCTTACTTTATATTATACTTATATAATATACTTAATGTAAATATAATTTCTAAGGGGACAAAAGCTTAAAGTTAAACCCAACCTGGCTGGTCTTAGGCTCTTAGCTCGTCTGAAAACATTACCCCTTTTTAGCGATTATATAACTAATTGAATTTTTTTTAAGGATAAATGTGTGTTTGGTATATCGTTTTTTGAATTTTTTTGGAACGGATAGTTTTTTATATTATAATAAAAGTTACAAATCATGTTCGAATTAAAAAATTGATAGCTTTTTCTTAAATAAAAAGTTCTAATACAAAAAAATTCTTGAAGTAGCTTTTAAAACTAATTTACAGTTTTTTATATACTCAATTGTCTAAATACCTTTCTTAATTGTTTTATAATTCCTCCTCCTTTTATGATATCTTTTTATATTATTTTACACTATGCAGTTTCAGCCCTATTAACTTATTTACCAAACACATTTATATAACTAAAGTATACAATTTTCAACTACAATTACCAGCTTTCAGCTACAGCTATCTAAGTGTCGCTCATAGCTAAGTGTCGCTAAAGAGCAAGTACTATGTGGATGAATTACTCTTAAAAAAACTCGATCTAAAACGGTCCAGACCAGTCGACTGTACGATAATAATAATAAAAAAGGGGTTCATATATATCCAGATTTGCGGTTGTAAACCAAGTTAAACACAAGATGCAGTTTCCAATGAAATCGCATGCTTACCCCATTTGCCTTCTGCCACATGACGACAAAACCAGTTTAGTATTTCCCCATCATATAAACATTCAGATTCCACACATCTTTCTTTCTCCAATTCCATCTGATTGACTAGAATCCATAACAAAAAAATGGAACACATTTTTGATTCAGAAGAATCAAGTAGTAGTGGGTGTGAATCTGGTTGGACACTCTACTTACAACACTCTAATATCCCTCATCATGATCATCATTTCTCATGTAAACAAACACATGATCATCAACATGAATTTGATCATGATGATGAAGAAGAAGATGATGATGATATGTCCATGGTTTCAGATGCATCTTCAGGCCCTCCACATTTTCAGCAACAAGATGATGAAGATGAATACAACAATAATATTATAAATGGTGTTTTTGGTCATTTTTCTAGTAAAAGGAGAAAGGTTCTTAAAGAAACTAGTTTCCACAGCTGTAGCAGACATCTTCAAGATTTGCCTGCCTCTCTTGATGACACTGCTAGTTCTCCATTTTTTAGCTTTTCCAATGTAAGTATTCCTTTGGATATATGTGGTTGCTTTTCATTCGTATTGAATCGTTTCAAAAATCTTGGATTCTTGTTTTTCGATCACATAGCTAGTCAATTAATTAGTTTTCTAAAGTCATTTGTACGTATATTCGAAATAAGCGGTTATGTTCATGCAGTGGTAGTCTAGCGGTTGTATATATAATCTATAGTGAAAGTATAAAGATCAAACCTTTTTACATGTCATGATCAAACCTAGCTGAATCAATTGATTAATAAAAAATATATATGATTAAAGCAATTTCTTTTAGATGTATAATTAAGATCTCATGATTATTGTGTGAATGAATCTCTTGATGGTTTTTTTGTTTAATTAGCAGAAAGATTTAAAAGGATGCAATAAAGAGGCTTTGATGGAGGATGATAACAGTTTTGATTATTCACAAGGCCATTCCACCAACTATTTTGAGGTATTTATTTATTAAGTTATTAATTAAATACCAATATTTATCTAAAGGTTATAACTAATAACTACATTTTTGCCCTTTAGTGAGTAATAATATTGGTGTTGATCCATAACTTTTTTAATATTATTGTTACAAATGTTTTGACTGATTGTCATCAATCATAATCAAAACAACATTACTTATCTACTTGAAAAATTGTATAACTTTATACATTAATCCAAGAACACATTTTTAAGGTTTCTTTTGTCATTTCCGGGTTGTACTTTATGACAAAATATGCTTAGTGGGGTTGTACTTTTGATTTAGCCTAACAAGATGTGTATTACTTGACAATAAACAGATGGTTTGAAGTGGAGTCCATAACAGCCAAATAGTTAAAAGGAATGGGGAAGGCTCATCAATGCAAGGGAAATTAAGATCAACAAATTAGAGAGATTCTACAAATTTTTCTTTTTTTTCATTTTTTCATTTTCTTTCTTTCTTTATTTAGTATGAGTAGTGCTTACAATGGAATGGCCAAGATTACTGATACAAACCAACTGATCAGATTTTTGACAACTGTTTGCATGTTTGGTTATACAGATCTAATGGATCATAAGATCATATTCACTAATGCATAGATATGATTTGGTTTTGGATATTATTATGTGTGCTTATTCGATAGACAATATAATTGTTCGTCTAATATAAACGGGTAAACGGATAGGTTTTCCCTGTTCAGGTTACCCGGATACAGAGAGACTATTAGACTATTAGATGTTATGGTTTCAACTTTCAAGTGGATCAAGTCTATCACATGCAAGTGGAATAGATCTAAAAGTACAAAATCTCTTTTCTTAGTTATTGAAGATTGCTTACAATATCTTTGATACAAACCAACCAATCAGATTTTTATGACAACTGGTTTGCATGTTCAGTTATACAGATCTTTAATCCCCCTCCCACTCTCCCCAAAATAAAGTAAGAAAAAAAAGCATCCCTAGTCATCAATGAATAAGTATATGCATTCAAGAGAAGAAAAGATCATTACTCTAGAAGCCTTTGATTCTTGCACCAGGCGATGGCAATAACATACAAGAAGATGCTACCAGAGGTGCAACCGCCGACAGTCCACATAAATTTACGCATACCTGTTTCCTTTTCAACAGGGGTGTCACCTTTAAAAAGATCAATGTTAATGTTCATCCCAAAGGCTCCAACCACAACCACGAATGCATTCACTATAAGACTCGCGGTTGACAACATCACCCCCATTTGCAAAAGATGGTTTTGCTTGTCATCCAGCATTATGTTGATGTAGTCTTCTGTGTCCTCCACATATTCCCTCAGCTGGACATGTAGATATTAAAACCATATCATTATAAAAATAAGCTAACTTTTTCAATAAAAAGCGAGTCAGGAGGTTTTTATGCATTTGAATACACTTTAGATGACTTTCACCATGTTTCCTTTTTGTTTGAAGCTTTTTTTTAGCTTAACCTATCTGATCTGTTGGAGATCATATAAATGGGTCGGAATTTACACTTTCATTTACAAAATCTTGTAACTTTTAATACATATTAAGATAGGTGGATTGCTTTCTAGCTGCTGATATATGGAAGATTGAGTGGCATACCGTTGTTAATTTATTTAGCGTACCATCAATCTGAACAAAATAGGCCTCCAACAACATTTCAAGTTCCTCAACATCACGGTGTTTGATAATACCTCGTGCTATGCTAGTTTTAGTCATACGACTGTCTCTTCCAAGTGCATTAGGCCCAAAAAACCGTTCCTGTTGGCTATTTATTCTTTGAAAATTACCTTCATGGTTGTTCTCATTGCCTACCATAGGAACTCTAAAACAATGCATAAGCAAATTCCAAGATCAAACTTACAAAAAAAATAAGAATAAAAGAAAACCAGTGTGAGAAACAAGGTGTTAAAGATAATGTGCACCTATCATCCATTTCTGACTGAAGAACTTGTTCATCCGCATCATCTTGTTCGTTTACAGAAGTTTCAGATGCATTTTCAGATTGTTGTTCAAGTTTATCAGTCAGATACATTTCAGCCATATCTTCATCATCATCCAGCAAGTGCTCTAATTCGTCCCTAACCTATATCAACCCGAATCCATCATAAACTGTCTGGATTGATATATTTTAAGACAATAGCAAATTCATGTTATTTTGTTTCACATACAATCAACAAACCTTTTGCACTCGTCCTGAAATGGCAACCAACCTACTTTTAATTTGACGAACACGTTCCAAATTAAGAGTACTAATCTTTGAAGTCAACTTATCCAATGCTGGATGTGCTTCTGTCTCCAACGTCCTTGCCTTGTTTGAAACAAGATGAGAAGAACTAACTTTATTATACAATAGTAGAGGTAAAAGTAGTGAGTTGGGTAACTAGTCAAAAGTGGTTTGGGTCAAACCAAATCAGTTCGACTTAAAACACCTTTTGTCCAGTATTTTTAATATTTTTGTAAATATTTAGTATGTGAAATGCTATAATGAGTGTGAAAAACTCGGTTCAGAGTTGGACAAAACCAGAGCTGGTATACTTGGTCCTGTTTTCGGTTCAATTATAGCAAAAGATCGCTTTTCCATCCAGTACTCACGTGCTACGGGTTAAAGGTGGATTTTTTACTATAACTTTAATGAAAAGATGTCATTTAGGTAATAAACTAGACTTGAATATGATTACAAAAACTATGTTATCGAGATAATAAACTGATATTCGTATAAAAATGTTTAGGAGGTTTTATGAATTGAAAATACACTTTAGAGGGACTTTGAACCTGCTTGAGCTGTTTCCTTTAAGTTAGATGTTTTTAACTGATTTGACCTGTCATCGTCGAACATTTCCCTTATCGACCATTCATAAGTAAGTGGGTTGAGACTGCCACTTCTAGAGAATATCGTTTGGTGATATGAATGATACTAAGGCAAAAAAAATGGCCACAATCCTTAAAAAGGAAATCAGAATTCTAATAAGAACACAATTCTTACCTCTTTGTCCAAGGAACTGCAAGCTGCCTCTATGCAGGCCTCCAGTGCAATGAACTCGAATCGAAGGAGTTTAAGTCCATCTCGGCTATCAAGAGAAGGCATTCCATCAGTTTTAATCTCCTCATTTTTCTCTCTGCTGGTGGTGGATATGCTTGCTGGAGAGCTAACTCCCTTTGATTGTTGTTCTCCCAAATCACACAGATTTATCCAGTCTGTATCATCAGAATTTGTCGTTCCCACCTGCAATTGAAACATTTTAATACCACCTAAGGGAAAAGGCTCTTGAATAGTTTATGATAGTACAAAATATTAATTACTTCTGGATGTAAATTAACTAGTTAAATAGTTTAATGTATCATAGAGTTGTCTCATTATCAGATGTATCAAGATTGTTACTCAATGCAATGAATCATGTATATACCTTAGTCACATAAACATACATTTGCAGCTAATTTAATACATTTTTGTTTCATCCTGGCACTATTTGCTACTTCATCAATGCAATTACACACAAAAATGTCATCATTCCACAAAACCTAATTTTAAAGGGATGCAAATTGTATGTTTCTTTAGAATAGAAGGGTAATGTTATATACTCTTCTTGAAGCTGGCTACATGATTGCATGCTTACCTATTAATGTGTTGTATATCGATTTGGCTGCTGAATAGTGCACACTTATTTTCTTTATAGGATAGATTAATAGAGTAAAAGTATACATTCCAATTAGGGCATCGTTTGAGAACAAATTCTTCAGGACCTCATGGACATGAAGCAACGAATTCAACTATAAAATCCCTAATACAAACAATTCGATTTCAATCAGCACTTTTCACATATGTAGAAAGCTTAAAATCATCTTCTTACGATATACAACAACGAATACAGAGGGAGAAACGTTTAAAAATATTCTAATCATTACACAATGCTATCGACGAATATACAAAATTCAGAAAAATAGAAGCATAAATAACCTGCGACGCGGTTGAGAAATGATAACGCATGATACGGCGTTGGAGTCCTTGAACAAAAGGAGCAACGGATGGATCTTTGGAATTAAGCAAAAGCACCTCATGTGCAGTAATTATGGCCTTAATGTGCTCCAAATTGATAACGATAGCCCGTTCTCTGCCAAGTACGGTCGACGGATATGATAAAATAGGGTCGAGAATACGGAGATCTCGTGCCGGTAATCCGGTCCGACGCATGACGGTGTGCTTGCCGGCCTCCACTACTTGGCCCTGACCGGTGCAATCTAAGAGGAGCCATTGCCGGATTCCGGTGGACTTTTTTCTGACTCCTCCGCCAACGTTCAGGTGTGGGGTAGCCGTTCGTATGGTCTTCGCACCGTTTTCTTCCGGCATGGAAGGCACGGCGTTGGTTTTTTTCGAAGGCTGATGACGACGGGTCCTCATTCACGCCAACCTTGATGGATTGAAATATATTTGACCGGGTCTTCTTTTTCCTGTTAAAATTTAGTTTTTGCGGGAAAATCGAAGATTTTCCTTCAACTATGGCATTGTTGACAGTTTCAGTCCCTTATTAATTTTCTAATTATGATGGTCCTGTTAGTACCCAAGAAATAACACTTTCAGTCCCTTGTTGTATTTAATATAATTTGAAGCACACAAAGTTTCAAACAACCAACCGATTATTTTTTTAAAATTGATGTGCATACTTAGTTAGGGCATATGATGATTGTAATATGATGTTGAGGTTTTTACAGCAAAACTCACACCTTATAAATTTATTTTTAAACGGTTAAACTTACACTTTGTTCACAACATGACTTAAACTCAAGAATTATTAGATTTATAATTAAGTTAAAGTAATAGTGAAAGTAGCTAGTTACATGTCACATCTCATGTGAACTTTAAGGGGACGTTTGGTTCAAGTATTAATTTTTGGATGAATGAGATTTATATTGGGACTAGGATTTGGGGGGATTTGCATTTGGAGGGAGTTACCATCCAATCCTTTGTTTGGTTCAAATAAATTATGTGGGATTTCCACCACCTCCAACAACCACATCTACCCACCACCTCCAACAACCACGTTTGCCCACAACCTGCAACAACCACGTCGCCGGCGAACGACGAGTAGGCGAAGGCGGCGGCTAGGGTATTTGTCAGCGACGAAGACGACGGCTATGGAAACGACGAAGGCGTCTAGGGTTTTTGAAGGGGAACGACGGCTAACGACGACGACGGCTAGGGTTTTCGAAGTGAAAACGACGAAGGCGCCGGTGGTTGTTGACTCAAAGGGAAACGACGAAGGCGAACATCGACGACGGCTAGGGTTTTCTGATGCGAAGGGAAAGGACGAAGGCGAACGTCGATGACGGCTAGGGTTTTCTGACGCGAAGGGAAACGACGAAGGCGAACGTCGACGACGGCTAGGGTTTTCTGACGGCGGCGGCTTGACGTGAACGACGTCGACGGCGGTGGTTGACGCGAACGAAGACGACGGCAGTGGTTTATGTCACCGTAGCAAACAACGACGCCGGTGGGTCGCCAGAATTGTAGCCGGAGAGTCGCCGGAGCAAATACCTCAAATGAGGGTTTTCAAAATACCAAGGTGGATGGAGAGATTGAAAAATACTTCATATGTGGGATTCTAAAGAATCCGTGGAATTTGAATCCAATGTCCATTTTGCAAACCAAACACATGATTTGGAGGGATTTTAAATCCCATTCCCCTAAAATCCCACGAAATACCACGAACCAAACACCCCCTAACTTTTATACATATCAATTTTATGTCTATTAACAATATCTTTCAAGATATTTCATAACCGAATCTTCAAAAGTATTTATCCTAACTGAAACATCCATTGTGTTGTGTATGTATAACCTGTGGGATCACATATGCCGAAAGTCTTTTGACGGCTGGTATTAGACCTACATGGTAGCATAGACAAGTCCTTTAGCGGCCTAAGCATGGTAACAAACATAAACATAAGCATAGTATTAATTTTATAAGGAGTTATACTACCATATTTTCTTAACAAAGGTTACATGATTCTAAAAAAGAAAAGATGTTATAAGAAAAACAGAAATCAAAATAACATTACATACTACTTAGGTATTAACATCCTTTCTTTCTCTTATAAATTTTATTTATCTGATTATCACTTATGTTAATCTTGTTATTAGAAATATAATTTGAAAGATTATATAACCATTTTGGACCTTCATTTTTTATTACCAGACTAGACTGGACTCAGCAGAGCCTCATTGGCACACTAACAGGACCCTAATAAGAATTGGACACCACCTTGATTGATTAGGGTGGTATTGGGCTTTCTGGAAGGTTAGAATATGGGCCCAAAACAAGTTATCTCTTCGGCCCATTTGACTGATTTGAGCAATTTAAATATATTCAATATTATTTATTATTTTAGAACGGCTCAATCTGAATTTAACTTCTTTTAAAATGGTTTATATTTATGTAACCTGTAATCAAACATCTATCTATGCCAAAGAGTTAAACCAAGTTCTTTGCAAAAACAAATACATACAAAATATAACTAATTAAAGAAAAATGATAACCACAGTCCAAGGGTTATCGATAAATATAAAATAAATGTTATTTTTAGTTTTTAAAGATGTTAACCTTGTTTAATATATGAAAAGTTAAAAACTAATTAAAGGTAACTATAAAAAATATGAAAATTTAATTATGATTATATGAGTTGTGATTACCATTTTCAAAAACTGAAATTATCTTTTTTATTCTTAGCCACAGCTCTAACGTATGGAAAGTTGAAAAAAAATATGATTTTAATTTTCAAAAATAACAATCATATCTAATGTATGTAAAGTTGAAGTGAAAGGCGACTAAGCTCGGTGGATGCTATGCCACTTAGGTTGTACCCTATTGGTAAGTGTTTTAGAGTGTCCTATTAACCAAAGGTCATATATTCAAGTTTTATTAAAAAAATAGAGTAATTTAGAGGCAGTAAAGAAAAGGGTGGATGCTATTTTACAAAGAAAAGCTTGGAGACTTTAACCAACTACATATAAAACTATAGACTATAATTATCGTTTTTTAATTAAAATTACATTGTTTTTACTCTCATCGATTATCATTCTCCTTAAAGATATAATTACTGACAGTTTAGAGTATGGAGTCTTTCCGTCGATTTATTTTGTATCAAAAGTATTTATTTTTCGTATATATATTGTCACAAATTCATCTTTAAATATATTTTTCTGACTAATCTTTCACAAAATATCCCGTCACTAGTTTATTGCTATTATATATTTTGAAATTGTTTTTAAAATTTTTGTCACAAATCCATGTAGATTTCCCTATCAGTCACTATGATTTTTATTAATAAAAAGGTTTTTTCTTTTACATTTCTTTTGTCAATTCATGTGTAAATATTCAGTCGCAGTGATTATTGCTCTTCTCATGATTTTTTAAAATATAATGTTTCCAACAGTTAGTGACGATAATCTTTTTGGGAAAATTTGGAAAAGCGTCAATATATACTTTGTTAAATAGCGACGAATATATATATATATACAAATATAAATTTTCCATGCATCGTAAATGTCATTTGATGGCATATTCGTGACAAATTTACAAATATTCGATAAATACATACATAAGTGTATATGTATACATACGTCGAAAATTTTTATTAGAAATGAAGTAATTATTTTATTTATAAAAAAATTCTACCAAACATTTTCTTTTATTTCTTAATGTATTAGAAATGATTTGTTTTAAGTTAAAAACCTTATTCCATCAAATAGTTATTTGGCAATCCTCAGAAGAAATGGGTTACTCGGCACCTGAATCGGCGATCCCCTTTTCTTCCGAAAGCATATTAGCATACTCCTCACCGAAACAATAATTCCTCTTACATATATCATGGGTATCGGAATTATTTATAATTATTTTACTATATCTGTTAATAATTTTATACAATATAAATATTTAAAATTTACGTTAACCATCCTCTTATACGGAGTATTAAGCTAGTTGTAATTATTTAGATAGCCTGAATTAATGGGAAGAATATTGGTAATATATTAACATTAAACAATAAAAGTTGTTCTTTTCACAACTATACCTAGTATATATGAAAATAATAAATAGTAAATTTATAAAGATATAAAAACTATAAAACATAATTATCACGTATAACAAATTAATCGTACGTAAGAAAAATTAACTGTTATAATAAATATATCTTTAAACAGAGCAGTGAATTGAATGTGAGAAAGATAGTGTTATTTTGTTCATAGACATTTATTTACGAAAGGAGATCCTCACACAACAAATTTTAGTCATGCACAATAATATACAAACAGTTACTACACATAGTACATGTTGATGATGCATAATATTGTTGTGCATGACTAAAATTTGTTGTGTGAGGATCAACTTCCTTTATTTATTAGTGCTTGTAAGCCGTCTTGTTTTGACTTTGTGTAACGATTACATGTGTAGTCTGTAAAATGAAAGAAATTACTAAAAATGGTGTTTGACACGTGTGTGTATGAATCCAATCCACAAACAACCTTCACCAGATAACCCTCATGTTATCTAAAATTACGGAGTAGTTTTCTAATATGCAATAATAGTCAACCAAATACAAAACTATATAATAAAAAAACGTAACAACAATTACTCACTAATAGTCTAATACAATATAAATACTGGTAAATATACAATCTTATATCCTTATTAAAAGAAAATGATGTTTACATCATCATTTTCCTTTCCTAAAAATTCTCTACCAATCACAACCCTTCATTTTAAAAAGAGAAATTAAAAAAATGGATAATAAAAGCATTATGACATCACATGGGCTTCAAATGCTAAGTCTTCATAGATTACTTTTGCATAATTACATTAATTGGAAGGGGTAAAATGTAAATTATTAAGGGGGTAGTATGAAATATGTAAGGGGTTTTAAGAAAATTGTATATTAATGTAATTAATTATAAGTTGTTTGAAAATTATGTTTAATAACTTCAAATATATTTTGTTTTGAGAAAAATTAATTATATATTTGTAATCGTCTCATTTTTATCTACGTTTTGATATAAATTTTATCGAAATATGAGGTTTTTTAAAAATTAGTATAATTTAATTGTTTTATCAACATCTAAGTAGTTATTGGACATTTTATTCGTCTTTTATAGTTATTCTCTCTACATAATGTAGTCGATATAATCACTGATTTCTTAGTATTTCGATAAAAAGAATTAAAAGTATACTATAACTAATGGTTAGCTGCATAAAGTTGTTTACAAAACTACCACTACCGTTAGAGCTTTATAAAATTAATTGTTAGTTGTGAGTAAATAACCATTCAGAAACTACAACTCTACATAATTACTGGGTAGTGAAACAACTGTCATGATAGTGAGTTTTGTAACTACACATACAACTTGAAATTTTATATAAAAATAGTAATTGTCTAAGTTTTCTTATTTTTTAACTAATACCTTGATACATAAAATAAAAGTTATTATTACATAGATATTTGAATTCAGTGAGATCTCGTGTTTTCAATTATATTTAATTGAACAATAAATTACACTTAAGTGATTTACGTATGTATAGACATAATATATTCTATGTTAGAATCTTATTTTTATGCGATTTAATTTGCGTATACTTAAATGAATGTCATAATTATTTAACTTTTAATAAAGTTAGTTTAGAATTTCAAATATTCAAATATATAATTGGCTAATAAAAATGTATTTAAAACACTTGATATTATAACATCGACAATAATATTATAGTTATGTCTTTACAATGTCGGAATAAAGCTCCATCGCGAGAAACACATTAATATTATACTAAAAACTTTTACACATGTAATGTAACTTTATATTTCTTATAAAGAGTACTAGCTAAACGACCCGTGTATTAACACGGGGATGATATAAGACAATTTTAATATTATATTTATATACTTTTATAAAGTACGAACACGTTAAAAAAATAATAAAACATATATAGAAATATAAAATCTCATAACAAATGATAAACATTACAGAAGTTTGCAATTCATACATAAAATTATCATTAGATTTTATGTAGAAACTCTTTATAAACAACATTCATGTTTTATTAGTAGGGTTGTCTTTATCATTGCAAATCAAAACTTTTAACCCCTCCTTACTCTTCACTCGAGAAACTGTAACATGTAGTTGCCCATGAGTGAAAACTGGTCGTCTCAAATTCAATCCAACATTTAATAAATATTGACCTTGACTTTTGTTTATCGTCATTGCAAAACAGACCAACAGAGGAAATTGCCTTCGTTGGAACTTGAATGGTATTGTAGGCTCTGATAGAATCATCTTCAATCTTGGAATATGAGTATCTTGGAATCATTCTTACCTGCAATTATTTTTGCTTCAACCACATGTGCACAAAGTCGAGTAACTTGTAATCTTGTTCCGTTGCAAAGGCTTTTAGACTGTTCAAGATTATGAAGCATTATTACGGTCACACGAACCCTTTAAAGTTAACTTGTAGTTTGGAAAGCTAGATACTTTTATTGAATTTAAAAGGTCAGGTGACCCGATTATTCAAATGTATCAGAATCTTCAATTGCACATATATTGTCAGAGCTATAATATGATACCTCCTCACCATCAATCTTTGAAACCATGATTGGATATTAATACACTCGACATCCTCATTTGTGAGAGCCAAAATTGCTGTTTCCTGGAGAAAATTTATATCATAAAGATTGTTGTTAATGGATGGATATATGAAGTTAATTATTGATTCAACATGATCACCATTTGATTTAATCAAAAAGTTATCAAGAAATTCAATTTTAGCCTCTCCATCGTTTGAACCACCAAGATTTCTTTCACCAATTTGTAATATCCAATCAGCAAAACCTCTTTATTAGATTTTCTGCATGTGGAAGATATAAGGGTACTAACATGTAGTCCCGTATATCATTTCATTTTCTGTAAAACCTCTTTATTAACAACATTCATGGTTTTATTAGTAAAGTTTCCTTCATCACCGCAAATTAAAATTTTTAACCCCTCCTTGTTTTTCACTCGAGAAACCGTCACATAAACTGTCCATGAGTGAAACATGTTTTTTAATACTTTTTATAAATACTCTTTTTAATGTATATAAAGTTACATAACACGTCTAAAAGTTTTTATTATAATACTAATGTGTTTCCCGTGATAGAGCTTTATCCCGACATTGTAAAGACATAAGTAAAATATTATTGTTGATGTTATAATATCAAGTGCTTTATTGTTATTTTATTAGCTAATTATATATTTGAATATTTGAAATGGTAAACTAAATTCATTAAAAGTTAAATAATAATGACATCCATCTAAATATATGCAAATTAGATCACATAAAAATAAGGTTCTAACATATAATAGATTATGTCTATACATACGTAAATCGTTTAAGTGAAATTATTTTTCAATTAAATATAATTGAAAACACAAGATATCACTGAAATTTAAATATCCATGTAATAACTTTTATTTTATGTACTAAGATATTAGTTAAAAATAAGAAAACTTAGACATTTAAATTTTTTATATAAAATTCCAAGTTATATGTGTAGTTACAAAACCCATTAACATAATAGTTATTTCCCTACCCAGTAATTATGTAGAATTATAGTTTATACAGGGTTATTTACTTACAACTAACAATCAATTTTAAAAAAAATTAAGTGTTAGTGGTAGTTTTAAAAACAACTTTATGTCACTACCGTTGTTATAGTATATTTTTAATTCTTTTTATCGAAAAACCAAGAATTAAGTGATTATATCGACTTTTATTATGTAGATGTAAAAATATAAAAGACGAATAAAATGTCTAATAATTATCTACACGTTGCTCTTGATGGATAAAACAATCAAAATATACTAATTTTAAAAAAAACTCATATTCCGATAAAATTTATATCAAAACGTAGATAAAAATAAGCCGATTACAAATATATAATTATATTTTCTTAAAACAAAATATATTACAAGTTATTAAACATAATTTTCTAACAAATTATAATTAACTACATTAATATACAATTTACATTAAACCCCTCACATGTTTCACATACCACCCCTAACAATTTATATAAATAACCCTAATTTTTTCCTTAAGCTTTTCAAGCAATAGTGACGTCATTTTCCTATTTTTTTTAATTTTTTTTTAAAATCCAAGGGATGTGATTGGTGGAGTGTTTTTAGGAAAACAAAAAAACCCTTTTCTTTTAATATATTATAAGATTTATAAAAAGTTATATGTGACGGTTTCTCGAGTGAAGAGTAAAGATTGGTTAAAAGTTTTAATTTGCGATGGTGAAGGAAACCATACTAATAAAACCATGAATGTTGTTTATAAAGAGGTTTTACAGAAAATTTAATGACAATCTTATGTATAGATATCAAAATTTTTTAATGGTTATTCATTTCTTATTGTCTTACGAGATTTTATTTTTCTATCTATGTTTTGTAATTATTTTTACTATACGTGTTATGACTCTTTAAAACTATATAAATTTTAAATTGACTTATATAATCTCATGTTGATACACGGGTTGCTTAGCTAGTAATAATAATAAGAATAAATTGAATTGCGGAACCGGAATCTGATTATGTTACCAATTCAAAATCATGTCAATTTCTCAATCTCGAAATAAATATCATGTTTAGTCAATGTCATAAATAATTTTAAATTCTAATTCTAAAACATTTACTGTATGAGAGAGAAACAAAAGTGTCATAACAATGAGTATAAATGCTTCATATATATACATATACTAATAATAGCTATAAATTAATTATTCAAACATAATTAATAGAGTAATAACTTGATGTTGGACTATAACGTAAACATATACCAACTCATCTTTTAATTACGTACGTACAGGTAAACTATATATATGACCGTACATAACGAAATCCAGTAAATTACATGAATATTCATATAACAAATAGTGAATATATTATCAACTTGTATTATATATTATTAACTCGTATGATCAGTTTATTCTTTTATGTATAAATCATGTTCGTTAAAAATCAAATACGATTATCTAATTTCTACAGTGTTCAACAAAACAATATGTCTGGATGAATAACATGTTTACTTAACATCCTGTATACCAAATTCTATTGCTAATTAAAGTGTGTGTGTGAGTGTGAGAGTGAGTGTGTGTGTGAGAGAGAAAGAGAGAGAGAGAGAGAGAGAGAGAGAGAGAGAGATTGGAAGAAACCTGAAACTTCTAGATTATCTCATCACAGTAATTAGATGAAACACGAGAGTGTACAGACGGACATAGGAGAAATTAAAGCCAAAACTAAAATCAAAATCGAAATGAAATCGGAAATAAGATCTAAATCAAGTAATCGGACGCTTGCCAGGATGATCAGCAGCTTGGAGAGTTTTATCAATGAGTTTACGAGCGTGACGGCTACGGATCTCAACCCTAACGCTGTTGGTTTTGTCCATCTTCATATACACCTTCTTAGATTTCTTCCTTTTCAAGGCCTTCACCTTCGACTTAATCGTCTCGATCAGATTCTCAAATTGATTGGTCATCGGCGGTGGATTTGGATCAAGCTGATGATGGTGATAATATTAGATACAGAGATTATATACATGTATGTATGTATGTATGTATTGCAGATGGCCGGAGATGGAAGGGAAGGGAAGGGAAGGAAGAGAAGAGTGATGGGAGAAGGAGTCTAGTAGAACCTCATTTTCAGTGCCTTGTAGCTATATTTATGGAGTCCGTTGCGTACCAGATTTCATTTAATGTTGTTTTTTCAAGTAAATTAATAAAACCAAATTTACTTTTAGGCCCGTGTACTAATATTCAAATGTCCCATCTCGCACATGTACTATATGTTTATTTTTTTAATTATCAATTACTATTATATATGTATTTGATATTCCTTGAATCATTGTTATTTATTTGTTTTTGTTACCATGAGTTTTTGTTTGTTCAGGTACATCACTATTTTAAATTTTCTATTCTTGAATCATTGTTATTTAGGGGAGTTTAAGAGCTGCGTGTTAACAACACTTATTTTCTATTAGAACCCGATCTTTTATCCATATAGAATACTACATATACTCATTTATAGCTAAAATTTGCTTCGGTACTGCTATAGCCCCATTTTTTTGGGGGGGGGGGGGGGGTGGTTTGTTTGGTACCGAGCGGACAAATCAGCATACTCGATTGCATTCTTCTTGTACACCCGATGGTCTTAGGCGAGTTTAAAAGCTGCTCACAAACACGGGGCCTATTTTCTATTAGTGACACTATTTTTTACATATATATTATTAGGAAAAAGTTCATGCGAGAACCATTCCTAGTGCGGAAAATCGCGAGAACAATCTGAGCCGTCAAATTCTCTCTCTTTTAATGTCATTCCCTCCACGCTCTCCCATCCATGAACTTTTCATATCCAAGGAACGACTGAGATTGGTTTTCGCGGTTCTCGTACTAACAACGGTTCTCGAATGAACCCTCCCCTATATTATTATATATACTCATTTATGATTGAGAATCACTTTTAATTATTGTATGATGTTTAAAAATGATATTTTACAACGAATTATTGTTCAATGTTGAAAAAGGTGGTTAATGTCGATAAATGTTTTATAGCCTATAATCCTGTTTTTACTAAATTATATAGAATCTTCGAAATTTCAGAGCAGGCCATGACAGGCACACACTAGAGGAGGATCTAATTAACGGTTAAAGTGATTGTTAATAATAAACAAGATTTAGATTTAATAGTAGGCTTAAAAGGTGTGAGTCTTCCGTAAAAGTTAGATTTTCTTTTAGTTTTAGACTTTTAGTTATCACTTATCAGAGCTCATTAAGACCACATACATAACATTATTACTTAACATTAAATATTTATATTAATTAATTTAATAATATTTTTATTAGGAGGACGATAATCATAACATTTAAGGTTGTGGATAAGAATTAAAAAAGATAATATTACTTTAAAAAAAATAATAATCACAATTCATGTTTTCATAACTAATTTTTCATACTTTTCATAATTACATTTTAATTAGTTTTCAACTTTTTATATTTAAAACAAACTTACTATTTATTAAAACTAAATATTAATTTATTTTGTTTTTATTTATCATAGTCCTAAGTGGGTGATAACGGGTGTTATCACAATAATCACACGGGCAACAAATATTACCATAGCTATTTACGTAGTCTTTACACTTATCGAGGAATGCGTCAAGACCAGTACGAAATTCAAGACAATTACGGTTTGCTAAAGTAGTCAAACTCTTATCAATCGTCATAACTGCGTTCAAAGCATATCATACTTATTAAGAATACAAATCATGTACTAATTTTTTATACTAAGAAATTGTGAGTGGTTTGTAGCAGGGTGGCCGTCCTAACCCACTTTTTGAATACCTTACCTCATATGTGAATACATATTACATAATCGGTTGTTTAAGAAAAATTTGGCAGCATTTACCCTTAGCTCCCAAGTATATAAAGAAATATATACCCGGGAAGCATAGAGTAAATGACAACCGAATCTTTCTTAAACACACAACCATATAACAAGCAATTACATCCTAAATGAGATAAATTATTTAAATAGCAGTCCCAACATGGAAACAACCCGAAATTAATTTCTAAATCAATTTCGAGCGGGTATCTAAGCTCACACACGCAAATTTAACAACTAGCATGATTACTAACACTAAATGAACATTTATTTTAACAAAATTATTAAGCATAATTAAACATCATATAAATTAAAGCTAACATTAATCTAATTTCTACCATTATTATTATACTAAAAATGATTGTATATTAATATTTAGTAACAATAATATAACATTATTAACGCTAACTAATTAATAATCTAACGTCACAAATTAAAGATTAATACTACCCTTAAAGATTAACACTAATTAAAGATTTAAGATTAATACTAACATTGAATATTAACACTAATTAAAGATTAACAATTAATAACAATAAGCTACATCATTAACACTAAATAATAATCTAACATTGATCTAATTTCTATCATTATTAGTGTACTAACAATTATTAAAGATTAAAAGTAATTAGCACCAATCTATCATTATTGACAATAGATAATAATCAAACATCATCAAATAAACTATTTAACAGCATCATATAAACTATTTAACACATTATTAGTATACTAATAATACTTAAACATTAACACTAATTAATTAACAATAATCTAAAGTTATAACACTAAGTATAATATAACATAATGAATTTAAATTAACAACTAGATTAATCAATTATTTAACACATTATTAGTATACTAACAATACTTAAACATTAACACTAATTACCAATAATTTAAAATTATAACACTAAATATAATCTAACATAATGAATTTAAATTAACAACTAAATTAATCAAGTATTAACAATAGTCTAACACTAACTAACACTAATTAATAATTAAATAACTAAAATTATTATCAAAAAATAATTTTAATCTAACACTAATTAACAATAATCTTAGATTAATCAATTATTACCACTAATTAACAATTAAATAACTTAAATTACAAACAAAAAATAATAATAATCTAACACAAACTAATAATAACCTAAACTAATTAACATTGATATATAACATTAATATACAATTAATAAAAAATAAATACCTCAATGAGGAGGAGGAGGTCAATGGAGGTAGGAGGGTTCCGACCGGCGGTGGCGGCAGAAGGGTGGTCGACGGAGGAAGATTCCGATTGGCGGCGGCGGCAGGAGGGTGGTCAACGGCGGCAGCAAGTAGAGAAGGAGGAGGACCTTGTAACAAAAAAAACAAAAAATAAGCATCTAAAGCTAAAACCCTAGATCTAGAAACACAAAATGGGGATGTTTACCTCGGACACAAAGTCGCCGGCGACGGAGAAGACGGCGAACGGCGGAGGCAGGAGGGTGGCAAGAGGGACTGGCGGTTTCGACGGTGAGAGGGAGCGGCGAACGGCAGTTTCAGCGGTTTCTACGGCGAGTTCTACGACGGCGAGAAGGAGCGGCGACGGTGAGAGAGGGAGCGACGGGAGATAGAGGGTGGCTGCTGTTTGCTTTGTAAATGGCAGAAATATTGAAGACAAAACCCTATATCTCGCAAAGCTTTTTGCGGCGACGGCTTTTGCGGCGACAACTAGCATTTAGCGGCGACACGTTATTTAATTAAATAAATAAAACAAAAATAAATAAAGAAATAAGAAAACCCTTTTGCGGCGACACCAATATTTTTTAGGGGGGAAACAATCCCGCTATGGTTTTCGGAGGAAAAATAAGGTGGGAAATACCTTTAGCGGCGACATTTGTCGCCACAAAAACCCTTCAGTGATGTTCTTAGTGCAATAACATCTCTATAGTTTACATTATGTTTAACTGTAGTCCTAAGTCTACTAAAACTAATAGAACTCTGCTACATTCATCCGAGTAGTAAGGATGCGTATCATTCTTACCAGTAAAATATTTTTAAAGTAATTTTAGTTATTATATGTGTTTTTAATAATTATTGTTAGTGTTGGCTAGTTATTGTATGTTTAACTAGTTGTTGGAATATTTAGTTAATTAATGAAAGATATATTTATATTAGTTGTCAAATATATTTTGGTATTTCATTTGTATATATAGGGTGTCTCGTGATTTCTATAGGTCCTGTGTAACGAGGAAATATGGGCCTCTTAACACACAGGGTCGACCTATACTTGGTTGTGCAGTGAAACAAACCACCAGTTAATTTTGCATACGAAGTGAAAAAAAATTAACTTTTTCAAGCTAGTGCCACCAATTAAAATTTTGGGTGCCACAAGTGATTTATTGATATCACCAAAATCTAATGAAAAATAAAATTTAAAAATATGATAAGATACATTTCAATATTTGAAATTTATATCTTTAAAAACTTTATTTTACTCTAAAACAACAATTTAATTATAACAGCTTCACATAAATAGTGTTTTTGTTTTAGATTATGATTCTAAAAATACCAAAACAACATATGGAACCTCGTTAACCAGACTAGATTAACTAAAAACGTGGAACGAAAACTCTAACAACACCCTCTATTTTTAATGAATTTTAATTTTATCATTATATGGTGCCACAGTCAACAAAAATCTTTAGTCTGCCCCTACACACACACACACACACACACACACACACACACACATATATATATATATATATATATATATAGGGAAAGGTTCATGAGAGAACAGTTGTTAGTGCGAGAACCGCGAGAACCAATCTCAGCCGTTTCTTGGATATGGGAAGTATCATGGATGGAGAGCGTGGAGGGATAGGGTGTGGCAGGGTGCATTTGAGGAATTCATGGGTGGGCAATGACATTGAAGGAGGGAGAATTGGACAACTTAGATTGGTTCTCGCGGTTCTCGCGCTAACAATGGTTCTCGCATGAACTTTTCTCTCTCTCTCTCTCTCTCTCTCTCTCTCTCTATATATATATATATATATATATATATATATATATATAGGTATGGGATCAAAAAAGATGTGAATTAAAGTAAGATGTCAAATATGCAATATGGGAGTGACATGTGGCATATTTAATATAGTGGGTATTATAGACTTTTTAAAACTAATTAAATCTACCTCCCTTAATTATCTCCCCCCATAATCTCTTTCCAATTTAAAAAATCCCTTAACCCTATCGTTCCTCTCACCCACGTTACGTATCCCAACAATCGGCGCAGCCCAATCGTTTTCTTTCCCCACGTTGCTGCCTTCTTCTCCTACCGACTCCCCATGTCGCCGCCTCTTTCTCCGACCGACGACCCTGCTCTTCGCCGGTACCCACCATCGGCCTCCTCCACATTACACTAAATTAAGTTTTGTTTCGATCTCTCTCCTGTAACCCTAAAACGATGCGCCGCTCTATGGAATCTCCACTGTCATTGATCCATTATATGCAGCAACGAAGCCGACCGTAGTCCACCGTGCCGCCGGTACATCGTCCACCGTGCTGACGGTACATCGTCCACCGTGCCGATTGTTCCCCATGTCGCCACCTCTTTCTCCGACCGACGACCCTGCTCTTCGCCGGTACCCACCATCGGCCTCCTCCACATTACACTAAATTAAGTTTTGTTTCAATCTCTCACCTGTAACCCTAAAACGATGCGCCGCTCTATGGAATCTCCACTGTCATTGATCCATTATATGCAGCAACGAAGCCGACCGTAGTCCACCGTGCCGCCGGTACATCGTCCACCGTGCCGACGGTACATCGTCCACCGTGCCGATTGTACATCATGCAGCAACGAAGTTTTGTTTCTAGGATACCACCGTACATCATCCACCGTGCTACTGTAGTCGCAACCGTGTGTCCGGGTTAAAGATAGATCGAAGACCCTCTCGTTTTTTTTGTGTAGTCGGCGATTGGTATTTCACGACTGGGTTTTCATCTAAATTTGAGGTTTTCATCTAATATTGTTTTGTTTCACCATTTTTTTGTGGTTCTGTGGTAAAACAAAACAAAACAAAAGCCACAGTGGGTAGATCTGATCATATTCATCGAATTAAGATTTGGAATTTTTATAATTTTCATGTATTTATTTTCATCATTTTTGTATAATATTTGTTCAATCTTGAGTTGTTAATTTGTATCAATTATATGTAGCTTATGTATCAAATAGGATTCATCATTTTTTTATAGGTCTGTGAATCATTTTCATCATAGTTGATGAATATCAATGTAGCCATTTTATTTTGATGAAAATTATAAGTAATTTTGTATGATATAGTTAAAATTGATTAAAATGAAGTTATTATATTTTTATTTGATGAATCTTGTCTCGCATTTTGACGTATCAAATTTTTAGTTAATTGATTTAGATTATACATTTAAGACGTTAGCATGTTTGTAGGGGATGATTGAATGGTGAAAAAGTCAAGAATACCCTTAATTGCCATTTTTATTAAATTAATTTAAGAAATAAGAACCTGCTATAATTTGATGATCCGATGAAAAATGAATGGTCCAGATCACATCTTTCACATCTTACGATAATTTGCATCTTACATGAACCCTACTCTCTCTCTCTCTCTCTCTCTCTCTCTATATATATATATATATATATATATATATATATATATATATATATATATATAGGGAGAGGATCAACTAAAAAGAGTTTTATTCTACAAAAAGTAAGGATAAATCTCAGCCATTCATTTCTTCCTAAAAAAGTGGGTTTTTCTTTTTTCTATTAATATTAAAAAAATACAGAAAAGGGTATAAAAGTCATTCTGGCAGTTTCTTATTTTCACGTTTTAACAACTAATTCACACCAGATTTCAAAATTTTAAAATCAAACTGATTGATTCACAACAAATTCCTAAACTTTCTTCAACCTCTTCTTCATCACCGATCAACATCAACAAAACCTTAATCTAATGCTCATAAACTGATGCACAAATCCCTGATTCACAACAAATTCCTAATGCTCATAAAATAAGAAATAATGCATCATCTCTACCAGATGCACAAAACTTGATTCACAACCAACTTTCATAATAAAAATATACAACCCTGATGTTAGTATTCAAAAACCACAAAAAATGATTCATAACTTCAATCGAAATCTCAAAGATTGTGCATAAAATATATAACAACTGATAACAATTTGATGCACAAATACAACAAAAATCAACTGATGAACAGAAACATATGCACCAGAAACCCGCAAACCTTGAACAACATCTAACGGGGGGCTGCTTCGACAAATCAGCGACTGATTCAAAGATCTCGGGAACACCTGATTTACGATCTAATTCACAGATCTGAACTGAAGCAAGACTTAGGGCTTTGATGCTTCTCAAATCTTCGATTGTGCATATTTGATGACGGTCTTTGAACAATCACCGACTGTGCATCACAAACGGTTGCGAACGGCGAAGTGCGACCGGCGACGACTCATGGGTGCAGTTTGGTTCCATCAGCAAGGTCTTCAAGTTTGGTTCCGACGGCGACTCACGGGTGCATTCATAGATCTGCAGTTTGGTTCCGGCAGCGACTTATTGACGGCGGCGGTTAGGGTTTTCGTGGGGGAGGTGTAGGCATATTTGCGACTGGAAGTTAGGGTTTTCGTGGCGGAGGATGCACACAGTCGGCGGGAGATTCATGACGGCGGCGCTGAACAAAGCGACGAACAGAGGCGAAGGAGATGAACGGCGATGGCGAATCTTTCTGGAGACGAGGAATGAAGGGTTTAGCAAAGCGACAGGCGGTGGTTTCAAGTTCTGGGGGCGCAAATGGGGTTAACGTGGGAGAGAGAGTAGGTTACCAGATTTTTAAGGCAGATACTCATTTCCTAAATTACCCTTTTAACTAAAAGGACACATGGCATCATAATATTTCTTCTTACTCTTTTTACAATAATTTTCTTTTTATTTGATCTCTCTTCTATATATATATATATATAGCTAGAAACAAAACAACGGTATATGAAGCAAAGTTACGTCAATGATGTTCTCCTAGCATAATTAGAAGCAAAATTATTAATCAACTTTTCGTAATCAATACTCTCCGGGATACGATTCCCAATGGCTATCATTATAATCTATTAAGTTTTCTTGTGATATTTTGGACTATAAGTAAGCCTTCAACATTTAAGTTATGAGAAACTTGTTTATACAGATGTCAACACTATTGTAATTGTTAACAAAACTCTATATACAATAATTGCATTACGTAACAATCGTATTGTTTCAAATATTTTAAAGCAATGTTATTTTGATTTTAACATCTGGTAAAAATGTGTAAAACAACTTTAACTCCATCTAAAATTCATTTTCATCAAGATCATTATACTTTGGCGCGACTTTAACATTCACTATAATTATAACTTAAGATCTTTTTCATCGAATCACTAATATCTACTTTTGGGCTTACATAATACTACTATTTTATTAAGTAGACTTTGTGATATTATAACATTACACCTATATATTATATTATAGAAAAAAAATTGGGCCCCCTTTAAACGTGGGTCTATGCGATCGCACCTTCTGCACTCCCTCAAAGACACCCCTATGTATATATAAAAAAAGGTAAAAATTTTTGATCTGGGATGGACTTGAATCTACATTGAATGCGCCATTGATATCTCACTTGGGGTGGTTCTTAAAGCATCCACTATCATAAGTAACATCATTCACCGTAATGTCAACACCAGTAACTCATAACTAATCATGTGCGGTCATCGCATCAATCACTAGACTCATACAAAATTATATATCTCATATAAAAAAATAAAAATTTAAAATGTATAACGACATATAGCCGGCTTGTTACGGATGCAACAAGCTTCGAAATAACAAACCTCATCACAAGCTGTTGCAACGGTATAACTATCATCACAAGTTTTTTTTTTTCGGCTTGTAGGCTTTTATAACAACCCATAGCAGATTAGCAGCAACAGTTAGTGGCTTTTACCACCACGCATGGGGCTGTAAACGAATCGAACGAACACGAACAATGCTTGTTAATGTTTGTTCGTTTAACTTTAGCTGAACAAATAAACGAACACGAATGCATAAATGAACGGATTTTTGTGTTCGTCTTAGTTCGTTTAATTTTAGCCGAACAAATAAACGAACACGAACGATAAACGAACGGGCATGTGTATTCGATTGTTTAAAAGATTGGTTAGTTCATGTACATTTTTGTTCATTCATTTAATGATAAGCAAACGTAAAACACGCTATAATACAAATCCTACATTATTAAACACAAATAAACGAACGGATAAACGAACGTTCACGAATATAAATGAACGAACGAGAGCTTTGTTCGTGTTCGTGTTCGTTCGTTTAATAAACAAATAAACATAAACGAACTTTCTGCCAAACAATTTCACAAACAGTTCATAAACATTCGATTCGTTAGCAGCCCTAACCACACATACTGAATAACCATTACATGTAAGACACATGTATGATTCTCAATTCCAGTATTTTAGATCTTAATCCAGCTGCATCCCAAATAATCACTGTTTAGAGCCATACACACTACACACCTCTAATTATGATATAATTATAGGCCATAGAGGGGCCAAACTGTCCTTCGATTTCCTCATTGACTTCGTTTCCCTCGCTAAAACTTCATTTGCTTGCCTTTATTGCCTTATGTGATATGTCAACTACTTTTGTAGTTTTGTTTCCTACTTCTCTTTCAAGGGAAAAAGGTTAACTTTAAATGAAAGATATTTTATTGTTTTACTACAGAAAAAGTCTGCCCTTTTTTCTGTTCTAAAATCATTCTATTTCATCTCAGTACCAGTTAAACGATAATATTTGTAATCCACTAATATTGATATTGATATAATGAATAAGATGATAACTAAGAAGATTTATTTTGAGGATATTAAACAGTTTTCAGTATTATGCTTATCCCATCATTTAAAAAGTTGTAATAGCAATAACATTCCCCTTCTATTAATCCAGAAATAAGAAGGGGTCTTGCTTCATATTTCCAAAGAGAAATACAATAACAATTCAAAAGTCCCAAAGCCTTATTTCAGCTCTTATGTGAAAAAAAAGTATATTAGATATGTTATCACGTACTATCAATGCCTTTTTTTAAGATATTATACTATAAAATGAAGAACAGCTTTTCATTGTTTCACAGCTTAACGATTGTCAACTAGATAATAAATAAAGGCTATCTATCTTATGACCATGAACATCCATCCCCCTTATTTCTCTTATCATATTAACGTCATATTATTTTTTATTTCATCCCCCTTCATTCTACTAACCTTACATTTATACCCACCATTTTCTAATTAAAAAAATAAAATATATAAATGTAGAAAGAAAAGAGAGATGGAGAGAAGAGAGAGAAAGATACTCACTCTATGTGAGTGGGAATCATCAAAACCCACCACTTTCAATTATAGGGGTGGGGGAGATGGAATTTTGGGACATGAGTGTGGCTAATGCTCATCCACCGGGATGGATGCGCTTAGCCTAAAAGAAAATACTATTTCATACTAATTGTTAGAACCTAATTGTATTCATTATATTTTTATGTTTGCAGCTTAGCTTCTAGTATAGTTATTCTCAAAGTTCTAGGCTCGTAGTGTAAATATACGAGCATGGCCCTTTATGTACATATCACTATGACTATGATATTTTATCCACGAGTCATTTACCATAATTAAAGTTTTCACTTCAAATACCAGCCATACATGGTTCTCTCTGTTCATACATACGATTCATACTGCATACCAATTAATCATTGTGTATTGATTGAATTCCTTCAACTTGTTGTTGCTTGATACTGGATTGCTAGTCATTCTTTTACTTATTAAAAAATGACATATAATCCACTAATTCTGTTTTTCCATCTATCTTAATTTTAACGCGTTCTATGAGTTAATGAGTAGAAAGATAAGTATCTGACTTCTCATCTTAAAATGTAGTATCATAAATAGTACAAATATAATAGTCCTAATTGCCAGTTTGAACAGAAGCAGCCAAAATAGACTGGCGCTTGACAAATTTAATTTCTTAAAATGGGAAACCAGTTTCAGTTCGGCTAATAAATTCTACAGTTAACCAATAAAAGATATTGGCCCAAAATTCAAACGGTATATCTACGCTACGAGGACTTTTCTGGTCAATGTGATTGCTATCACCATCATATTCCTCTAAGTTCTTCTATTCGATAATCTTTGAAAATTTATTGTTTACTACATTACTTTTGCTAGCCAACTATAAAGGTCATCAATGAAACTCACGAAGCTAAGTCAATTACAGAAAATGTGTCTAAAGTTACAACTCAAAACCAATTAATTGTGAATAGAGTAGCCTATGATCCTGATTAAGCACATTACAAAGTCACTTTTCGTCTCGTTTAAGACATTACTCGGCATGACCCTCACGCAAGGTTGTAGAAATCTTTGGCGGTCGACCACCGCCAAGCGATTAATCGGCCTTGGCGGCGATTAATCGGTTTCTCGGCGGAATCGATAAATTTTAAAGGAATTAATATAAAATCCTAATAAAATAAGTCAATAACCATAAAAAACTAAAATGTTTAAGACTAGGAGCATCCATCACCAGATGGAGCTCGTGAGAGGTCTTCACACGCCTTCACATCCGCGAAACCATCACCCTCCTTCGTGAGGGGTGGCTCACGGTCGCGTACGCGGCCCGGGTCACGCTCGTGAGTGCAATGTTTCCTTTTTTTTTTGGTGATGTGAAGAATGTGATGGATACATGGGTTTTTGTGATGTGATGAGGGAATGGTGGGGGAATGACGTGGCGCTGATGTAGCTGTGTGAAGCATGTGATGGATGCTGATGGTCTAACAAGCCTTGAAATTTGAAACCATAAGTTCATAACTCCTTTAATAAACTTAAATAAAACCATAAGTTCAATGCAATGAGGGACTTAAACCCTTTTTTTTTTAAAAAAATTGACTTTCGTTGACCGCCGAGGGCTGCCTTGACCGATGTTGACCACCAACGCCAAATTAGACCGCCAAGGTGATTTAGCAGGCGGCAGACCACCACCAACCGCCTAGGCGCCGATTAATCGGCCGCCATTTACAACACTGCCCTCACGTGTGACGTTCTTTTGTTTTTGTGCCCAATACGCGGATACTTATGAGTTACGCGGAGTCCATGTGACTTTTGACCAATCACGAGTGAACCTTGCTCTAATATTATGTA
This sequence comes from Pulicaria dysenterica, assembly GCA_947179395.2. Taxonomy (NCBI): domain Eukaryota; kingdom Viridiplantae; phylum Streptophyta; class Magnoliopsida; order Asterales; family Asteraceae; genus Pulicaria; species Pulicaria dysenterica. The sequence continues at coordinate 38,185,938 of OX359296.1, read as the reverse complement.
AGCTTGTAGGATTTTAACTCAAAACCAATTGATCATTAGTGGAGTAGCTCACGAGTCATGACTTTTATTAACCACATTACAAAGTTAATTTTCGTCTGATGTAGGACATTACCCAACAGAAAAATCCCACATGAAAAAATGGGTAAATAGTCGAAACAAATATAGCAACATGATTCATAATAATCTTTCTTTCGGTTTCTACAAGGAATGCTATCATAGTGTGTATATGCTTAGGGTATCCATGCACATAACCCGCGATGCTCGAAAGATCCTAAATTTAGAGAATTCTGAAGTCTTTTTGAGGATTTTTTTGGTGCTAGAAAAAGAAAGGCGTACCTAAGAACATATTAAGGATCAGATCATCGATGGGTGTCGGACCATAACATAGCCGTTGCCAGTAGTGCAATTGCTGCAGTTTCAACTCGAAGGCGATGGGGCCCGAGCCCAACTGCTGTTGCTCCTGCTTCTAGGATTGACTTTACCTCCGCTTCTGTGAAGTCTAAAATATAAAAATTGACATATTTAACATCACAATATTGCTTCAAAGTTCATACATAACTACGATAAAGTTAAAATGTTTCATGAGTTAATGGAAATACCAATTTAAGTGTATGATGGACCAAAACCAGGCCTGTCCGTGATAAGGGGTTGTTTGTTTAATAAAAACTCATAAGACATCTTAATCTTATTAGTTATAAGAGCTTTTAAGATGTAATAGTTGTTTGTTTTGTTTCCCATTAAAATCTGAAAACCTCTTAAAAGCTTTAAAAGAACGAGTGAGATTTACCTTCAAAGACCTCTTAATAGTATACAACACTAATCTTATTTCACGCCTTAAACTATCGTTATCCTCTAAAATTCTTAACACCACTGTTGGAACCTCACACTCCTGGACCCTCGCCCACTCAAACACTCTAAAACTTTCTTGACCTAATCAGATTCTTTAATCCTTTCCACAGTTCTCACACTCCCAGACTATCACCGCCAACGCCTCTACACCACAATAAGTATTCCGAGCCCGTCTTTTCATGGTTGTTTTTTAATTTTGGTTGCATTAAAAGTTTGTTGTTGTTGATTCTATTTGAACTTTGATGAATATCAAATATGACAACACAAACCATCAGATTTTTTATAAAAATAAACAGTCAAATATGAATAACTGAATCAGATTTTTTATTCAACTTATACCCGATACATTTTAGCTAGAAAACAATACAACCAACCCTCAAAGATGACGGCGACAACAACAAAACCCAATCCTACACTAGTAGGTTATGAGCTTGGTTCAAAAAACCATGAGGCGCTTTGAGGCGTTAAGAGTGCGAAAGCCGAGGCGTGATGCATGATGCTCACATTACGCACCGAGGCGTCTGGTATTGACAAAGTACTTGTAATTTAATTCCACATAACATATTTTACCTTTTAATTAAATTCATGTGTAGTATACTAGCATGTGACTTAGACGGTTGCAGGAGAAGGCAACTATGATAGCTATGGAGAAAGTGAGGTTGACTTTAGGAGTTTAAGGTACCGTTAAAATGCATCATTCTTTATAATTGGCTCACTCCAGATAAGATTTAAGCCCAATAGTTTTCTAAAACAGCCAAATTAAATAGCTAGAATAAAAGGCATTTCAAACTACAGAAAGCATCTGAGCGCCTTAAGGGCGATTTTTTAAACCAAGGTTATGGGGAGGTAAGATATAGACAGTCATATCTCTACATATGGGTAGAGAGAAAGACCTCAAAGAGAATACACATGTATCAACTACAACAATAATACTCAAACAGAACATATACATATATATGTGTATAACACCAAATCAGCTCATTTAGATATTTAATCATAAACAAGTTAAATTGCCACTTATGGAAAAATAGGCAGCTATTCATACTACAAAAGAAAACTACAGTATACACAAAAGCAAACATCAATCTCAGTTTTTCTTCACTTAATGAGTAACTAGTAAATGAAGAGTTGGGATCAAATGAGAATGCAGAACCCTGTGGTGTGCGTGCGTGAGCATGTGTGTGTGTGTGTGAGAGAGAGAGAGAGAGAGAGCATACTAACCGCCTTCAGGTCCAATGATAATCGAGCCAACAGGCTCTCTATGAGACAGAGCCAAAGCATTCAAAAGTGGTGTGGCCTCTGCTGTAGCTATAAAAGATAGTTTTGATTGTGAAACCTAAGGAACGAAACGTGGAAACATGAGTGTTAAAGCAAATCATAAAAGACAAATTCATCAGTTTTTATACATAAGATAATCCTATAATCAAGAATAGAATATCAAAAACCATGACAACATGACATTATGTTTTTATCATTCTTTGTTTAAACAAGACAAGACACCGGACTCCCCTTCCCCCAACACGCACCACCAAATATAAGCGACTTACAATTGGTGAGAGGCCACCAACTTTTAGAGGAGGGTTCAAGGTCATTTCATGCAGTCGTTGACCTACAATACATGTTACCATCTTGAATTTAGAAAATAAGGAGCTAAAGAGGCACAAACACAAAAGATCAGCTGATCATGCACATTCTGCTCCAACTCCAAGCAGTTTTGTTGGACATAAAGGTGTGTAAAAAAGATATTTACATTGTTTGGCTGCAGCCAAAATGACACGTTGCAATCTATCAACTCTATTCTCAGATATTGAAGGAGAACGCTCGGTCAACAGAGGAGTTACACTGCTTGCCCCAAGCTCCTAAGGTTATAAAGCATATAAATTAGCATGTTGTATGGCAAAGCGCAAATTTTAGAGGTGGCAAGATGGGGCGACCCAGGCCAGTTGGGTAACAGCTCAAAATGGGTTCATGTAACGGGTCAAATTGACTGGGTGGGCTGGGTTTTGACCCACACAAACTTTTTTTCTATTTTCTTGTTCTTTAGTAAATATAAAAAACATTGATTATAATTATCCCAAAACAATAACGTTAAAGAAAAAAAATCTAAATCTCTGGATAAAACAGTAAAGGCTGAACTTGTTAAAATATATTTTTGCACAACTTTCAGCTTGTTTAACCTTTTTGACCCATTCAAATCATTCCCTTTGACCCAAATTGACCCATTCATAAGTAAACAGGCGGAATTGTCACCACCAAAGCTCTAGTAAATAAGATCACTGACTCCATTCGACACATACTGTGCATTTCTCTATAAGCCAATCAGCTCGACCACCCTTCAAGGTACCTACACAAACATACATATATGTGATGACAGTATAAGCTTTACACACACTAGTAATGGAACACATTAAACCATTACATTATTCACAGTCCATAAAACCCACCAAAAGCAGCAAACACATGCCAATTGGTTGTATTAGTGGATATTAGTTTTGGATTCTCAAGCGCCACTACATCTGCCCCAGTGCGGTCAATCTTCTCTATACACCCTTCGACCAGACCTCCTTTTCCATTAAAAAGCTCTATCCTTGCAATGTTTCAAATTATGGTCAAGAAAACAGAGATAAATCAAGTGCCAACAGCAATTAATAAAGTACCCAATATCCAAGAATTTAGTGCTACCTCGGCAGTATATAAAACATGTTTGTTATCACTCTTTTAACTAAGCATTGTAGCTTTGTTACTAGATAGGTCCCCCCAGTTAGTATCTTGTTCTACATGTGTCTAAAATCCTAAACCACCCCATGAATGATTTCTCAAGGTTCAACCATAATCTCTAAGCAGACAAGCAACTCAATATCCGCAACATGTTAATCAAGAACTGTTAATCCAAGATCCATGTTACATCAAGATACCAAAGCTTCTTCAAAAGGTTCCTTTCGTGTCACTCTAGTAATGATATTACATATGGCAATACAAAAGCGAATAGCAAAATGGCAATCTAACTATTCCCACAATCACTATAAAGTGGCAAAACAATAAGATAGGGGCATCTTTTGGTGCCTCAAAATACATCCTTACCCCAGCGGAAAAGTTTATTAGATACAATTACTTGTCAAGTACAAGAGGTTGGCATCCCCAACTAAAATACAAACACAAACACCACAATAATAGTACAAGTATATTCCTAGGCTCGTGTTTCCTAGCCCGAAAAACATATTTGTACTATATTACTTCTCCCATCATAGCAGCACTTATAATCTGAAACGCCTCCATGCTTGCTTGCTAGATTTCCAATTCTCGCTACCAGCAAATCACAACCTAGATCAGATGTTTGAAATTTGATTATCCATCATCAATTCAAATGTTGTATGTTCCAATTTCATACCCCTGCTATTTTTACGGTATTCTTGTTTGGTGTAAGTTTTAACATGAGCAGCTTTAACCTGACCTCATTATATATCACTTAAACGACTTGGTCGACCGTATATGTACCTCTAGTGTATATAAAAGAATTACTTTCTCTCCAGTCTCCATATATAGTCCCCCGGGCCATATGTCGTCATACAATGCTCCAAGCTCCACGCCTTTTAGTTAACACAATCATATGTCCCATAATGTCACCCCACTCATCCACAGCTATATATGTTTTTCCCTTGCAAAGGTTAAGACTTGCAGATGGTTTAGGATATACAGTTATTGATAGCATTTGTTAGGCGATTGTCATACACCATCTTCTATTATATCACTCACCACTTGGAAACTTTTGAATCTTGCATTAGATATGGCACAATATGTAATGTGATGAGAAAGAGGGCCAAGTGGTGACCAGCTATCAACCAAATCGAAACTGATTTTCAGATTTTGCTCCCCTAATGGTTAGAGTGACATGCAAACCGGATGCTACCTCTCAAACGGAGTTCTTTTAGCCAAGCGCAGCTTGAGTTACTTCTATATGGGGCATCCAAGAATGTAGGAAATTAGGAATCCATGTAAGCTGTAAAGCCTTTCAAATGGTATGGAACAAATAAAAGCAAAATACAACCGCAACAAAGTTTGGATATCACCACCTCGTTTTGAACAAGTTTGAGGTGAAGTTTTGCACACAGATCCTGTTCCAGAGTTAGAGGAATGATATGCGCTAGTTTGCAAGGAAGCAACATGTCATGCCGCACTAAAAGGAGACGCTAGAAATATAGATGTCTCTCTAATGATACACATTAGCACCTACACAATAACTGTAGGGGCGATCACCTTTTAAAGGCAAGTCCCGTTGATGATTAAAATACTCTTGTGTCTCTCAATGCAACAAAATATATCATACCAAGGGTGGTTGTTTAGAGCTAGTGGGATATCCGAATTGACGGGACAATAGACGTTAGTAAGAAAGAACACCAATGAAGTCTCCACATCAACTATTGTTGAAACTTGAAAGGGAGATGATACTATTGTCACACCACTTGTTACCAAATCAAACAATTATAAGACTTCATACATTTTTATACTTGTTAAGAATAGTGACAGCATAATTTGATCTAGTCATCTAGTGTCATTGGACTTTCAACTACATGCTCACTTACACCTAGCATACAAAATAATTAGCAGCCAATGGCATCTCGTTCTAGTGATTAGGAAGGGGTACCTCTCACTTTACAAATACTATACGCTTGGAGTCAGTTTTGGTTGTTCCATCTTAATATTATAAAATCTTGTACAACACCTTGATTTATGTTGTTATTTCTTTGTCCGATTGTTGTCTTACTAAGGACAAACGGTTATGAAGTTAAGCGATGGAGACCATACTATGGTTTGCTCACTCAAGGAGAAAGCACACAAATATATTGCAGAAAACAGTGTTTGGAGATGAATATCAAGAAATTGAAAAGGAATAAAGATGAGGATGTATCATCATTGACTTAATCATACATCATTTGGTTACTTAAATAAAATCATTTCCTACTTTATTCCGAAAGAGTGATTTTGCTTGTTTTTAATTTATAAAGCTGTAAAGTTGACAAAAGTTGTCTTCTTTTACATTAGAATTGAATATAAGTCTTGTCATGAAATGGTTAAAACTCATTGTAGGGTTCATAAAAAATCCCAAACAATTCATAAATAAAAGCATGAAGTTAGTAAAAAGACAGTGCAGTCCACAGATTTCATGAAATGGTCAGAAGTCAAAACTCAATATGGTGTCAAGGTTGATGTTCTTTTACGCTAACAATGATTGAAAGTATCAACATACCAACCTTCAACACTACTTGGAGTGATATGATCAAACCACTTCTCATACCATTCAAAACAGTGGGAAACAATCCCTATAATCACTCCAATTCCCCCAAGAATTTTCTCAACTACATAATTCATTAAAACTCTATTTTTTAAGGCATTTCATAAAAACTATTTAATTCATATTAAAATCTAAACAGCTTTCACATTCTCATTAGTTAGGCATACATAATAACCAACTTCTACAATCATAACTTAATATCTAGAATGGCTCCTTCCATCATTTTTTTTTCTATCGACATACAAGGGCAATGTCCATCTTAGTTGCTCAAGCACTTCATCTGATTTATTACCTTTCATTTGACTGCAACCTTTTGTCTAGCGTATCATATATATACATGTGATTTGATACCTCATCTACCCTTGCACTGCAATTTAACTACAAGTTCTAGAAGAATGGCATTTTCTGACAACAAAATTGAGTAGCTTAGAAGCAATATACGATAATGCTCAAGACACAGGCGTGTGTGGTAAAGAAAAAGTAAAGCATACACGTTGGTGAGCATAACTTGAGTAGGAAGCAATTATAGTGTGGGTCTCGGCATACCTGTCATCTGTATTCAACCTTAGGACTTTAGTCATGTGCCAGAATTCATCGCCTTGCACACGAACAGCGGAACCCTAAATAATCAAGGAAAGCAATTAACAGACCAAATTCACCGGTGTGGCCGTGTGATTAGGCGAGAGAGAGAGAGAGAGAGAGAGATGTTTGCCTTGGAGGGAGGGAGGACGTCAGAGAAGAAGCGAGGAAGACCGCCGCGAGACTGATTGGAAGAATCAGATGAGAATGCTCGGATGGTGGAGGTTTTCGGGCATGACCGGTTGACAACGACGGCCAAACGAGGGCTCCAACAGAGAGCTTGCATTTGATGGTTGCAAATGACGACCGTAGACTGTAGTGGTCAGTGGTGACCGGGGTTTTTTTTTTCGTTGTTAAATAGTACATACGTGTGATTGAGGACTAATTTTAACTTTTGATAAGTTCTGTTTCAATTGAATTTTAAAAATTTGTATGCAGTTGTTATTTTCGTAATTTATATATGATGTTTTTAAAATTATATATGATTATATACTGAATCACATGTGATTAAATATTAAAATTTCAAAACTATGTTTTTTATATGGACTTTATTAAATACAACTCTCGGGTATCCCAAATACTTGGTGGTTACTGGTTAATGGATACTTGTCTGTTATTGAGTAAACACACTGTAAGGAGGACAGTAACAAAAGTTCTAAAAGCACAAACCAATGAAGATTTATATCTTTTGTATATTATTATTACTGAATAATTTATAATTTAAGTAAAATTATACAAGTAGCATTAACTAAAATTATACAAGTAGCAAACACAAATGAATGAGCACAAATTGATTTCTTGTTTAACTATAGATTTCGAGGACGACAAAGTTTCTACATTGTTGGTTAACCATGCGAATATGGAAGAGAGTATGTATAAGAATTATTAGAAATCAATGGAAAGTTTTTTTATAAGCAATAAATTTATTTAACCTTAGCAAGAAGCTAAAGATATAAAGTTGTACCGATTATAAACTAAAATCAAGGAAACAACATACATGAAGATCATAAATCCATAAGTGGATTGCAACATCAATTGACCCAAATAATTTTCCCCATATTCTCCCTTGTGTTTAACCAAAAATATGAAATATTTTGAATTGAACTAAGCGGATCAAAGATTTGATCATTTGGTGGAAAAGCCGTGGCATTTTGACACATCTCCAAATAGTCCATGTATTATCAAGGAAAATGCTTCGAGGAATCCGAGCTCCATTGAAGTAAAGAGTGAATTGTATTTTCTTTTGTACCTGAAATTCCCCACCACCTCTTGATTCTTTCAACATATTTACTGTTTTTGTTTGACAAAAGCATAAATTATGTTCAGTTTCAAAATCAATACCATATAAGAAATAGTATGTCGTACCCATAGTAATTTCCTGGGCAGCTCTAATCCACCTTGTTTGAAATCCTGATCCATTGTCCAAGTACTAAGGATCTATAAGTTTTCTAAGGGAGGTAACCGAAAATAAATCTAAACTGTTTAACGCCCACATTCATTTATTTTCACAATACCAACTTATTATTTCGTTTATTATGAGGGGACCATCAAGGATACTCCTGTTTTTTTTTATAAAAGTAGTTTGCTCACCTCCTATCACCGTATCCAAAACATTTTTTAGCTGATTTGAAAGTACTTTGGCTATAGTTTTGTACAAACAACCGATTAAAATTATTAGATGATACTCCGATAAAATAAATGTCATTATTCACCTTAGGTACAAGAGTAATGAAAGAAGAGTTGCATACTTGGTCAATTCTGCCGTTTCACCAAAATGCTTTACTCCAGCAACTATATCATGTCCAAACACATGCCAAAAATTCTTCATAAATGAGAAAGAAAATTTCACTATCACAACTCCATACCGTCTTTCTTACTTCATCAAAAGAGAAGTCAAACTCCAAAGAAGTACTTTTTTAAATGGATAGTACTCAAAATTTTGAACTCCTAAATCGAGGTCTAGATGGCAATGATTCCTTAGGTTGTGTTTGGTTACGAAAAATTGTTTTCAGTTTTCTTAGAAAAAATTTCTAAAAAATGGGTGGAGTTTTAATTTTCAATTTTCTAGAAAATGTGTTTGGTAAAACCGATGGAGTTTTCATTTTCTATTTTAGAAAACTATAAAACATGTTTAGAAAAAAGTGGAAAAGAGAGGATACGGAGTTTTCTAATTTTCCAGGAAATTGGAAAAGTGAAAACTCCTTCTTTTCTAGAAAATTTTAGAAAAATGTATCAACCAAACAAGTTTTCATGATTTTTCATTTTCTTGGAAAATTTTTCTAGAAAAAGGAAGCATTTTTCCACAACCAAACATAACCTTAAATTTTCTTGAAAAAATTCCAAGGCTGCTTCTTTGATGTTGATGGGATCTGTTATCCATCCACTACTACAAGCTAACCCATGTATGAAACTCCTAAATTCTTTCATAATTGTAAGTTATTGATTACTTGTTTTTACCTTATCTTTCATTGAAGCATTGTTGCACAAAAGTTAGTAAAAAAATACTCTTATTTCTCTCGATTTTCCAAATCCATTAATTAGTTGAAGTAAATGTGTTAGTAGTATACACCAACACAAGTTGCAAATTATTGGTTGCTTCTATGTGTAAAAGAATTTTATCAATTTTACCATAGCATATATTAAATAATTTAAAGACTTGAGAGTCGAGTCTACCAATATCTAGGTTTTATATCAGAAGTTTTCTATTCTTCGTTTACGATATAAATTATATGTGAATGTTACACACTACTCTAGGGGGTCGTTTTAAACTTTTCAGCCCCGAGTCCTAAATATGTTACCCGATTAACCAAAACAAACTATGAGACTGAACCTACTTAACCAACAAATTTAATTTTCAAATCCTAAGAAACCGAATTTTTTGGTGTGTGATCGAAAAAAGTAGTAACCACAACATTCAACGACCAAGAACTAGTGACCGGTTTGAGGAATCTCTATTGGAGGCGCTACATGATTGGTTTCGGATGATGGGAGGTATCATGTAAGATGCAACCGGCATCTTAGATGGGAGTATAGGTAGGGAAGCTTCTGATTTTAGTACTTGAATTGCTTGTCTCATCGTCGGCCGATGTTCCGAACAAGGATGTGCACACCATAACCCAACGATCATCAAACGCTCGATATCTTCTTCCTCAAAATCAGACCTGAGACGTGGATCAACTGCTTCCAAAAGAGACCTGGTCTCATAGAGCTCCCAAACCCGTTCTAGTAAACCTAATTGATTCTCTTGAGCCTTGTAGTCTACGGGTTTTCGCCCACATGCTATTTCCAATGCAACTATGCCGAAGCTAAAAACACCTGATTCTTTGCTTGCCTTGCCGGTCACTACACATTCAGGAGCCATGTAACCAATGGTTCCAGCCAACTTGGTTGTTTACAAGCTTTTCTCGTGGTCAACCAACTTAGCTAACCCAAAATCGCCAAGTTTCGCATTGAAATTAGAATCTAACATCACATTACTAGATTTTATATCTCTATGCAAAACACATTGCCTCCATTCTTCATGTAGATAGAGCAAAGCACAAGCCAGACCATGAGCAATTTTGTACCTTGTGGGCCATGTCAATAAGCTTTTATCCTTGAAGAGATGTGAATCCAAGCTTCCGTTTTCCATATACTCGTAAACGAGTAAGAGGTTGCCTTTCTTGTGACACCAGCCTGTGAGCTGCACTAGGTTTCTATGCCTCAATTGACTAATGATCTTAACTTCTGATGCATACTCCTTGATCCCTTGTTTGGAACCCTTTGACACCCTTTTCACCGCAACATGTGTGTTTGAATCTTTCAAAAATCCTCTGTAAACTCCACCAAAACCTCCCTCCCCAAGCTTTTGGTTCTCGGCAAAGTTACTAGTCGATTGAGCTAATTCATTGTAAGAAAAACGTTTAGGCCCGACACCCATTTCAAATTCATTGTTCATCTTAACATCAAATGAAATTTCTTCTTCTTCTTCTTCATCTTCCCGTGTTTCCCTTCTCCTCCACCATGAAATAAATGCAAGCACGAAAACAATAACCGTAACTGTAGCCGTTATTCCAGTTATTAATCCCACTTTCTTGCTTTCCCTTTTTACATAATCTTTGTTAGGTCCCGTGTTTGGTGGCAATTCTTTGTCTTTATCAGCTTCTAAATCCGAACTTTCAAAAGTCCAAGATTTCACGGTATTTGTCTGCGTGTTTCCTGTTCCGGCTGAAAACCCGAAAATAACCCATTCAGGCAACTCGTCCTTGAGATCAACCGTGTAAACAAGTCTATCTTGACGAATGACAGAATTGTTTCGAAAACCAGTAAATGAAACACTAAGATTTTTCGAAATCGAGTCATATGTAATCCAAGCATGACACTCTCCCCCACCTGTTACATTGCTGAACCATTTTTGAGACCTCATGGAAGCAAGAGAGTTAACGTCGATACCGACATGATCACCCATGGAAACCGAGCTAGAGTAAACAGGGTCCCAACGATTTGAAAAGGTATCAAACTCCACTGCCACAAATTGGTGAATGGCGTCAGTGGTTATGGCGTCTGCTGGAAGTCCCATTGCTCCACCGGCTGTTATCACAGAATTATTCTGAGCAAGAAAGAAGGTGAGACCATCTCCGTATGATTTATTGTGGTTGGAATCAATCACGAAGGTGAAATTGGTAGAGAAACTTGCCAATTCACCAGTTATGTTGCTCCAAAGATGAAGGGATCTGATGTATGTTGCCCGTCCTGCTTTCAAGCTCCAGGTGGAATTAATAATATTTGGCGTCACCTAGATTCCATGGTCGGAGATTTTAGCTACGCCTTCGATTATTATGTCTCGATTCTGATTCTGTGGGACAATATTTGTGAAATTGAAGGTAAGTGAAGCTGCATAAGGAATCAAAACAAGAAAGAAGGAAGTGATCAGATGGATAATGAAGAACGCCATGAATCTTGAACTTTGCATACCAAGTCACAAGCTAGTGTTTGTTGTTTAATTCTTCACATGAAGATGAGTGAAGCACTCTATCTCTATTATAAAGAATTTACGAGAGAAGATTATTTCAATTTGGGTATATATTGTTTTATGATGGTGACAAGTGACAGTGGGAAAAAAAATATTACAGAAATCAAGTCTGATAGTATGATTATTTCATATAATGTTCTGAAAGTCAAAGGTGGATATGGTTAAGACTTGAGAAATATTATATGTAACGATGATACATGACTTTATGTTTTGCTAGTAAGCTTGCTTAAGTTAAAGCACCTCCATTAATGACCTTTTCAAAAGCTTACTTCTGTTACATATTCCGTTTGCAAAGACTTTTTGCATGGGAGGAAATGACTCTGGCAAAGGCTCGACATTTTCTATTTTAATCGAGTTAACATGTTTGGATTAAACATTTCTTATTAAGTTGTTTTATAAACACTAGTTTATTGATCCGTGCACGCACGGGTATTTCGAACGTGTATGTGAGATGTTATAATTTTTATATAAAAATAATGCAATAAATAAAATATCATCGAAAGCTTACATGTCTGAATTTTTAACAAAAAAAATAACTAATTTTTTTGAATAACTTCTTTATAGACTACATTTGTTGTTTTGTTTGTAACATTACCACTCATGTCACAAATCAACACTTTTAATCTTTTTTTTACTTCTAACACGTGAAACTGTAACATACAATTGACCATGTGTAAACACATGTTTCGTGAGAAATAAACCAACTTTTGAAAGTGACTGTCATTGACTTTTGTTAATCGTCACAGCAAAATACAACATCAGAGGAAATTGTCTTCTTTGAAACTTAACCCGAAGTTTTGTATCTGATAGAATAATCTTCATTCAAGGAATATATGTAATTCTACCAATGTTCTTTCAATAAATGATTTTGACATCAATAACATGTGCGCCAAGTCGACAATTAGTAGACTTTTTCCATTGCATAAACCCTTAAACTGGTCTAGATTTCTAAGTAACATAATATAGTTTCAGGACCGTTAAAAACATCTATCTTTATATCTCTGAATTTATATTTTTAAATTTATAATATATCATCTTTTAATAATACAATTTATTTTAAACCTTATTATATAAAAAGTTTCATACATCTTTCTATAAGATTGAAAATGCTTTAAAATCAATAACTAAATCATTTAAATAACATATTCAAGTTGACCACTCAACTTATCACCATAATAAAAAAATAAAAAAAACCCACTCGGCTAAATTATAAATTACCTACCCACTACTATTAATGTATAACAAAAAATTATGAATATACTAATTTTAAAAATAGTGTCATATTACAATAAAATTTGTAGATAAAAATGAGACGGTCGTAAATATATAATTATTTTTTCTCGAAACAAAATATATCAAAAGTTACTAAACATAATTTATAAACAATCTATAATTTAATTAATATACAATTTTTATAAAGCCCCCTCACATTTTCTTATAAAACCCCTACAATTTTCATATAACCCCCTCCTAATTGATTTCTAATTGAAATCATCGACATTAATATTTCTAAAATTGTTTTTGAAATTGAATAATTTTAAAATTGGAGGTTGTGATTGGTTGATTAAGTCTCAATTTTAGTTATTTTTGGAAAATTTGCATGTCTTTTATATATAGATATAGATGAGAACGACTTTCTTATTTTAATAAGTTCTTTTGTAGACTTAGGCCTCGTTTGTTTTTCTATAATAAGTACTTATTCTTATAAATGTCTGCGGCCTTGCAGACATTTCATTAAAAGACCGTTTGTTTAAAATCAGACGTAAGATGCAATAAGATCTTATTTGAACTTAAAATCACTTATTTTTATAAGTGGTTTAAAACCACTTATTATCACTTATTTTAAACCTTATTCTAATAAAAAATCACTTATTCTAAACCCACCACCGCTGACGCCACCCTCCACCCCCTCCGACCACCACCCGCCACCGCCACCGCTACCACCGCCGCCGTCGTTGTCACCGTTACCGCCCCCGCCACCGCCGCCGCCACCGTCACCGCCGCCGCCACCATTGACACCGCCGCCGCCATCATTGACACCGCCGCAACCGTCACCGTTACCGCCGCCGCCACGTCACTGCCGCCGCCACCACCGTCACCGTTACCGCCGCCACCGTTACCGCCGTCGCCACCGTCACTGCCGCGGCAACCGTCACCGCCACCACCGACGCCGCCGCCACCGTTACCGCCACCGCCACCGCCACCGCTACCGCCGCCGTCACCGTCACCGCCGATGCAACCGTCATCGCCGCCGCCACCTTCATCGCCGCCAACCATCACCAATCGCCGTCGGCGGTGGTGGTTGGTGACGGTGGTGGCGGTGGCGGTTGGTGGTGGTCGGCGATGGCTGTTGGTGGTAGTCGTTGGCGGTGGTGACGATGGTGGAGGTGGCGGTTGGTGGCGGTGTTTGTAGTGGTCGTTGGTGGTGGTTGGCGGAGATTGCGGTTGGCGTTGGTCGGCGGCGGTAGTGTCAATAGCGGTTGGTGGTGGTCGGCGGAGGCGGCGGTTGGTAGTGGTCAGCGGCGATGGTGACGGTGGTGGTGGTAGGCGACGACGGTTGGTGGTGGTCGCCGGCGGTGGTGGCGGTGGTGACGGTGTGTAGGTGGCGGTTAATGGTGGTCGGTGTCGGTTGTGGTGGTGGCCGTTGGTGGAGGTCGGCGGCGTTGGTGGAGGTGGCGGTTGGCGGAGGTGGTCGGCGGCGATGGTCGACGGCGGTGGTGGCGGTGGCGGTTGGTGGTGGTCGGCGGAGGCGGTGCTTTGCGGTGGTCGGCGGTGACGGTTGGTGGTGATCACCCGCGGTGGTGATGGTGGTGGAGGTGGTGGTTGGTAAATATAGTAAATAAGACATTTCCTAAAATTAAAAAAAACAAACAGTCTTATCTCGCAGACATTCGTAGACATAAGACCTTTTAAACTACATCTTATCCTGCAGACATGGAATAAGACATAAGACATTTATGTCTTCAAAAAACAAACAACACCTTACTCTCATGTTTATGAAAAAATATAATAGATCATGTACGTTGACGGAACATAAAAGAATGTTAACCCATTTTTATTCCCTGTCTAATGTCATTTTTATATACCAAATTAGCATTTGGTCAAGTGGAGTTCATCCGTTGCTAAAAATGATTCTCAAATGTCTTTAGATTTAAATCTGTTGTAGGTAAGCTGTAAATTTAGCATTAGGTTTAGGAAGTATATATGTTATGTTGTAAAAATATGTCATACGAGTTTAAATACCCGTGTAAATACACGAGTAGTCATAACTATTTATGTAATTTTATATTCATTTAGTTAATATAATTGTTTTGTATGAATGAAAGAAGAGTACAATTTCAAACTGTCTTAAAAAATAAAAAATATTATATTAATTTCAATTAACATAGAAAAGTAAATAATGATAATTTTAGAAATGATGTAAAACAATAATGTTTGTATTATATGATAAACATATATAATGATACAAAAAGTTATTTCTAAATTCATGTATTGGATAAAAATTTGATTTAGAAAAACAGTCTTAACACAAAGTGTATTTATTTTAACTCAAAATCAAATTTAAAATAAAAAGTGAGTTTGAAAATTGATATGTATGAACTTTGTTTTTGTTAAAATCGTATATGATCATCTTTTTCCCATAAAAATAATATAATTAATTTTCACAATAAATTTTTTTATTGTATGTAGAAAAAATTGTCATATTTTTAGTTACCATTACTTTAATATAATTCTCTTTATATACAGCAACTTGCTTATAATGAAAGAATTATAAAAGTTGATTGTAACTTTTTATTGTATAAAATGATAACTAAGGCAAAGTTTACTATATTTTCAAATAATTTATCTCTATAAAAAATATGGTCAAAATAATAATAATAATAATAATAATAATAATAATAATAATAAACCAAAATATAAAATATAAAATAATGAACTACTTTAAACAATCTAGATTAAAATAATAAAGGTGGTTAATATTTATAATTCCATAAATTCTAGATATTTGGTGAGATCAAAATATAATAACAAAATATTAATAAAATGCAAATGTCGCACTTGCAATCTTATATTGTCAAAACAAATATATTACGTTATTTTAAAATTTAAAATTATATTTTTTTTACCAACTACCTTGTCTTAAATTAAAATTGAGTTTAAAATTTTGAGCTTTTTACTTTGAGTATTTAAAGTCAAAATTAAATTTTTAGTTTTGAGTACATTGATGGTTAGAATTTAATTTTAAATAAATAAATAATTAAGATTTTCTAATTAATTCAATAAAGATTAGTCTTTATTCATATTAGAAGATTTGTCCAAGAAAATGCTACAAAATGACCTTTTCTGGTACGGGTTTTTAACAAAATATTATTATGAAATAAAGACACAAAAGAACTATTATGTGTTTCAATAGTTTACTGGTTAAATATTTATATATTCTTACGTGTATATCTTAAATTTTGGCCATACTAGAATTACATAGTTTTTAAAAAAAGTATAATTTTTACGGAACATGGAACACATATATAAAAAAGGTTAAGATGTGTCACAAAAATAGATGAATAAATATTGTGTGTAGTGGATTGAAGCGCTTATTACATTTTATGTGGTGAAGTAGGAATATGTATTTTTACTTTACTTAATTTTAAAGTTACATATTAATAAGGGTTTAGTTTTTGAAAATATATTAAAATTATCATATTTTGTTATATGTAGTGAATTTTTAAATCTATCATTTAATATACTGAACTTTTCAAACTTACCATTTTGTGTATCAAACCTGGTATAGCAGGTTATAAGCAGACATGCCACCAGTTTTGCTGATATGACATATGACTTGGATTTTTTATTGTTTAAAATAACCATGCGTAAAATAGAATTGTTATTTTATCATATAAATAATAATAATAATAATAATAATAATATAATAATAATAATAATAATAATAATAATAATAATAATAATAATAATAATAATAATAAAGGTGTTAGAACAACTATAATTTTGTTCATCTTCATACGATTCATCTCCGATTGTTCATATCTCGCGATTTGGGTCTTCATTTTCATAGCGTCTTTGTTCTTTGCGATACTACATCTCCATCTTCATCTGCAATTTTGGTTCCACATATTATGATGGCGGGTTTCGATTTGAGAAATTTCGTCTTGTTCGATTGTTCAGATCTCTTGATTTGGGTCTTCGATTGTTTAGATTACGTTCTTGATTCTTATAGAATCTTAGGGCAATTACTTTGATTTAAAAGTTATAAAGTATGCAACATTTTCTAGATTTGTGGTTCTTCGATGACAAGATGTGTGGTTATTTTGCAGATGAGGGTTTTTTTGTTGTGATTCATCCTGACCGAAGATATAATTAGGGTTTTCCGTTGCTATTGTGGTTCTATCATACGACGATTAGCGTTTTCCATTGTGATTCATCTATATCTCAAGAGGTTATCGATCGATTTCGTTTGTGATTTTAGATCTTTAAATGTCGACTGTTCTTGTTTGAAAGGGTTTGGCGACTTCATCGAAAATTTCAGTTTCATCTAGGTTTGATTTTATCACTTTCATCTTTTTCTTAGAAAAGTTTCGAGGTTCATGTTCTTCAGTTAGATTTCATCTATAGGTTTCTAGAGCTAGGTCCATGAGATTCATTGTTCTTGAAGATTCCGTTTTTATTCCATGGTTTCTTGTTTTTCTTCATACATCAAATGGTTTCTATTCACCAATTAGGTTTTCTTCAATATTGGTCTTCTAGATCTGTATTTTAGTTTTGTGTTTCCACATTTGTTTCACATGAAAGGTTCGGATTTGATTTTGTTTTTTTATTATTTCATATATATACATTCATAAATAGACGATGAATGTCAAGATGAAGTCTTGATTCATAAGATTCATATTTAGGAAGAACACAATGAATTGATTAGAAATTCATATGCGGGATTAAAAAAGATATTACGTGTTCTCGTTTTTGGATACATAAAATGGTTAGTTTCTGAAGTTAGATGCACTCAATGATAATCCTTAAAGTTCAGTACATACAATAATAAACATGATAAGTTGAATACATTTTCGTAAACTAAATTCTATTAATAAATATGTATATTTCTTTTATATTTGAAAACACATTTAATTTTATGAGAGAAACAGTTAGATTGTTTTTCTTATTTAGAATTTCTCTAAGTGCGATTAACTACTTTTTTTTAAAAACGACATTTATATTAGAACTCAAAACGACCCTCCAATTACTACAAGTTGTAGATATCAGAGGTCAAAATAACCGGAATTACATATCAAAATAAATTGTCTATCTGAACTAGAAACAACAAAAACATGGATATCATATGAATCCCAATTACAAGAATCAATAGACTCCTCATTTCACCACACACGATGGATATGACCACCATAGTAACCAAATAAATCCAATAATATATATAAATGAAGAATTTCGGGTTTAAAGTTTCGATTTTAAGGTAAAGAAGAAAAGAGAGAAAGGTGACCTGCTATAGCAGGTCAAAATAACTAAAATGGGCACATTAACACGTTTTTTATAAGTTAGCTGGTCACATGTGTAAAAAAATGACGTGTCACAATGATAAAATGGGAAAGTAGACAACTATTTAATGACTTTAACCCATAAATAAAAGTTAATTAGTCATTTAAATAATTAAATAATAGAACAAAATAAATCCAATATATATAACGTAAGGTGCTAATGTAATTAAATTAAATTAAATTAATTAAATCTAATAATATAAGCAAAGCTAACTTAGATAGAAATTTATTTACTCGATCTATATGATTTTTCTATAATAATACTAATACTGAAACTTGACAACTATTAGATGATATTATTTCTGAAAAATAAGTGGATAATGTGTTAATTTAATATAATTACTTGTTTTTACCCAACGCATTATGTGGACAATTGAAAATGAGCTAAATATCAATTGGAAAGAATTTCATTATAGTTTTAAATATATGACCTTAATTTTAAGTATTGAGAAATTATGTATGACCAAAACTCGTGAAACCGAAAGACCTATGACCAGTGTTTATAAATATATATCTGTAGATTATTAAAAGTTAAAACCACTCATACTATTAAATGAAAAAAATACATTCATTCTTGTAAATTAACAAGTATATATGTGCTAGGTCGTGTGTGTAATTTGTGTTGATTTTATTGTCGATCTATTATGTTTTATATAGTTGCGATTTACTTAATATCAAATGTGTTTTCAGTATAAAATGACACAAATTAGAATATGTAGTGTGCACACTTGTTTTAAATACCATCGTTATGATTTATGATGCAATGAGGCCGTGACCTGACCCAAATGATGTATCTATCTATCTATATCTATATATAAAAGACTTAACAATTTTCCTTTTATAGTCATAAATTGATACTCAATCAACCAATCACAATCTTCAATTTCAAAATTATTCAATTTCAAAAACAATTTTAGAAAGATTAATGGTCATCGAATTTCAAATCTAAATCAATTGGGAGGGACTTGAATGAAAATTATGAGGGGTTTTTATAAAACATGTAAGGGGTTTTTAAGAAAATGTAAAAGGGTTTTATAAAAATTGTATATTAACATAATTAATTATATGTTGTTTATAAATTTTGTTTAGTAACTTGTGATACATTTTCGTTTAAAGAAAAAATAATTATATATTTACGATCGTCTCATTTTTATCTACGTTTTGGTAGAAATTTTATTATAATATGACACTTTTTAAAAATTAGTATATTCTTAATTTTTTGTTATTCATTAATAGTAGTACTTCAAAAAATTTAGTTACAGTTTTTTGTTAAAAATTCTAACATATGTAAATTTTTGGTGATATTTTATTACTTTTATCTGAAAATTTTAATATCTCAAATATCTATATATAAAAGGCTTACCAATTTTCCTAAAATAATTATAAATTGAAACTCAATCAACCAATTACAATCTTCAATTTCAAAAATATTTTAATTTCAAAAACAATTTTGGAAAGATTAATGGCCATTCGAATTTCAAATCTAAATAAATTGGGAGGGACTTGAATGAAAATTATGAGGGGGTTTTATAAGACATGTGAGAGGTTTTTAAGAAAATGTGAGAATGTTTTATAAAAATTGTATATTAACATAATTAATTATATGGTGTTTATAAATTTTGTTTAGTAACTTGTGATACATTTTGTTTAGAGAAAAAAATAATTATATATTTATAATCGTCTCATTTTTATCTACGTTTTGGTATAAATCTTATTGTAATATGACACTTTTTAAAAAAATTAGTATATTCTTAATTTTTTGTTATCCATTAATAGTAGTACTTCAAAAAATTTAGTTACTGTTTTTTGTTATAAATTCTAACATATGTAAATTTTTGGTGATATGTTATTACTTTTATCTGAATTTTTTTTATCTCAAAACACTTCTGAAATACTTTTACACTTATTTTAGACCTTTTATAATTTCATACCATTAAATTTTATATTTTTCTTTAAACATCATCATATTTTTACATGGGGTAATAAACTAGTTTAATATTATCCCAAACGTCACACTTCTTGTTTTCCCGACACGGCCTTTGTTAGTACAACCAAAATTAACTAATTTTCAGTTAATAATGTTTTTCGGTCTCATGGAAGGATATACATTACAATTATCTTAATGTAATTATATAATACCTATAACAATTAGCTTGAATAATTACTTTTGAAAATTGTTTGATTTCATACGAAACGATTCTTATTCAATGCTACATATTAATCAACATCAACAATTGGCCGTTATACAATCATCATCATCATCATATTATAAATACTACAAATGGTTTATAAAATATCATCTCGGTCTTACAAGTGACTAAGTGAGATTAAAGACTGAGCAAGAATTTTATGAGTGAATTAGTCGTGCGTAAATTAAGAGAGTCATCATCTCGGTCATATAACATATTAAGGACGAAAATTAAACAAACAAGCAAAAAAGAATAGAAAAAAAAAGATCGATATTTGACTTAAATTTAGCCGGCCAAAATTAGTGCAACAATGACGTGGATTACTATTTATGTCTTTACTATAATAAGAAAATTTATTTTCATGTTTATAGTTTTTTTTAAAGCATAGTGATTTGTATGTTCTTAATTGTATCGAGTATCAACGATGTAGAAGCAAACCTACAATGATATGTATGAACTTAGTATGAACATAAAAGAAAACACCAAGGACACACCCTTTGATATGAAATAATGAAATTCTTAAATGAATTAGGATTAATTACATTGTTTATATACCTATCAGGTATTTTCACAATATATCCTATACTTCTAGGAAATACAACTAGAAGCAAAACTTAACTAAAAAGAAATAATGAACACAACTTGGGTCTAACATTCTCCCTCTTTGTGTTTATTATACAAATAAAGCATGTAAACGGAAAAAAATCTTCGCTGCAACATTTGATCTTGAGCATAAATAGAGAATGAATGTTGAGGGAATCTTCAGTTTCAGCATCCTAGTTATCTATCAAAAAAAAAAAAATACACTCCCTCTTGAATGTAGCTCTCGATATTCAAAAATGACTTGAAGCATGTTCATTACCTTGCTCCCCCTTGATTTTTCGAATATATATCTTCTTATGATAAACAACCGGTGAAAAGTGATGTGAATTTATGCAAATCTTCTATTTAGAAAGTCTTAAGAGATGTTTGACGGAGTAAACCACAAATGGATATTTAAGCTCGGGAAAGGCAGGAAGATGTGCATGCGTATTAGCATTTGATAATGGTCTTGTTTGAATAACACACACAAATGGACGAGCAATACAGTGTAAAGTAGCACGAGAAACATAACCATTATTGTTTTGCGGAAGACGACATTCTTTCATATCTTTAGAATTATCTTTACTTTCGTTCCAAAGCTTTCTCCGAAGTTTGACTTTGTCTATAAATTTCTCCGCGTAAGACTTGAGTGCAGTATGATCATCCTTAGAATGAGTGGTTTTTCGAATGCATAACACTTTTTGATGATTCACCTGCATGGACTGTTACATGAACCACCTTGACTTCTTTCCCATTGGAAGACTTACACTTTCAAACTTTTTCAGAATTAGAAGATGTCACGACCTTTTCTTCTACACAGTTTTGCAAGTTTTGTTCTAATTTCTGAATTTTAAGCACAAATTGATTTCTCTCGGTCTCAAAATTCATTCTTTCTAAAGTAGACTTACTTTGAATATCCAACAATTATTGTTCAAGATTCCTTATCTTGACATCTTCTTCGACCTTTAAATCATGATCTGAAATCTGGAGTTTTTTAGTCAACTAAGAAATTTCCAGAACAAGTTTGGCATTTTCTTTTGCCAATTTACCTGCTTTCTTTTTATGTTTTTCCCCAGTAGCTACTTGAAGATGGATACTTTTCATGAGTTCATCTAACGTCGTCTGTATTCCATTAATTTCTTCTTCTTTGACACAAGACATGGTTGATACTTGACAATGGATCTTTGAGTGGAATGACAAAGGTGATGTATCAATAGTAATTGATGGGATCGCAATAATGGAATTGCGATTCGAAATTGCGATTGGCGAATTCTGATTCTGAATTTCGATTTGGGAATTGTAATTGAACTACGAAACATTCTTATTGTGAAATACGATTGACGACGGCTGCATATTTTCTAGGTTTTGCATATGGGAGATGTTCAGATGCTACCGTGTATTGTGCAATTAGGTTTTTTGTGAGGGGGTGGGCAGCGGATCATGATCGGACGGCGGTGGAGAGGGCGGCACTTCATGGGCGGCGGCGTACGACAGACGTGAGTTTGAAGTCGACGAGGTCTGATTAGGGTTTGCATCGTCAGGGGGGCTGGTTTGGCGATTTAGGGATGGAAGATCGAGAAGAACGTGGGTTACGCAAGAGAGATCTTAAATGTGGGTACGAAAGAGAAGTTTTATATTTTTTGTAAAGTTCATAATTTAGCTTTTTGTTAGTTTTTTTTTGTTGTGACACATGTCAAGCCCTTGTTTCTTCTTACTCTTTTTACCCTAAAACTCTTTTTATTTGATCATATATATATATATATATATATATATATATATATATATAGAGAGAGAGAGAGAGAGAAGTTAATGTGAGAACCATTCTTAGTGCGAGAACCACGAGAACCAATCTTGACTGTCCAAATCCCCTCCTTCAATGTCATTGCCCATCTATGAATTCCTCACATGCACCATGCCACACTCTATCACCTCCACGCTCTCCATCCATGAACTTCCCATATTCAATGAACGACTAAGATTGGTTCTCGCTGTTCTCGCACTAACAATGGTTCTCAAATGAACCCTCCCCGGCCTATATATATATATATATATATATATATATATATATATATATATATGTGTGTGTGTGTGTGTGTGTGTGTGTGTGTGTGTGTGTGTTTGTATAAGAGAATGAGAGAATAAATCCTAACTACCAATTAGATGTTTATGTATTAGATCTAACAGTTGTAAATCATGGTATTGGTGTTTCTGAGTTCTAAAAAAAATGAAAAACGAAGTAAAATATGAAGTGTTTTTTTTTGTTTCCTGTCAAAAAATTCTCAACTTTAGGAGAAAAATCAAGAAAGAATTAATCTCGGGTTAGTTTATATTATACTATCTATAAATTTGCTAACTGATCTTGTAATATATCATGAGATTTTCAAAGTCATTATTGTAATTTACCATAAAAGCTTGAGAAGTTGAAGTTCTCATGATATTTTGATGGTTAAAGTAGTCTTTTTGCCTACCTTTCCATTAAATCATATATATATATATATATATATATATATATATATATATATATATATATATATATATATATATATATATATATATATATATATATATATATATGTATATATATATATATATATATATATATATAGCGGTAAGTTCATTTAAGAACCGATTTTAGTGTAAGTACCGTAAGAACCACTCTTAGTCGTTGATTTGATAAGTGGAATTCACGGATATAGAATGTGGGGGGATCAAGTGTGCCAAAGTGCATATGGTGAATTCACAGGTGGGTGATGACATTGAGGGAGGGGAAACTAAACGGCTCAAATTGGTTCACGTAATAAATATAGTTCTTAAATGAACTTCTTCATATATATATATATATATATTGGGGAGAGTTATTTGAGAATGGATATTTAGGTGAGAAAGAGAAAATAAATCATAGCCACCAATTAGATGTTTATATATTAGATCTAACAGTCGTAATTCACCAGTTGTAATTCATGGTATTGGGCGTTCACGTGTTCTAAAGAAAATGAAAGAAGTGAAATATGAAGTGTTTTTTGGTTTGCTTACAAAAAAATCCTCAACTTTGGGAGGAAAATCAAGAAAGAAAATAAGGGTAATGTTTTTTCTAAAATCTTTTTTTTCTCTACTAACAAACATAGAAACACAACTAAAATTCATTTTTCTTCCTAAATCTTTTTTTCTCCCCTAATTTTAACTCAAAAACAACATAAAAGTCGACTATGACTTGCTCTTATTTTGACTTACGAAAGATTGCCACAAAAACTTGATTGTATATCCGAATTTGTATGTGGTATTCTTTAACAAGACTACTATAATTTAAATTTTAGATAAAAATCATTTAATCCCGTCACGAAGCACGAGTTACATAATATCTTTTTAGAATCAAACAGATAGTTAAGTTTCTTCTATAAACATGCATAAATCTAAGTCATTGGTTAACCCTAAGATCTAATGGTCAGTCTTATATATATATATATATATATATAGGGGAGGGTTCATGCGAGAACCGTTGTTAGTGCGAGAACCGTTGTTAGTGCGAGAACCGCGAGAACCAATCTCAGCCGTTCCTTGGATATGGGAAATATCATGGATGGAGATCGTGGAGGGATACGGTGTGGCAGGGTGCATGTGAGGAATTCATTTGTGGGCAATGACATTGAAGGAAGGGGAATTGGACGACTTAGATTGGTTCTCGCGGTTCTCGCGCTAACAACGGTTCTCGCATGAACTTTTGTCTATATATATATATATATATATATATATATATATATATATATATATATATATATATATATATATATATATATATATATATATATATGTATATAATGAATGGGCCATATCTCAATGCTTGAAGTTCTAAATCTATACTACATTATAAAACATTTAATTTTCTCTCTTTTAAAATTTTTAAGACTACTTAATTTTAAGTAGTACAAGTTTTTATGCTTAAGATACAAATATTTAAAGCAATACTAACCAGTCATTCCCTTAATTATCTCAACTAATTTAAGGCAACTATTACTTTAATAAATCATTAAACATCACAATAACTATTTAATTTATCTACTTTGGCTAAATTACTTACATCAATACAATTTTATAGCTAAAGTATCTTCTTCTTTAATTATTTAATAATAATATAATTTAATTGTTTTTAAACACTATTTTAACAACTAATAAAATGGTTGATTGTAAAAAAGTAAAGAAATTTGAAAAAGTAAAAAAAACATGGATCGATTGACTAACACCGCATTTCATATATACCATACCATACTTTTTCAAACATGTTGTCGATTACAAACTATTGTCATCGCCGCCGCATTGCGCGAGTCCAATGCTAGTATTTTTAAAGATGTGAATAACTTGAATTCGAACTACTAGCCAAAAAAAGAATACCAAAGGAAAATCTAATGGTCCTGGTTCTTGTTATTGTTTTCGGTAACTAATAAAAGTTAGCATTTTGGGTAACTCGCTATTATATATTATCTCATATATACATTTGTGGAAAATGTAATGTCGTTTTTCTCCATGTACGGTCGTTTTCTACTGTTCACTGCTAGAACATTTTTGACTTTTTCATTTATAATATAAGATTGTTTGTTCGAATTGTTCCAACTTTGGGCTCTAGCCCAATTGGATATCAACCACTCTTTTCCATCTACTAGTAACAACGCAAGTTCTAATCAATGGTGCTCAATATTTTTAAATTTGGTTTTATTTTTTATTTTTTATGACTTCTTCCTTTTCTTTCTCATAGGAAACGGTTATTACATTCGATTTCAATTGTTATTTTCTTCTATTCTTTCTCAAGAAGAATATTTTTATAAATTTTTAAGTTTTTTAATATTAACAACATAGGTTAACTAGTGTAATACTCGGACGGTGTCCGGATACACCTTTTAAAATTAATGATTTATATTCATAAAATTTTAATTAGTGGTAACCATATAAGTAACATAGAAACCTCAAATTTTGGATAGTACATAATACACATAATATACTACTAGCAGTGTACCCGTCAATACTGCGACGGTAAATAGTTACTGTTTTGTAACATGTCGTTTTTATGAAATAAGGAGAGAGAAGTTACTAAGATTTTGAAAATTATATTGATGTGGGTGGATAATTGTATTTGTGTAAGAGAGCGTATTAGTGAGTGAATATATTTTAAATAAATTAAAATTTAAAGTTTATTTATGAGAGAGAAATGGTTAAAAAAAGAGTGGATGAGATAAATTTAAATAAAAATAAAGGTAGAAATAAAATGGTTAAAGTTTACTAGTGTCATACCCGAGCGGTGCTCGGGTATGTAAATAAAAATTTTATATTTAATACTTTTTATATGTACTCTTTTAAAAAGTATAAAATTATATTTCACTTCTAAAAGTTGTTGGTGTAATATTAATATATATTTCGTGTTCAATATTGTTAATAAAAGTAATATCTATGTAATAGATAAATGAAAAACCACGCTTATCACGTTAGAACACGTGAATGAGAAAAATATTAGGGTAGTGAATTTTTGGTATTCCAAAAAAGTCCTTTTATCAATTACATACATACATACACACACAAATACACACACACACACACACATACACACACACACACACACATATATATATATATATATATATATATATATAGATATATATTATTCTAATCCCTTGGTTAATAGATCTGATAGTTCATGATAATTATTTAAGTTCTTTATGTAAAAAAATTCTTTATTGATCCTTTTATATATATTCTTAATAATTTTTTGAGTGCATCAACTATTTAACATACATATTATTTCATTATAAATCTTATCTGTTTCGTTACAAAATTTTAAAAAATAATATATTTTAATCCTTTTATCGAAAGACCAAGAAATCAGTTACTATATCAACTATGATACGTAGAGGGAATGTGTAACACCCTCTTACCCGACCTAGTATAAATAAGGTAATTACTTATTTAACCTTGAGATTTAATTGAGATTAAGTGGAAATTAATTGTTATATGTGATTAATTATATTTGTTTTATTAAATTTAGAAAATGTTTAATTATTATTATTTGTGTTAGTGGATTCTATGTGTCATTTGGACACATAAAACTCTTAATTTGCCACCACAGTTAGCCATTACATGCAAATTTCATAGAGAGTGTGTATGTGTGTGATTGTGTTCGGCCGAAGAAGGGAGAAGAAGAAGAATCATAAATTTTTAAGTTATCTTGTGCTAATTGAATTGATTCCTGCCAACTTATACTCAAGGTTAGCATAATTGTTGTTTGAATTCGGTTTTATGTGTATATGCAAGAAACCGCATGCTTCATACATATTGTATATGATGCTAGGATGTATGCATGTTAGATTTTATAAGCAATATATGTTGTATATGTGTTTATATTAAGTTCTGGAAACATAGATTGTATTGCATGTGTATAAAAAGATCAAAATTTAGTTAAACAGTCAAGAACGTTTGAAATATTCGGGAATTTGGTCATGAATGATTCGGGATTTTGAATTACCGCATGGGACATCCGGGAATTGACAAGAAACCGAATAAATACTTGGATTTTATACATATGATTACAGAATGCTTGATGCGGGAAGTGACATGTTACCGAATGCTATACATTATATTCATGCCTTAAAATGAAATTTATCCGGGAAGTTTATTCGGGAATCTAGATACGGGAACTTAGATTCGGGATTTAAGATCCGGTAATTACCTTGACTTATGGAAATATAATCAGATTCGGGAATTTGACAATTCGTATGATGAATGCGGGAATTGCCATAACTTATGAATTTGGAATTTGATTCGGGAATTGGATTCGGGAATTTAACAAACCCATGCCATATCCGGGAATTGAAGACTTGCAGTTTTCCCTAACACTTTATCCGGTTTTTGGGATTGTGATGATAAAATCGAATGACAAAGAAACCGCATGGAACCTTATACGGTTTTTATGAAAGATTTGGAATTCCTTGACTTTTGGAATGATTAACACTTTGAATATTGACCTATGCTAAGAAGGAAGGAGTAAATGAACTATGAATGTTCACTAATGAACATTGTTATACATATGTGTTTATTGTATAATAATGTGTAATATGTTTTTATAAGTATGATACTTATTGTTGAAGCAGTATTATGATATGATACTGACTTGTGTATATATTCTCAGGAACTGAGAAGACTCAGTGAATTAGTCATCTGAGTGTGCCAGAGTTTTGAAGATTTTGGTGAGTGGACCTATATCTTCGGATATACAGGATATGATATCCTTATTGCTATGATGCTTTTGTTTGAACTGTATACATGTTATGGTGGAGATCAGCGTGGGGGATTTTTAGCTGGGCCTAGTTTAGGGATATATAGTATTAGCACACGGTTTGACTTGCATTTGTTGTATTCAATGGTGCTAATATTGTTGTCCATGAAACTGGGCCATCGGTAAACCTTGGTTTTGGCCGACCTTGGTTGTAGGTGCTTGCAACACCGCCGGTTCTCCTATTTGATGAGCTTATGTTTTGGGCATGTTTGCCTTGTATTCTGTTTAGATATTTGTTCCCTCACTTAGCTTTGTGCTAATTCCCCACTAGATTGTTTTGCAGATAACCCGTGGTGTGTTTCTGGTAATGATACTTGGGAATATAGACAGACCAAGAACTCTGATGTCCAAATTTTGTGTAGAGCTTCTTTTGGAAAAATTAACACTGTATATGTTTTGTATCTAAAACAGAACAAATGTTTGTATTTATTATGTATTTCTAAAGTAATTATATGTAATTAGCTTCCGCGTGTTATATAATATATGTTTTAAAAGTACAGTGTTACAGAATGAATACAAAACATATAAATTGTTCCGAGAATTACATACTGCTTTGATGAATAACAAAAAATTAAGAATATACTAATTTTTATAAAAATATCATATTACGATAAATTTTATACCAAAACGTAGATAAAATTGAGACGTTCGTAAATGTAAACTTATTTTTTCTTTCAACAAAATATATCACAAGTTATTAAACATTATTTATAAACAACCTATAATTAAGTACATTAATATACAATTTTTATAAAAACCCCTCATATTTTTATAAAACCCACTCAAATATTTCATAAATCACCCTTAAATGTTTCATAAAACCCCCCTCCCAATTTAATTTAAATTTGGACGAACGGTTTCACGATCTAGAATTAAGGGTCAAGATTGCATATGATAATTAGATCTAACGGCTGCCTAAATTCAAGACTTTATATGGCTGAGATTAAAAGTGATCACGAGGCTGAGAATGAAAGTCATATGGTGATGGTTACACTCAGCGGGAACTATATATATATATATATATATATATATAGAGTTTGGTTCAAATAAAAAGCAAATTACCATAAAAAGCGTAAGAGTTAATATAACGAAGACACGTGTTAATTAAAGTTCAGGTTTCAGGCAACTATTAAATATTCTCTCTCTTCCCTTGAAAATTGCATTCACAATCATCCTAGTTTGAAATTTCACTTCTACATCTACGGCTCCTCAAACCCTTGCAAGCAACCACCTACCGCCGCTGCATGCGGCCATCGCTCAGCCACTAAACTCGCAGACGCAAACACATCACCGGCACCGGCACCGGCACCGTTGCTGATCTGTCCATCGCGAACTTCTATTATTTGAAGAGCCTGTGAAATTAGAACTTGTAGCATCAATCGTCGAGGCTGCAGATGTTGTGAAGAGAGACCCACGAACGTCGGTGACCTCCACAAAATTCGCCGCCGCTTCACCTGCTGTGTATTTCTTGCACACCGAAAGTCAGCCGGTTCCATGAATCGATGAATTGTGTCAATTTCCAGGGTTTGGTGTCGGAGTTAATGGGGAAATTGGATAGTCGCCAATTGTGACCCATGGTTTGATTTTTATATACATGGATTACATTGTGTTAGAATTTTGATTTTATTCTCTTTTCAGATGTATCAATCAATATTCATTTTGCTCAAAGAAATAGTACTATTCATCAGCGTAATTGTGCTTCACGTGTAGATGTGTTGGAAATAATTTTCTACAACCATTTATAGTTTAAGTTCTTAGATGATGATTAGTCATTCAAGGTTTTTTTAGTACATACATCAAGGATAATTGTTACTTCATCATCTATATTGATAAAAATTAGTTCTTCATCAACTTCTTTCTGATGAATCCAACATATTCATCACTTTTTAAATGATAGCATTTTGTCATCAACAATTTATTTCAAAATTTTGGTTTCAAAATCTGTATTTGAAAATATCTTTTGCTCTGTAATTTTTTCGTTAATTTGTTTTGTTCCATATTTGCCCCCACGAAAGAATCTGTATTTCTCTCTCTTCAAACCGTCTTCTCCATCAAAAAAGGACTTTTTATTCTTATTAAACGGTCAGGATTGCCTCTTACCATATTTACATTAATATACCTTTTACAATAACCTATATATATATATATATATATATATATATATATATATATATATATATATATATATATATATATATATATATATATATATATATATATATATATAGAGGAAGGATCTAGAGAAAACAACCCTTAATTGAAGAATGGTGAGAACAATTCTAAACCAATCATTAAAAAGGGTACAATAGGAATTTTGAATGTTCTCCCCCTCTCTCACATGTCTCATAAAACATTTCCATAGATAACATATTTTTATACCATTGATTTTAAAATATATATATCTTTCGCGTATGTAATTATTAGATCAAAATTTTTTTACCATTAGATTCATATTTAAATTCTCTATAATTTGATATCACTTTTGATATATTTCGGTATACGTGAACTAGATGCAATCATTAGATATAGGCATAACATTTTAGATGCAATTAGCCCCAAAAAGTATGTGTTGCAATGAGAATCATAAAAAAAACTTGATAGAAGTAAAATACTTTGATGCAACACATATATAACTTGAATCAATAAACAAATGCAAACAAAATCAGATGCAAGATGTAATATGTAGATGCAGATCGATCGATAAACATATGTAACTCGACGTTAAAAAGATATCGTCAATATAAACAAACGCGATATAACTAAAAATATATGCATTTTACCATTCCAAACCACATACAAATGCAATCGATATTTTAAATCAACGAATTAAAGACTTGCGTCCTGAAAAACATTGATGAGAACTACACAATCAAACTTCCAAAGCATGTACTCTACCTCATTTCAAAACCGATATTCAAAGTAATTTGTATATATCGTAGTAATATTAAAAAATTATAGAATTCATATACTTGCATCCTAATTTGTTTTAATTTATTCAAACGACTAATGCTTAGTAGGAGTAGTTGGACTTCTTTAAAAATCTAAAATTAAAACAAGATAAAAATGGGATGGAGAGAGAATTTTTTATTAGGACTAAAATACCCTATTTTTCTTATATTCTATTTAAGGAAAACAAGAAATATATGAATTAAATGCAACCATAGATTAGAAAGATTTAGTGGCTAAGAAGTGTTCTCGCGGTTCTTCAAATAAGAGGTGTTCTCATTTGATCATACCTATATATATATATATATAGGGGAGGGTTCCATTGAGAACCGAATTTATTGCGAGAACCGCGAGAACCAATCTTAGCCGTTGATTTGATAAGTGGAAATCATGGATGGGGAGCATGGGGGAATCAAGTGTGGCAGGGTGTATGTGAGGAATTCATGGGTGGACAATGACATTGAAATACGGGGAATTGGATGGCTCAGATTGGTTCTCGCGGTTCTCGCAATAAAAATGGTTCTCAATGAAACTTCTTCCTATATATATATATATATATATATATATATAATCCCGTTTGAGCCGGGTATTAATTATGAAAATAAGATATCGATAATTATACCTCTAAGGCTCTAACCGTATATAGAGATACCGCTTCTCAAAAGACGTTTAATATAACAACACAAATTATTACAAGACTCGCATATCAAACACTTTTAATAAAGTAGCTGCAAATTTTCAAAATTTTAAAATTGATGTATCAAGTTTTAATATACCCATTTTTTCAATATTTTTAAGGATGATGATAAGAGTTTTATTTATTTAAAATTACATTTTACATCTATTACTAACTTCAAATTGCACCTATTAGATTTAAGTATATTAGATTTAAATAATAGGGAACACAGATCCTGAGATAAGCTAGGTGATTAAATTTTGTTTATTTAATCACGCTTTTATAAGTTGAATATACAAAAAATTATTATTGGGATATGTTTACAAGAGTTACTAACTTATTCCGCTGTGAAGCGCGGAATCATACTCCTTGTTATATATACACTAGCTAAGCGACCTATGTATAAACACATGAATGATATAAGTCAATTTTAAATTTATATAGTTTTAAAAAGTACTAACACGTTAAAAAAAATAGATACGGGGTAGAGAAACAGTTGTCATGTTGGTGGTTTATTGCAACTACACAAGATACCACTGAATTTCAAAATCTATGTAATAACTTTTATTTTATGTACCAAGTTATTAATTAAAAAATAAGAAAACTTAGACAATTAAATTTTTTGTATAAAATTCCAAGTTGTATGTGTAGTTACAAAACCAATTAACATGATAGCTGTTTCACTACCCAGTAATTATGTAGAAGTATAGTTTCTGTAGGGTTATTTAGTCACAACTAACAATCAAATTTTAAAATCTCTAAGATTTTATAAACAACTTTATGCCACTAACCGTTGGTTATAGTATATTTTTAATTCTTTTTATCGATAGACCAATAAATCAGTGATTATATCAACTATATTACGTATAGGAAATAAATATAAAAGACGGATAAAATGTACAATAATTACCTACACGTTGCTCTCGATGGATAAAACGATTAAAATATGCTTATTTTTAGAAAAAACTGATATTCCGATAAATTTTATATCAACACGTAGATAAAAATGAGCCGATTACAAATATATAATTAGTTTTTCTCAAAACAAAATATATTACAAGTTATTAAACATAATTTTCATACAACTTATAATTAATTACATTAATATACAAATTTCTTAATAACCCCTCACATATTTCATATACCACATCTAACAATTAACATTTAAACCCTTCTAATTACATTCAAAGTATACCTAAGGAATCAAAGAAGGGATTTTTTGCAATTGTGACGTAATCATTCCCCTATTTCCAATTTTTTTTAATTTTTTTTAAATCAAGGGTTGTGATTGGTAGAGATTTTTTAGGGAAAGGGTTGATGGTTGTTATTGTATTGTATGTTAATGCTTTCTGAATTTCAGAATGGAGTACGTACAAGGGGTTGTTGCTGATCCAACACAGTAGTCTGGGGCTAGTAGACCTCAGGAGAGTAGAGGCACTTATGTTTCAGATGAAATTCCCATACAGACCGAGAGATCTACGGGTAACCCTTCCGGTATAGCTGGTACTGAAGAGATACATGATCCAGTGAATAGTGAGATTAAAGAAACAGTAGCAACGGAGTTAGGAAAGGCTTTACAAGCCAATGCCCCATTTATTATCAACCAAGTGGTTGAACAAGTGTCAGGGAGGATGGAGATAATGCTCCAGCAACGTATAGATGCAGCGGTACAGGCTGCAACCCTTAACTTGCCAGCAAGGGTTGAACCGAATCAGAGATGTACGTACAGAGAGTTCTCAGCTTGTGGAACGCCAGTTTTTGAAGGGGTGACATACCCCATTGTTAGTAACCGAAGGTTATCAGATACCGAGGGAGCTTTTAGTACCAGTGGATGTCTACCAACGAAACAGGTTATGTATGCTTTTAACTTGTTACGCGGACTGGCGAAAGATTGGTGGACCACCTTATTGAAAAGGAGAGGAGAAGCCCAGATGGAGTCTATGTCATGGGCTCAGTTTAAGGAGTTGTTTGAGAAGCAGTTTACACCAAAAGCTAGCATAGATAAGATAAATGAGGAATTTCTAACCATGAAGCAAACCACAGAGTCTGTAGATGACATGACAAAGAAGTTTCTTGAGATGGCTCGTTTTTGTCCAGAATACGTAGCTACAGAGTCAATGAAAATGCAACGGTACAATTCTATTATTAGGAATGATATCAGGGAAGTATTAGCAACATCCACTTCACAACCATCGACGAGATGATAGATCTAGCATGGAAGAGGGAGCAGGAATTGCTCAGACATGGGATAGTTGGTGGGAAGAGGAAGGTTGAACATGCCAATACACCAAGCAAGAAGCCAGCAGTGACACCACAGGGGGGAGGGACAGCTCCCCCACCCAAATGTGTCAAGTGTGGGAGGAATCATTCTGGAAAATACAAGTTTGGTCTACCGAGTTGTTATAAGTGTGGAAGGTAAGGTCATGTCGCCAAAGAATGCAAGACTCTATTGTTGGTGTGTCATAACTGTTATCAGCCGGGCACTTCAAAGCTCAATGTCCCCAGCTCCCAGCAGTAGAAAGAAAGCCAGTGAATCCCCTACCCCCAGCTCGTGGTAATGAGGGTAGGAATGTGAAACAGGAGCAACCCCGAAAAAAAGGCAGGGCCTTCTAGCTCACAGCTGAGGAGACCAAGGTTGAACCCGATGTGGTAGTAGGTACATTTGTTGTAAATAATATGCCTGCTCCTGTATTGTTTGATTCTGGTGCCTGTAGATCTTTTGCTTTTATTTCGTTTTATGGTCAGTTTATGTGCCACCTGTTAAGTTAGAATTTCCTCTGGAAGTAGAATTAGCAGACGATAAGAGAACGATTGTAACTAGCGTGTTTAAGGGTGATGTGATAGATATATGTGATTGTAAGTTCCCTATTGACCTTATCCCTATGGCTATGAAAGAGTTCCAAGTAGTCGTTGGTATGGATTGGCTGGGTGTGCACCAAGCTCAGATATTTTGTGATCAGAAAACGGTGTGTGTTCAAACCCCTAGTGGGGAAAGCTGGTTATTCGAGGTGATAGTAAAAGAGTCAGTCTTCCAGTTTGTTCATTAGCAAAAGCAAGGAAGTATTTGGTACACGTGTGTACTGCGTTTGTAGCATATGTGGAAAACGTTGATATGACAAGAAAGCCGCCACTGATCCAAGAAATACCAGTGGTTTGCAAGTACCCAGATGTCTTTCCAGATGAATTGCCAGGAATTCCACCAGCTCGACAAGTAGAATTCAGAATTGATATAATTCCAGGAGCATAGCCGAGAGCGAAAGCCCTATACAGACTAGCTCCACCAGAAATGCAAGAGTTGATGACTCAACTATAGGAGCTGACAGATAGAGGTTTCATCAAGCCCAGTAGTTCACCGTGGGGCGCACCAATTTTATTTGTCAAGAAGAAGGATGGCACGTTCAGAATATGTATAGATTATAGAGAACTCAACAAGGTCACGATCAAGAACAAGTATCCGCTTCCCAGAATAGACGATCTGTTTGATCAGCTACAGGGCGCTTCTTAGTTCTCCAAGATATATTTACGGTCAGGGTATCAACAGTTAAAAATCCGAGAGGAGGATATAGCCAAGACAGCTTTCCGAACGCGATATGGTCACTTCGAGTTTATTGTGATGCCGTTTGGTCTTACGAATGCTCCAACAGTATTTATGGATTTAATTAATCGAGTTTTCCGGCCGATGCTCGACAAGTCAGTGATAGTATTCATCGACGACATTCTCATTTATTCTAAGACTCTAGAAGAGCATAGTGTTCATCTCAGAGATGTGCTAGAAACTTTACGCAGGAAGAAGCTGTATGCGAAATTCTCTAAGTGTGAGTTTTAGCTTCGGGAAGTACAGTTCCTGGGTCAACTCATCAATCAGGAGGGAATCAAAGTGGACCCTGCAAAAGTAGAAGTTGTGATGAAGTGGGAGCCACCTCAGAATCCTACAGAAATCAGAAGTTTTCTTTGTTTGGCAGGGTATTATAGACGATTTATACATGACTTCTCCAAGACAGCAGTTTCCCTAACCCAGTTAACCAAGAAGAGTGTAGAGTTTAGATGGGGTGAGGAACAGCAGAAAGCATTTGATATGTTAAAGCACAAGTTATGTAATGCTCCAGTCATTTCGTTACCAAACGGAGTAGAAAATATGGTAGTCTTTTGTGATGCTTCATACAATGAGGGGGTGAAGGGGTTGTGTTTTGATGCAGAGGGGGAAAGTCATTGCTTATGCTTCCCGTTAGCTAAAGATACATGAGAACAACTACCTAACTCATGATTTAGAATTGGCAGTGGTTGTCTTTGCTATAAAGATATGGCGACACTATTTGTATGGTGTCAAGTGTACTATTTATTCAGATCATAAGAGTCTCAAGTATTTTCTAGAATAGAAGAATCTGAATATGCAACAGAGGCGATGGTTAGAGTTATTGAAAAATTACAACTGCGAGATCCTATATCATTTGGGCAAAGCTAATGTGGTGGCAGATGCGTTGAGCAGAAAGTCAGGTATTATACAGATACAGATGCATCGAGTACAGATGTCAGTAATCACCCCGATACTAGATCAGATTAAAGCAGCACAGATCAAAGTGGTTATGGAAGATAATCAGAAAAAGGAACGTGTGAAAGGTAAGGTGTCAAAGCTAGTAAGAGATAGTCGAGATCTTTTGACTCGCTATGATTGTGTTTGGGTACCTAGTTTTGGGGGTGTGCGACAAGTCCTACTGGAAGAAATACATCGCTCACAGCTTTCTATTCATCCAAGGGCTACAAAGATGTATAGAGATATAGGAATGAACTATTGGTGGCCGGGAATGAAACGAGATATAGCAAGACATGTAGAAAAATGTTTGACTTGTCTACAAGTCAAAGCAGAGCATCAGAAACCACATGGGAAGTTGCAACCGCTTGAAATTCTCGTATGGAAATGGGAGCACATTACTATGGATTTGATTACCAAACTGTTAGAATCTACCCGATAATATATGTACGCCTTAGAGCACTGCCGATGATGTATGGGCCTATATGGGTCACAAACCGGGGTCTAACATGACAGCAAATAAGATTGAGGGACCAAAGATGGCAAAAGTGGAAGTTAGCAATGCAGGCCGCGTTAGCGCCGCTAACTTAACGAGTTAGCGCCGCTAACTGTTAAAGGTTAGCGCCGCTAAGGCTGCATGTGCTTTATGTCAATTCGAAGTCAGGCCGCGTTAGCGCCGCTACGGACTAAGGTTTAGCGCCGCTAAACCTGCATGGACTTTATGTCTATATCACCTCCACTTGTAGCCAATGCATGAAGAGATCTAGAATTATCTTGGCCGGTTTGAGGGAGTTCAAGTGACACTCCAGAGGTCTTTAAAAGACTTGATTCCTGGACTTAAGCTACTCTTGGCCAATTTCTCTCTCAAGCACACATAGCTCTCTCTTACACTTGATACCTAGTTTGGTGATTTGGTGGAGTAGAGACTTTGGTTTCCAGAGATCTTCTGCTGTTCTTGAGTGAAATTTCGTGGAGAAGATTTCTCTCAAGCTAGCTAGCACTTGGTGTTGGACTCGTTCCCGGTTTGCGATTTCAAGTGAAGACAACAACAAGAAGAAGGTGTTCCTTGCTTCTACACCAACAATCAACCACCAACAACGAAGTTACTGGAGCTTAGGAGCTGGTATAACTCTCTAACCTCCTTGTTTTGTTGCTATTTTGTACATAGAGTAGATCCACCTTTGGGATTTCTTTGTTTTGAACACTTTTATGCTTGATTCTTGTTTGTTTCGCTTCCGTTGCGTGTTCATGAAATCCCAACATAAACTACCTAGAACTCCTAGGGGGTTCGATGCTATTTGGGTAGTAGTTGATAGACTCACAAAGCGTACGCACTTCATTGCAATAAAAGAGGCCTATTCTTCAGAGAAAATGGCGAATGTGTATATGAAAGAGATAGTGGTCAGACATGGAGTTCCTATCACAATTGTTTCAGATAAAGATACTCGGTTTACCTCCAGGTTCTGGAGTAAGTTTCATGAGGATATGGGGACGAAGCTGCACTTAAGCACAACATTTCACCCACAGACAGACGGTCAAAGTGAGAAAAATATACAAACATTGGAGAATATGCTTAGAGCTTGTATCATCGACTTCAGCGGCAGTTAGAATACATATCTACCGTTAGCAGAGTTCTTGTATAACAACAGTTACCATTCTAGCATCGGCATGCCGCCATACGAGATGTTATATGGTATAAAGAGTAGAACTCCTGTGTGTTGGGGTGAAGTCGGTCAGAAAGAACTGGGTAGTACCGAGATAGTACAACAAACTACTGAGTGTATACAACAGATGCGAGAACGATTGAAAGCAGCTCAGGATAGACAGAAAAGCTACGCAGACAAGAGGCAGTCACCGTTAGAATTTCAAGTGGGAGATTATGTTTTGTTAAAAGTGTCACCGTGGAAAGGTGTGTTTCGATTCAGAAATAGGGGAAAGCTAGGACTTCGGTTTATCAGTCCTTTCAAGATTATTACGAGGGTTGGTAAAGTAGCGTACAGACTGGAACTTCCAGAAGAAATGTCACAGATTCATGATACTTTCCACGTGTCCCACCTTCACAAATGTTTAGCAGATGAGTCCGCCAACGTTTCTCTTCAAGATGTGACGATTGATGAAAAGCTTAATTACGTGGAACAACCAATGGCTATTTTAGAAAGAAAAGTCAAGAATCTGCGTAATAAACATATTAGTCTAGTGAAAGTTTAGTGGCAACATCGAAAAGGGTCAGATTATACTTGGGAACCAGAAAGTGATACGAGACAAAATTACCCTCAGTTGTTTTCACAGTAGATTTCGGGGAAGAAATCATCCCAAGTGGGGAAGAGTTGTAACGCCCCAAGGTTTGAAAGATTTCCTATTATGTGTTTAATTTAATTTAAATAATAAGTGTTTATATGTTTAGTAAAGTGCCATTATGTGATTATGTAAAACTTGCCTTGTGTTTACTAAGTTAAAGGGTTGGTTTTGCCAATTCAGAAAAGTTAGAAAAGTACAGGGGGCTGTTTTGTAATTTATTGAAAGTATTAGATATATATGAGTATTATTTGACCCATATGAAGTCAAACCACCAGGGGAACAAACACACACTCACGACACACACACTTTCAATAGTTCTTGGCTGATTTTGGATTGCCAAAGTGAGGTTTAAGCATTTGGAATTAACACCATAGGGATTCAGAAGCAAGAGGTATGTGTTCTTCATGTGTATATGAAGTTTTAGGTCAAGAAATGGATTCATAGGTTGAATCCTTGATTTGTGTGGTGTTCTTGTGTTTTTGTTATTGTTTAATTGTGTTTGAAGTAGTAGTACATGTTGGGATGTGTTCATATGCTTAAAACCAGATTTAGAATCATTAAATATGAGAAAAATGGAATTTTGCAGCTGCTGTTCGAACAGAGCAGGAGACCCTGCTGTATCGACTGTCCTTGCGACTATAAGGGTTATCCCTTGTGACTGTAAGACATTATTTTTAGTGTTTTGGTTGTTTGGTCCCTTGCGGCCGTAAGTGTATGTTTTATGAGATTACCGTCTTTAGACGAAGGAACCAAGCTTACGATCACACGCACATAGCCTGCGGCCGTAAGCAAGATTAGAACCTTCCTTGCGATCGTAAGGACAAGTCCTTACGGTCGTAAGCCTTGTTGTTTTAGAAGGGACCCTTTCGGTAGCAATGAATTTTCCTTGCGGCCGTAAGGAGGTTTGTTGAGGCCCTTGCGGCCGTAAGGTTTATTGCTTGCGGACGCAAGATGTCAACCAGAATTCAGTTCAGCCATTCGTGTTGATTTTTTATCAGTGTCTCTTCCAACTAAGTATAGAAGCTTATGTAGTATTGTTTATTGCTTATAGGCAATAAAAGTTGACGTTTCCGTGATAGAGTATAGCTGTTTAATTGCGGCTAAGGTGAGTGTACTTACCTTTAATCAGATTAGCGTACGTGTGTATATTAATTGCATGATCTGTGACGGGTTATGTGATATTATTGCATTTAGACAGAGACGGTATATTGAGATCCTTATACCCAAGTAAGTATCAGGGGTTGCTTATACTTTATATAGTATACTCCGGAACCAGTTAACAGATTTGGAACAGCTTTACAGATTACAAGTCGGGATATGAGACATCCTAAAGAGAATTTGCTCTCATGCTTTGTTTATTATTTCAGTAGTATACTCACTAAGCGTTAGCTTACGTTCAATGTTTTGTGCATGCAGGTGCTTCAAGTTCTGGCAAGGAAAAGGCCCCAGCGGCTTGATAGGCTGGATAGCTCCCGGTTTTGTTTTAGAAATGTTTAAAACACTACTTTTGGTAAACAGTTTAGCACCGATGTCAATAGTAACAGTGTTTTGTAAAACTTTGATCATTTTTGGGTGCTAATAGTTATAAAATATGTCTAATAGCTTTTCAGAAAAAGTGGTGTTAGTGTTCGATCCCATACTTTTATTTTTTTTACAGCCAATCCCTTTTATCCAATTCCACCCATGAATCATTTGGTTTCTTTTACAGCCAATTCTTTTTAATTAATTTATATTTTATTGTCATTATTATATTCAAACAATTTATTTTATATGTTATTTGTCTTTTATAACTTTTAATGTATAATGTATAATGTAAATATGAATACATATATATTCTTACTTTTGTTTATATTTTAAAATAAATTTTTCGTAATATGATATTTATCTAAAAATATATTTCTAGATATCGTAATACTACAAAATTTTATTTTGTATCGTATATAAATTTTTATGGTCATATCATATTTATCTGTATTTGATATACATATTTTCATAGTACTATATCTATAATGAATTGTTTTTTCGAATCGTAATATTAAGAAAATCAATTTCGTTTGATAAACATCATATTATGTTAATGTGTATAGCGAAATGCAGTTAAAAATAAATGCTTTACAAATATAGGTTTATATTTCCATCATATATTATATATTAAAACTTTTCCATTATCATTCTATAATGTTGATTTGATTCTAGAAAGTTAATAATGTTCAATATTATATTAAATGTCATACAAAAAATATAAAACATGAATCAATTGGAATATAACTAAACGATGTGAATGCATACAATTATCTGAAATACAACTTAACTACCTTTACAACTCTATTTTGATAAAAAAAATTCCATTCAATCTTATACATTATATTTAGATATTAGCTTTTATATTTTATATATTCTTAGTTTTGGTTCTCGTCGCAACGCGCGGGTTCAAAATACTCGTTTTTACAAATTCAAAAGAATGCTTGAAAAATCATATTTGTCTTGTCTAAGCCAGAAACTATGGATATAAAATGAGTAAAAATTCTTGGTCTCGCTCAAGCCTGAAATTTGACCAATAACCAAATTAACCAAAACCAAAGCACACCATTAGAACGAACTCATATAACCAAAACCAAAATGATTTTCAGAACCCAAGAAACAGTGACTTATGTTATATCAACAACATTCAACGACCAACAACTAGTGACTTATTTGAGGAATCTCTAACACATGATTGGTTTTGGATGATGGAAGGTGTCATATAAGATGCAACCGGCATCTTTAACGGGAGTATAGGCAGGGAAGCTTCAAATTTTAGTACTTGAATTGCTTGTCTCATCATCGGCCGATGTTCCGAATAAGGATGTGCACACCATAACCCGACAATCATCAAACGCTCGATATCTTCTTCCTCAAAATCAGACCCGAGACGTGGATCAACTGCTTCTAAAAGAGACCTAGTCTCATAGAGCTCCCAAACCCATACTAGTAACCATAATTGATTTTCTTGAGCGTTGTAGTCTACAGGTTTTCGCCCACATGCTATTTCCAATGCAACTATGCCGAAGCTATAAACATCTGATTCTTTGCTTGCCTTTCCAGTCACTACACATTCAGGAGCTATGTAACCAATGGTTCCAGCCAAATTGGTTGTTTGTGAGCCTTTCTCATGGTCAACTAACTTAGCTAACCTGAAATCGCCAAGCTTGGCATTGAAATTAGAATCCAACATCACATTACTGGATTTAATATCTCTATGCAAAACACATTGCATCCAGTCTTCATGTAGATACAACAAAGCAGAAGCCAGACCATGAGCAATTTTGTACCTTGTGGCCCATGTCAATAAGCTTTTATTCTTGAAGAGATGTGAATCCAAGCTTCCGTTTTCCATATACTCGTAAACAAGTAGGAGGTTTCCTTTCTTGTGACACCAGCCTGTGAGCTGCACCAAGTTTCTATGCCTCAATTGGCTAATGATCTTAACTTCTGATGCATACTCCTTGATCCCTTGTTTGAATCTTTGAGAAACCCTATGTAGACCCCACCAAAACCTCCCTCCCCAAGCTTCTGGTTCTCAGCAAAGTTACTTGTCGATCGAGCTAATTCATCGTAAGAAAAACGTTTAGGCCCAACTCCAATTTCAAATTCATTGTTCATCTCAGCATCAAATGAAATTTCTTCTTCCTCTTCATCTTCCCTAGTCTTTCTTCTCCTCCATAAAAGAAATGCAATCACACAAACAATAGTAATCGTAATTACAACCAATAATCCTGTTGTTAATCTTCCATTTACGCTTTTTCTTTTTGGTCCCGTGTTTGGTGGCTGCTCGTCGATTTCATCAACAGGTAAATCCGAACTATTGAAAGTCCAAGATTTTATGGTATTTCTCTGGGACTTGTATCCTGTTGCTGCTGAAAACCCGAAAATAACCCATTCGGGCAACTCCTGCTTAAGATCAACCGTGTAAACAAGTCCATCCTGACGAATGACAGAATTCTTTCGAAAACCAGTAAATGAAACACTAAGATTTTCTGAAATCGAGTCATATGTAATCCAAGCATGACACTCTCTCCCACCTGTGACATTGCTTAACCATTTTTGAGACCTAACAGAAGCAAGAGAGTTAACGTTGATACCCACATGATCACCCATGGAAGTCAGGTTTGTGTCAACAGGGTCCCATCGGTTCCAATAGGTATCAAACTCCACTGCCACAAATTGACTCCAGGCGGTAGTGGTTACGGCATCTGCCGGAAGCCCCATGGCTCCACCGGCTCCTATCACAGAATTATTTTGGGCAAGAAAGAACGTGAGACCATCTCCATAAAGATCTATACCGGTTTGAATCGATCACAAAGGTGAAATTGGTAGAGAAACTTGCTACTTCACCAGTTCTGTTGCTCCAAAGATGAAGTGGTCTGATGTATGTTGCCCGTCCGGCTTTCAAGCTCCAGTTGGAACCAATAGTATCTGGGGCCACCTGGATTCCAGCGTCGGAGATTTGAGCTCCGTTGCCTTCGATTTTTATGTCCCGATTCTGATTCTGTGGGACAATATTTGTGAAATTGAAGGTAAGTGACGCTGCATAAGGAATCAAAACAAGAAAGAAGGAAGTGATCAGATGGGTCATGAAGAACGCCATGATTCTTGAAATTTGCATAATACGTTTCAAGTGTTTGTTGTTTAATTCTTCACATGAAGATGAGTGAAACACTCTTATCTATTTATAAAGAATTTACGAGAGAATATTTTAATTTGGGTATATTCTGTTTTAATATGGGGAGTACATGCCCCATGCTTTCAATGCTTCAGCTCCACATCAGCGTCACATCAGCTCCACATCAGCAAACCCCATCCATGCTTCAGGCATGCTTCAATACCAGTACTACCCACGCTTCGCACGTTTCAAACTTTTTTTATTTTTAAATTAATTATATTTTTTTAATTATTATTTATTAATATTATTATACGAAATTAAAAATTAAATTATATAATAAAAATAAAATAAGATAGATAACTTTTTTTTCATTAAATAAAAAAAGTACATAAATAAAATTACAACATAAATAAAAAAACAAGATTACATGAGACTAATAAATATAAAAAAGAGACGTAATTTATTCATCGTTCTCGTCGTCGGATACTAGAGTGCTGATATGCTCAACTAAATCGGAACGTAGATTATTATGCGTTTCACGACAATGTATTTCACGAAGAGTCGTGTTTGCAATTTCGGCCATATCTGGATAGTGATCCGGGGACGGTGGTACATCAGATTCATCAAATGTACAAATAGCGTGATTCTCGTCTTGTAATATCATGTTGTGTAATATCACACACGCGTACATGATATTGCGTATCTTTCTCGTTGACCACGGTCGTGCCGGATTTTGCAATATTTGCCAACGCGCTTTTAGAACACCGAATGCTCTTTCAACGTCCTTCCTTGCCGACTCTTGAGCTTTTTTGAATTTTGTACGCTTTTCGTCTTGTGGATATTGAAATGATTTGACAAACGGCGCCCATTCTGGGTATATTCCATCCGATAATACCCGTATTTGTATGTAACCCCGTTCACTACGAATGGACACAAAGGAGCTTTACCATTTAATACGTCGTTGAATAATGGAGATTGATTAAGAACATTAATATCGTTGTTCGAACCGGCGACCCCGAAGAACGCGTGCCAAATCCATA
Organism: Pulicaria dysenterica; assembly: GCA_947179395.2. Lineage (NCBI taxonomy): Eukaryota > Viridiplantae > Streptophyta > Magnoliopsida > Asterales > Asteraceae > Pulicaria > Pulicaria dysenterica. Next base: position 38,141,433 of record OX359296.1, on the reverse strand, counting down.
AATCTTGAGACGGGACCGCCTCGAGCATAAGTGTCGGATGCTCGTGATCACCTCTCATATATTGTCCACGCCATGCTACCGGACAATTAGACCAAGACCAGTGCGTGCAGTCGATACTTCCTAACATCCCCGGGAATCCATGCTTGGACTCGTGATGTGCGTATAATTGTTGAATGTCGAAAAACGTAGGCCGCCGTAAATACTCCTTGCCATAAACTTTAACCACAGTCGAACAAAAATTTTGCAACACTTCACGTGAGGTACGCTCCGACATATTAAGTACTCGTCAAGTCCGTTGGGTGAGGTTCCGTAAGCTAATTGACGTATTGCGGATGTACACTTTTGTAATGGAGTAAAACCCTTCCGCGCACGTGCATCCCATTTTTGTATCAAATAATCGTTGGCAATTTGCAAATCATCCACAATACGTAAAAATAAATCTTTAGACATACGAAAACGTCTCCTAAACGAACCTGCATCGTAAACAGAATCCTCGTTAAAGTAGTCATTCATGAGCCGGGTATGTGCCTCCTCACGTCGCCTAAAAACAACTTTTCTTGTTTTTCTTGCACGACTCGACGTTTTCTCTTCATCTATCTGATTTTTTATATGTAGAGCCGCTCGCGCAAACGTTTCATATATCATCTTGTATCGCATGTTTGGTTCCTCGTCGTTAGCAGATGAAGAAGATGAAGTTGAAGAAATAGAGCTTGAAGACATATTTTGTGTGTTTAGTAAAAAAAAAGAGGTTTTATAGAGAGAAAAGATGAAATGGAATGAAGTTTGATTGTTTTGAAGTAAAATGGTATATATATATATATATAATTTAAGTAAAAAATTTTTTTTTTTTTTAATATTAACGGTCATATGACCGTTTGATACCCTCGAAAAAGGCGCAAGGCCTTCGGCGATCAAATGCCGAGAACCCATGCTTGGGCTCGGTACCACCCATGGCGGGGTGGTGTTTGCTGCGGTGCTTCGCCGCCATGTCAGCATGCCGCTGCCATGCTTGGACCACTCCCCATGCTCTTATAAGGTTCTGAAAGTCAAACGTGGATATATATGGTTAAGAAAATATTATATGTAATGATGATACATGACTTCATGTTTTGCTAGTACGTAATCTTGCCTAAGCTAAAACACCTGCATTAATGACCTTTTCAAAAGATTACTTCTGTTACATATTTCGTTAATTTGCAAAGACTTTTTGCATGGGAGGAAATGGCTCTGGTCACTAGTAGAAAAACTGTCAATATCAACGGGCGAAATCTGTTGGTAAATAGGCTAATTCCATTGGTAATCCGGTTTATCAAAGGAATTACCAACGGAGAAGGCCTGTCGAAAAAAGGCCCGTGGATAAATTTATTTACCAACGATTCCGTTGGTAAAATATCAACGGAAAGCCATTGCTGATTAAAAAATAGTCGTTGGTATTTTTCTAAGTGCCGTTGGTGATTAAAAGTATCCATTGGAAATTCGAGTAGTCAAAACCTTATATTATGTTCATATTTTACTAACAAAACACATCATTAGTGATTAGCCCATTATATATATACACACACACACACACAATAATATACTAATTAAAACCTTAAAAGGTACATATCTAGAAAGTGGTTTTGATAAGTTTAACCAAATTACAATTGTCCACTACAACTATATTTTGTTTGGAAACCACAAAATAATACACGAGAACAAGTTATTCTCAATATACCAAAAACTTGGTATAGCATCATGATCATCAATCAAATAATTCGGAATTGAATAGAATATAAAACCTAATGTCTAGACTTCAAGCCTCGATGTAAATCAAGAAAATGTTCATTTTCCTTGATGCTCTTTTCCCCTCTCCATCTGCAAGTAAAATGAATATAATCATACTAGGGTTACTAACCGTATATTACACTGTCAACTTTAAAAAATCTGTAAATAGTAAATCACTATAAAAATATGAGATAATTATAATATGTAAATGAAAGTAAAAATAAATGAATAGTTAAAATTACAAACGTGATAAACTTCATTCTATATAACATTGAATGTCTAGCATTATAAAAAAATAACTACGGCGCAATGCACAAGTATCTCATAATTTCACTAAATGCATGAAGGTAACCTCTAATAATGGTCATTGAAAAAAGCCACCAACAAAGAACTTGAGCAGAAGTTTTAACTTGACCTATAAACATATTTTGTACAAACTATTAATTTCAATTATTTTTCTTGAAATTACACCCAGTACTTATCAAACTTAATTAATAAGAATTGATATCTTTAGTTTACATCTATACTTCTATCTTAAAACTCTTCTTATAGAACATGCAGTTGTCAATTCTTTTGAATAGGCCAATATTCTTGTCAATATTGAAATTCCAATCTAATTGGATAGAGTCTTAACTATCATAAAGTGGACTCTAGGTGATGATAGAAGTATAAGTTTCCTTACTACATACCTTTGGAGGTTTGAGAAGAATTGTGGTTTTAGCAGTTTTCTTCATGCTCTATACTTCAAACTGAAAAATGGAAAATATATAGTAGAATACCAATTATGTTAATTAGTAACATATGGCATTGACGGTATATAAGAAAAAACTCAGAGAAAAGTACAGGATAGGGACAAATTCAGGCTACATTCCTTAATTGAACATGACATTATTTTTATTTCAATCAACTAATATAACATCATACTTACAAGTGTCGTTTAGCATTGAACTTTCTCAGAAGAGACAATAAGCTAGGATCAATGAGGCAGTTCCCGGACCCAAATGAGAATTTGTTGGTACGACCAAAAATAACTAAATTTCACTTAACTAACATGTTTTTTTGGTCTTCATGTAACTTTATAGAGAAATGTTCATTATAGTCATATAATATATAGTTCTGAGAGAATAATGTTAGTCTTTGGATCAGCCTCATCAATGGTCTAAATTGAATTTTGAAATTTTGGGCGGAGTGTTATTTTCGTAATTAACATATGATGTTTTTACAATCACATATGAGTGTATACTGAATCACATATGATTAAATATTAAAATTATACACCTATATTTTTTATATTAATTTTATTGAACACAACTCTAATTTTATAATTCCTAAAACACTTAGCATGAATAATTACTTTTAAAAATTGTTTGTATACGAAACCCTTTCTTATTTAATACTACATATTAATCAACATCAAACAATTGGCCGGTATACATCATCATATTAATATAATACAAAAGGTTTAAAAAAAGAAATCCTGTCGGTCTTACAAGTGACATTAAAGACTGAGCAAAAAAAAGGAACAGGATCGATCTTTGACTTAAATTTAGCCGGCCAAAAATAATGCAACAATGACGTGGATTACTGTTTATGTCTTTACATTAATAAGAAAATTTATAATTTCATGTTTATAGGTTTTTTTTTTTTTTTTTTTTAAAGCAAGGTGATCAATGTCAGTACCAAATTCCAGGAGTGAGCGATAATATTGCCTCCCATCTACAAGACAGTACTCAAGATGAAGGCTCAAGAAAAACTGCAAATAAACAGCTCAAAAACAAACAAAAAAACTTGGTAGCTAGATAGAACTGAAGACGCTACAACCTTGTTTGTTTTTTAGGATAACCGTTTACTTTTTAGACCATGAGTAGCTCATCATGTGAACCTATTGAACATTGCTGTCACATCGCCTTTTCTATCTCATACCCATTCACTACCTTCAAGTGGAGTACCACACCCCATATACCCAAAAAGCACCCAAATTTTTTTTTTATTTGGTCTCACGGGTTGAGTGGTTTCCAGAAGCCGTGGCCGAAGCCGCCGGTTAGAACCCTCAAGGGAGAGTAGCGGTGCGGAAGGTACCCTGAGGGTACCGGCTGGCCTAAGCCGCTGGCAGGTGTTGAGCGTTACGCATGGTCTTATAGACGTTATGGGTGGGCATACAAAAATATATATACCAAATTGGTATGGTTTCAAAAATATTTACCAATATGGTATGGTAACAAAAATATTTACAAAACTAGCATACTCTTTTTTTTTTAATTTCCAGCTTTTCCGTTATTTTTTTATTTCCAGCTTTTTCTTTATTTTTTTATTTCCAGCTTTTCTTTAATTATTTTTTTCCTAATTTTCAGCTTTTTTTTTCAAGTTTTTCCTTGCTTTTTTAAGATTTTTTTCCTGGATTTATAAAAAAATTTTGTTACATTTTTTAAATAAATAATATCAAATCATTATAAACAACACATTCTACCTATCTTAACGAACACCACAATCACTTAGATAACAAACTATTATAAACAACACATTATAACAATCTTAAATGAACACCACAATGGCTTACATACCAAATCATTAAAAAAAACACATTATAGCAATCTTAAATAAACACCACAATCAAATGATCAATTACACTGTTTTAAGATACAAAACTAACATCTTGTTGCCCAAAAAAATATAAAAAAAAGCAAGATTATCTTGAAGTAGTAATTAATATCTATCTGTAAAAAAAAGACAAAAATAAATAAGAGAAAGTCATAACAATGAAACATAAATATAATAAATTACGTTTGTTCTTATTTACCTTGCTTTAGATGGACATCGTTTCCAATTATGACCCTTTTGCTTACAAATTTCACAAAGGTAAGCATTCTTTCCCTCTTTGATATCCATTCCATTTCTTAGTCTTGTTGAATGAGGACGACCTTTTCTACTCCGTAGTTGTTCTAGATTTGGAAGCAATTTAGCTGACAATGATGGTGGGCAATATGCTTCATGAGGAAGCGCGAAAAATTCGGATGCCCAAGTAACACTTATCAACATATTGCCAACTATTCAAGGAGAGTTTGGCACATACACTCAAGACATGAGAACAAGGATATTTAAATGTTTCCCACTTACCACATGTGCAAGAATATTGTTCCAAATTAACGACTTGCACATTCTTTGAGTTATCAACTCAAATACATCTTTCTCTCGATTAAAAGATCTTAATGCATGTCCTCTTTAAGAAACAAGTATGTGGACCACTATACTTTGTGATCTCAAAATATCCACTACGTTTGCGTTTACTTGCGTGAAGTTTCCATTTGCAACCAAAGTGTGAATATAACTTGCATCTTATGGTCCAAATATTTGGACGTGTGTCAATGACTTGAAATTGGCTATGTGTTCTAATGTTGTGGATCTTGATAGCTGTAACAAGTTCTTCTTTATTCTTGAAAGAATCTTTTTCTAACTCTCCTGTAAAATCATTTTTACTCGTTGAATGTGTCAAAATCCAATTGTCATCACTAGCATATTTGTCCCCTCCATATGATATGTCAAAATCCAATTGCCATCTGATATGGCATTACTCGTATTAGATAATAGTAACTCATTGTTTCTTTCTTCTTCTACTACAACAGATTCATGATTTCTGCAAGCAATATCACAAACCAAATTATCATATATACAACTACTAGAAACATTAAGATAATAAAAAACAAATGGATATACTAGACGCCATCTCAATGTGTGCTATTGGTGCATTGTCTTCAACCTTTAAATATAGATCAAGAGTAGTTAGTTCTTGATGGATTAAGCACTTCAAACATGATGTCAATGTCGTCGTTGTCTTTGATAGGGAGAAGAACATATTTGATCACTTTTCCGATATCAACCGATGGATATCTACACATTACTTTTACTTGTTGCTTATCAATTGAAGTAGCATGATATAACCGATCCATTAAGTCATCAAATTCAACTCCATGGTTAACCTTTAGTGCCTTACTTGGAGATTTGTCATATGCAAAACCATCTTGACCATTATATGTTTTCCCATCCCAATGACAAAACAGTGTAACACAACTCATCTACCAAAATGAAGCAAGATTATTATTGAAACAAACCATTAAATTGATCAAACAATCAAGAACAGAACTTATATTCAGAGCCGTCTTAAAGGCCGGGCCACTTGGGCAACCGCCCTGGGTCCACAGCTAGAGGGGGCCCATCATCCATATATATATATATATATATATATATATATATATATATATATATATATATATATATATATATATATATGTATATATATATATATATAGGTAGAGTTATTGTAAGATGTGATTAATGGTAAGATGTGTAAGAGGGATTTTAGGCCATTAGATCATCATTAAAAGTCAAACAAATTTGACCAAAATTAACAATAAATTACCTACAACTAATAGATGCTTAAAGGGCAAATTAGGAAAAAATAAATCCTGAAGAACCGGCTCCATTTGTGGTGATTAGTCCACTATCTATACATAATACAATTGTTGAATAATGTTTATTCACGTACGGACTTTATAAAGAAATCGATTCAACATAGTTAAATTAGAATTCGATGCATACAAACATTGATTATAATTCATCATTTAGTCACGATTTTATAAATATACGGAGTGCAGAAATACAATACAACTATCAAAACAAGAACAAAAACTTGATGCTAATCGATGACTATGGTCCAAAATTAAACCAGATCGATCACGTCCTTTGTTACCTTATTCACCAAAAGATCATATTCTTGTATGCAAGTTTCAGCAAAACAAGATAAAAATTAATGCCCAGTATATCTCATGCACAAAACATTACACAAACAAGAATATATATATAAGAAATATAAACAAAACAGATCGAAAATCATAAACAGTTTTCTTGATGTACAAAACATTTTTATAATAAAACTTCAAGAAAAAAATTAAATGAAGATTGCTTCAGCAATTAATCATCATTCTTGATGAACAAAGTACCATCGATTCTGCAATATTCATCCTTTTCATATATACCATCATCATCGGTGATCGTCAATCGTCATCTCGTATATTCAGCAACGCATATACCAAGGATTCTCCATCGACCCCAAGGTGAAATGACGGTATATGGTTACGAATAGGTACGGGGGAAGCTTGAGGGTGGTAACGGACCGATGTATCTTAATCGCCGGGGAATGGCGATTTCATAGTAGGTCGACACAAGAGTGATCAACGATTGTTAAAGGAGGCGAGAGAATTAAATGAGGCAAGAGATATCATGGATGACGGCTGACGGGTGGATGGGAATTAGGTTTGCAACGGTGAAGTCGGTTTAGCAGCCTTGCCATTTTCAAATTTGGGAGGCAGCATGAAATAAGGAGGCGAGAGAAATAAGGATTTAAAATACCTAAAATGTCCTTTTTCAATTAATGACATGTGTCATTACCAACTTACATCTTACACATCTTATATTAGTTTGCATCTTATTTGATCTCAAACATATATATAGGGTAAGGTTATTGTAAGATGTGAATTAGTGTAAGATGTGTAAGATGGATTATTGACCATTGGATCTTCATCAAATGTCAAAAAGATTTGGTCAAAATTAATTATAATAACTGGAAATATAACGGTGATTAAGGGCAAATTAGGAAAATACAAATGCTAAAGAGCCGTAATTTTTGGTGATCAGCTCTAAATTCAATATTGATTACATAAAGTTTCAAAACTGATTACATGGATCGATGAATAATTCAATAAATAAACATAAATAAGAAAAATGATTCACCTTCGCTGATTAGAAATTTGCAAACAAAAATTGATGATTCATCATTCATCCTCATTTTCTCATAAGAAAATACACACAGACAGTCAGACACAATACTACTCACAAAAAACAACATGATGCTTGATGACTATGGTCCAAAATCAAACAAAAATTGATAAACAAACAAATAAACTAGATCATAAACGGATATATTGCTGTGAGCGACGACAAGACCGATATCTTCTTACCGAGTCGCTCCACCACCGTCTCTGTAAAAAATAAAAAAATAAAATCCTTTTGATGAATACTAAAGATTGATAAAAATTTAAATATGATCTCTTATTATTTTCACTTCACAAAACCCACAAATCTCATGAAAAATGATGCACAAACCTACTAAAAAATGTGATGAATATTACCTGATGCATAAACTAACTTAAAATTAATACAGAAGAATGCTAAGATTAAACAATATGATACAAAATGATGAAGATAATAAATAAAAATTAAAAAAACCCAAATCTAAAACAATACATAGAGCGATGAACTAAATTGATGAACATATCATACAATACTAGACTAGTTATAAACTAAACTGTTAAAACCCAGATGAAACTTGTGTGATTTAACCTGAAATACATATTTTTTATTCTTCACCTAAATCAACTTTAGAGATCTGTAAACAAGATGATGAAATGATGAAAATTTTTAAAGAAACCTTCTTCCTCAAAATCGCCTATGTTGATGAAAAGCCTCTTCACATCTGATGTCGATGTACGGACGAGTGTGGTGTTTGGATGCTCTGCGTGTAACGATCCAGTGGCGGTTGATCGAAGATCACGGTATCAGATGCGGCGGTGGTAGGCAGGCTGAGATCGTGGCGTATTTTTCGATGAGTAAGCTACGATGGGTAGGGTCGGAGATGGTTGCCTTCAGGGGAGGTCGACGAAGACAACATGGAATATATAATTGCAGTAGAGGGGTGTGTAGTAACAAGGCGGTGATGAAGGCAACATACCCGCGGTGGTCGACGGAGAAGACAACCTCGACGGTGACAACTACTAGGGCAGAGGGTACTGCCGATGAAAATGAGATGGGGAGTCGGTGATGAATGGATCTCAATCTCTTGCATATGAGGCGGCTTTGAAAAATAAGGAGGAGCACATTAGGGCTAGAAATCGTGAATTCAAAAAGAAGGGGTAGTATGGAGGCATTAATTGAGGGGAGAGAGAAGATTGTACAACGACTATAATACCCCTTAACCAATTATGACACGTGTCACTCATAAATTACATCTTACACATCTTATATAAAAACACATCTTATTTGATCCTAACTCTCTCTCTCTCTCTCTCTCTCTCTATATATATATATATATATATATATATATATATATATATATATATATTCTGTAACCCAGTTTAATTATAAACTTATTTACATACAACTGTGGCAGGGCCGTCTTAAGAGCTTTGGTACGTTTTTTATTTTTAATTCTTAGTTTTAGCTTATTGTTGATTTGTTGCTTGTTTTGCAGTTTTAATAATGAATTGTATTTGAATCCTTTATTCTTGATTTCTTGCAGAATTGAAAACTAAGGGTAGGAAACCTTTAAGAATTAGGGCTTCGTAAGTTAAATTTGCTCAAAATCCTCAAATAAACATGTGTAATCTTTCCTTAAATCTTGAAATCTTGTTTAGGTTATTGATTGGTTTGTTTACTAGTTACAATTACTTGATAGTTAATTGGTTAATAGTTGCTTGAAATCTTGAATTACTTGATATCAGAGTTTACTTGAAATCTTGAATAGTTGATTTGCTTATTTGTTTGAATAGTTGAATTGCTTGACAACTAGTTCATTACTTCATTAGCTAATTTACATCATTAATCATGTGAAGAAACTAAACGTCGTGTTATTAGGAAAAAACAATATGACGAAACTAATTGTGAAGATCAAACACATTCAATAGAAGAATCCTTTAGAGTCGAGTATTTCTGACAATTAATTCATTGAATAATATATTTGATCAATTAAAAATATTTGAAAGTATTTTTGGATTTTTATACAATTCAAATAAATTAAAATCATTGGATGATATTAAACTTCAAATTGTTGTGCTAAGTTTTCATCAACATCTTCTCACAACATTGTCTATGATGTGGATTCAAATTATCTTTTTCCCGAACTAAAAGTGTTGCAAATGACTTTACCAACTATAAAAATGTCGGCGGTTGAAATATTGGAGTTTGTTAAAGCTGCAGATTGTTATCCAAATGTTTTAATTGCGTATAGAATATAGTTAACTGTACCCGTAACTGTAGCATTCGCTGAGAGAAGTTTTTCAAAACTTAAATTACTAAAAAATTATTTGAGGTCTTCTTGGTCTCAAGAAAGACTTAATGGTTTAGCCATTTTATGTAAAGAGAAGGATATGTTAGAAAATATTGATCTTGAAACTGTTATTAATGATTTTGCATTAAAAAAAGCTCGACGAAACATATTTTTATGAAGTTTTTTTACAAGGTGATGGACTCTAATGGTGTAAGCCAAAGTTTAATCTCACTTTGGGTCAAGCGATATATGGCACGTGGAGTTTTGTTGAGAATGAAAGAGGCTTTTAAATGGAAATGGTAGCAGATATAGACTTGGAAGAAATCATAAATGGAGATAATGATGGAACATGTCAAAGTTTAAATTTGTGACTTAATTCTTGAAAGATAATTCAAGCAGGCACATAAGTTTGTGGTCCACATAATATCCAAGGTTGAGCTCAAGTGTGTAGTGACCATTGCAAATTATGATATATGAGATGTACTATAGCTAGCGACTAATGTTTGTTGTGCCAATGGTTATTAAAATCTGGAAGAGAATGTGTCATTTATTCTTACGATTACTGTTAGAAACTGTAACCGGATTTCTTCTACAATCGTGTGAATCACTTTTCAAATTCGATATTTCGACCCTATGTGCCTGGTATCACGAAATCAGAATTGGGATAATTGTAAAAGCAACAATCTTGATTTTGGCAGAAATCAAGATCAAGACCCAGAGAGAAGAAGATGTATTTCGAATTCTGTGTGTTCCAAAACTGTTCCCGAACCTCATTTCAAAGTTCAAAAACGGGAGTTACAAAGTTATAGAGTTTACAATAGTGCCACAGGAAAATCAAGAATTTTCCATATCAAACCCTATACTTATATAATTTCAGGCCGGGGCGTTGCCCCGCACCCCGCTAGGGGCTCTGCCCCTAGGACCCCCGTTTTGCGTTCAGGGGGCTTCGCCCCCTAAACATTACCGGGACAAGCTTAGACTAAAACAAGTGTGTACTCCACACTCTCCATACTTGTTTTAGAACAAAGTTCAATCCCCTTGAAACACACGTATAAAATTCATTACACTAAATGAAACCGGTGACACTAAAATCACCAACAATCCTCCCCCATTTTAGTGTAACCTTGAGATTATACAAAACAATCCAAAACACACCCAAACTTGTACATAAATGAAAATGTCGATTCGATTGAATTTCCATATTAGTATTTTACACATTTCAAATATTCGAGAATCGGGGTGTCCTAAGGACTGAACCCGTCAACCCATTTGAATATGTTAGTGCAATCAAAAGATTAATATTTGGTTTTGATGATGCAATTTTAAATAATATTATTATGATAAAAAATATATATCCAAGTTAATATGAAAATAGTAAGTTTGGAAAAATAATAAAATATATCTGTTGATTAAAGATCAAAGTATAAAAATATATACTTGTGTGTTCATAAAAAGGAACTTGGGGGTTGTAATAAAATATGACAATATAAATTTTAAAGATACAATTTATTCTAAATTGTCATTTTTATTAACACATAATTTTTCACTTATAAACATGTTCCATAATGCGTCAAAATAATATATGTCCATGGAACAAAGTTTTTATAACTTCTTGCCAACAAATTTGAATAAACATAATTTTACAAATTGGCAAAAGTGAAAATATGTATTTTAGAATACAAGATAAATATCATTAAGAGGTATTATTATACTGTGTTTACAAATAATTGGTGAAGGAATATCTTGGGAGATCTTGCAAAGTACATAAAAGTACTTAGGTGTCATCCTCCAAATTGACATGTGCCTAATTCATTTAAAAGTCAGTCCAAATACACAGTGTAACGATATTTATTTTGGTATTTATTTATTCTAAAATACCAGTTTAAAAGAGGAAGTCGTAAAACATAGAAAATAATTTTAAACGACTCGAGATGACGACATCTGTGGCCACGGTCGAGCACCACGGTCGACCGTGGGGATCGACCGTCTGGCCAGCAGATGTCCCCACCTCTCCTCTCTCTTCCTCTATAAATACAACCCCGTAAACAACCAAAATTCAACTTTTGCCAATCTGAAATTTTCTCCTTCTACACACTTTCATATCTTGATATTTCATTGTCAAATATATACATTTGAGTATGGTGATTCTTGAAGTTGTACTCTTCATTTGTAAGAGTTATACAACACTTCAAGATCAAGCAAAAGGGAAGCAAGAAAAATACATTGAGTGATATACACTTGAGTGAAATCGATTTTTTTTCTTGTATTGAGAGGTTAGTGTTTAAAAAACCATTGTTGGTGTTTTGTTGTTCTTAGTGAAGTGTTCTTGAGAGAAGAACACTTTGAGTGTTTTGGTGGGTTTGACTATTCCCCATTTAGTTTTGGGTTTTGGTTAGTGTTCTTGAGGTTCTTGGTGAAGAACTTGGTGATTCTTCTTAGTTAAGAAGAAAGTGTTCTTGGTGAAGAACAAGGTGGTGGATCTAGTATAGATCTTTGGTGGTTATCATCTACCCATAAAGGTGATTGTATTACGGTGATCTCTTCCGGGTTAAGAGATTGTTGCAAGTGTTGCTAGTGGAAACCTTGACGGAGGTCAAGGCGTGGATGTAGGTTGGAGTTCAACCGAACCACGTAAAAATCTTGGTGTTCATCTTCTAAACCCTTAACTCTTTAAATTTCTGCATCTGCATTTGCATATTTAATTTTCGCAAGCATATTTACATTTCTTGCATTTTTACATTCCTGCACTTTATTTCTTATTTCTTTTATTTATTTATTTCTGTCATTTAAATTTCTGTCTTACTATATATATATATATATATATATATATATATATATATATATATATATATATATTTACTTATAATAAATATAAATAAAAACACTTTTATATATATATATATATATATATATTTATATATATACATCTGGTACTTACAATCAAGATATATATATATATATATATATATATATATATATATATAAATAAATATTACTATATATACGTATTTATATATTTTCTGCATTTTACATTTCACGCATCTTATATATATATATCTGGTACAATCATCAAGATATATATATATATATATATATATATAAGCACTACTATATATATTTATATATTTTAAGCATCTTTTATTTCTGTATATTTTATTTCAAGTCATATATCTATTATTTTTTATCTACTAACGTTTGTTTCTCTTGTGTCCCATATTTAATCATTTAATTTAAATTAATCGAAAAAGAGGTCATAGAAACTATTCAACCCCCCTTCTAGTTTCTACAGAATACATGAAGATAAAATACATACAAGTTTATAATTCTCATCTAGTCATACTATCCTGACACAATTATTAAGCCGTGTGTCCTAATCCTCTCATGATTGTATAAAGGTCAAGTCCACAACATTTTGAAGCACGGCTACACTTCACAATCACATAGGTAATTCCTTCCCAACATGTACTAAAATACATCTTTAAAGGAATTATTAAGAAGTTAACCTTCAACCGTACTTTCTACAAAACCGAACACATACCTGGGATGACTTATAATGTGTTCCAATCCATAAGTGTGAGCTTTCCGCATTGAATTCAACTTCTAACGTCATATTAGAAGGGAATTGGGTATCTCACCATTATAGATTTAAATGGACTTTAATCCCATCCCTATCACCGACGTGTGCACTAAGTCCCGCGCCAAACTTTTAGTAAGATGGTCCGCCAAATTTTGTTGCGATTTTATGAACTCCACTAAAATAACACCATTCATGATTAATTCTCTAATCATGCTATGTCTAACACCTAAGTGTCCACCAAAATAACACCATTCGTTTACTAGTTTCGAAAGCTCGATCACATGGGAGAGAAATCTCCGGATCGTGCTTAGGCACGAGAGAAAGTGGTATGTCCTAGAACAACATCTAGGAAATCCTTCTGCCAGCAACGCTAGGGCAGACGTCAGGGAGGCTTTTCAGAAGCGCTCCAATGACGCCCTAGACGTCAGATGCCTTATGCTCGAAACTATGAGTCCAGAGTTGCAGTCGAGCATGATGGAGACTCCTGCTTATGACATGATCCACCAGCTGAGGGACATGTTCCAGGAGCAAGCTCGCACAGAGCGTTATGATGCCACAAGGGCATTTAACTCGTGCAAGATGGCTAAGGGGACCTCGGTCAGTAACCACGTCATGAAAATGAAAGGTTACATGGACCACCTAGAGAGACTTGGGTACCCAGTTCCGTTGCAGCTAGCAACGGATACGATACTCAACTCGTTGTCGGATGACTATAAGCCTTTTATAGTCAACTACAATATGAACAACATGGAGAAATCCGTGGCTGAGTTGCACTCCATACTCAAGAATGCTGAGCAGAGTATCGGGACCAAGTCTAAGGATATTCTCATGGTGGGTCATGGCAGGCATAAGAAGAGGAAGGGGCGCAACGGAAGGGGAAAGGGCAAGGCCCAGCCCAGCCAGAGTGCACCCAGGGCTAATAACGACAACAAGGGCAAGAAGCCGAAACCGAACAAAGCAAGAACCGAGAATCGGTGCTTCAAGTGCGGTGAGGTCGGGCACTGGAAAAGAGATTGCCCGAAGGGTCACGAGGCAGGTGGCAAGGCTGGCACCTCAGGTATCGTGAAAACTGCTTCTTTGTCACTTTCCACTTGTAAAAGTTTTTTACGAGTATTCTAATATCTTGAAATCGTTTATTGCAGGAGGAGATGGAAAGTGATACGGCCCAGCATGAAGAGATCCCACGTGCAGCATACGGATATTATTAATATTTATATTTCCTAGTTTATTAAACTCTTTAAGTTTATTTGAATAATTTTTATTGTTTGTTTATGGATACTTTTGGTTTGAGTTTATGGAAATTATAATTATTTGGTTCATATCCGTGCACGTATTCTTATTTTATGAATCATGATTAGTCCAGTTGTGACTAAAAGAGTGCCAATAAGTCAAGTCTTGACTTGATTGGTGATTCATAATAATCTTATGCTATGATTTGTTGAAGTTATATAAATGTTGGCTCCATGTTTTCAAACGCTTAAATAAACAAGTGTTGTTTATAAAATTAGATACTTACTCTAATTTAACAAGTGTTTAAGTTATTTTGTGAAAAGTGAATGTTCAAAGTCTTGAACAAAATGAAATAATAGTGAAAAATAGTTTTTGATAAAACATTTAAGATAGTATAAAAATTATTATGGTAGTTACTATAATCAAGGAAGTTTTATACTAAATGTTTTTAGAAAGAATTTGAAATGCCTTCACAAAGTCTTTGTACTCATGGCAAGTTTAATGAAACCAATTTTTTTAATTAGAAAGATGGATATTTGAAGATCCAAGTTCTTGGTTTCATAAAACAAATTTCTTACAAAAACTAAGTTTTAAAACATGTGTTTAGAACACATGTTTTAGGCATGACTGTCAAGGATTGACTAAAGCCAAAAACGATGTTTTAAAGTAATGCACTTTTTCATTAAAGACAGTGGGAGCATCTGACTAATGTATTCATCAGAGTTAATAGTTGTTTAACCAGTATGATAAATACAAGTTTGAACTTTTAGAGTATATAATCGGATGATTTTAGAAGCTATCTAAAAACAGTAAGTTCTTGAGAAAGAACTAGTCCGAGGAATGCATGATTTATTGAGAGGTACTCAATAAAGACATCATTGCAAAATCTTAAGTCAAGTTATGACTTAAATAAAAAATTATACTCATTAAGTTCATTAAGTCGGCTTTATTAAATGTTGTTGGTTGGTCAACGTTAGAAATGATAAAATAGGATGTCCTTTAACATTCTTAGTAGTGATATTAGATTAGTGTTGACATACACAGGAAATCTAATCTCAAGTTTCTTACAAGTAGATGTAAGAAGGTTTATCATTTCAAAAGGATAATAAAATCCAGTATATCTACAAATGTAATTAAAGATTTAATTACAAGGAAGTTATTTTATAAAATCAGAAACTAAGAAGTTATTTTCCAGTTTCTCCAAGTTTAAGGAATTTTATGAAATAAGTAAGTCTAGAATTGCTCTTAGGTTGCAAGAACGATTTCTAGCAAAACCAAGAAAGAGTACTTCAGGGTACCAGTCTTGAGTTTTAGGTTTATAATCATATTATTTTTCTTTGTAATCTGTGATAAGTTACAATGCAAAATAATAAGTAATTCAGATAAACACCGTGAATCGAGTCAGTGAAATGGTAGAAATTATGCACCTTTATTCCAGGGAGGAATATGGAAAGGTGTAGAAATTAGTTTCATTGTTCTTCACAAATTTTGTATGTTTTGGTTTATCCAGGAATAAACTAGGTTTATTCAAAATATTATCCGTGACTACTTATCGTGGTGGGAACTATGATAGGGCTATAAAGTCATCGTAATTTTGGGGTAGATTCGAAAGTATTTCGAATATAGCCGCAAAAGGTTTTGCGGACCAAAATTGACGGATATTCGTTAGGGTTACGAATATTGGATTGACACACTATGAAAAATACTTCGTGGATTCATGTCAAAAGTATTTATCACATAGGTTATCCTTAAGCCTGAGGTATTTGGTTTGGGATGCGGTAACTGTTGTCTTCTTAGCTCGCTTTAACGCCACACCGTAACAGGGTAGTCATAAGGGGCGTGTCTAGATTCAGTGGGAGCCGTATTTCCAAATGCAAATATGCAAGATGGTAATTGTAACTTCTTTTTAGAAGAGATATTTCCGGGCCCCTTGACTGATTAGAGAAACTGGTAAGTGCACGGCCGTGCCCAAACGAACTGATTTGTTCTTTGTTGTTTATCACGCAGTTTCGAAATCAAGTATGTTATGAACAAATTTTGAGTCTCTGAGTTGACCTTCTCCATGCTCATGCTCAAAAATGAAATATCGCGCTGCAAGGGACAAACCTATATGTATGCAAGTTTGTATATATAAAACGTACCCATTCATAAACAGGGAGTTTATGATAGTTTAGTTTATAAACAGTTAGTTTATAACAGGTTACTTCTAAGCAGGTTGCTTATGGAATTTTATCACAAGTTACTTTGGGGTATAAGAGTTCTTATAACCTGGTTACCCTAAGTGTCTGGCTAGGGACCTCCTTAGGCTAACAATGTGCAGTAACTATTACTTATCTTGCACAAGTGGGAGTCTGTTGGATTATGTGCAGAGATAATTAATGGGCACATTGTATCCAATGTTATAAGAGACTAAAGGGTCACACTGCTACACACCCAATACGGAACAGTTGGATTTCACCATTAATCTGTGTGGAAATAATTAATCAGTTAGTTTAATTATTAAAGAGAAAGAAGAAATAATTAATCAGTTAGATTAATTATTAAAGAGATAAACGAATAATTAATCAGTAGTATTAATTATTGAAAAGAGAGATATAAATAATTAATCAGTTTGTATTAATTATTAAAAGGAATAAATAATAAATAGTTATTATTTAAAAGGAATTAAATATTAAATTTTAATATTTAACGGACCAGTTAATTAATTAACTAGTAAAGTCCAGGGGTCAAAGTGAAGAGATTGAAAGTTTAATTAAAACCAGTGGACTTTTAATTAAACGAGCTTAGGTTCATTCTAATCCTTATATATATATCCTTAAGGCTTAAGGATTAAGACATAAGAGACAAGGATTAAAAGTTTAACCTAGCCACCACTCTCCTTCCCCTCTCCCTCTCGTCGCATCACTCTCTCGGCTCTCTCCTCTCTTCACCGAAATCGAAAGGCAAAACATTTAGGTGTTTTGCGATTTGGTGGTCAACGAAGAAGCATACACACATACATTCTCGGTTTCGAGAACTGTTGAAGGCTTGGTGATCCAGGAGCGGTCTAGCAGCCAGTTCCAAAGGAGGTGCAGTAGTGGTGGACTACTTTAGCAATCCTAAAGGTTTTGATCAGGTATATTATTATAACCTTATTCTGTGGATTGTTTTGCAAAAAACTATGTTTGATCATTAGATTAAAGATCCTAACCCTTTTTGAGGTTTAGAGGGTTGTGTTCAATCCAGTTCTGCTTTTAGGATTGAACTAGTAGAATCAAACCCAGGTTTGACCAGTTTGAGTCATAAGATGGTTTGGTCATGTTATAAAAACCCTTCACTTTTATTTATTTATTTCTGTCATTTAAATTTTTGTCTTACTATATATATTAATATATATATTTATCTGGTATACCCATCAAGATTAATATATATATATATATATATATATATATTTACTTATAATAAATATAAATATAAACACTTATATATATATACATCTGGTACTTACAATCAAGATATATATATATATATATATATATATATATATATATATATATATATATATATATATATATATATATATAAATATTACTATATATACGTATTTATATATACTTTCTGCATTTTACATTTCACGCATTATATATATATATATATATATATATATATATATATATATATATATATATATATATATATATATATATATATATATATCTGGTACATTCATCAAGATATATATATATATATATATATATATATATCTGGTACATTCATCAAGATATATATATATATATATATAAGCACTGCTATATATATTTATATATTTTAAGCATCTTTTATTTCTGTATATTTTCTTTCAAGTCATATATCTATTATTTTATATCTACTAACGTTTGTTTCTCTTGTGTCCCATATTTAATCATTTAATTTAAATTAATCGAAAAAGTGGTCATAGAAACTATTCAACCCCCTTCTAGTTTCTACAATTGGTATCAGAGCAAGTTGCTCAACAATTTGCTCAAAAAGTTTTTTTAAATTTTTTTTTTATTATCTCTTATAACTTTTTTAAATTTTGAGTTGATCCATGGGTCAAGAAAACTATAAGGGATGTTTGGTTTCTAACTCACCTACTTTTGAGTCAAGTACATTTCAAATCTGGAAACTAAGGTTTGAAACGTATATCAAAGCCACTGATTATGATCTATGGCACATTATTGAAAATGAAGACTTTAAACCGATTGATGCAAAAAATCCAACTATCAAAGATATCTCTTTTCTTAAAAAGAATAGTGAAGCTAAGCTCTTACTCCACAAAGTTCTACCAAAAGCTGAATTTGGTAAAATATTTATGTGTATTAACGCAAAAGAAATTTGGGACAATATCGTTAAAGATCACATCAATTCTAAAATTATCTCGAATGATGAACCTAAAAAGGTAGTAAATTCAGAAGTCCTTGAGGATGATAACACACAGGAATTTCAAAATCTTTCTAAGTCCGAAAGAGAAGAAGTTCATCATCAGAGAGAGAAGAATGAAACGTGTCTTGTAATCAACAAGACAAAAGAGGCACAATCTGACTTATCTTACTATAATTGTAATTCTGAAGATGATGAGTTCAGAAGATTATATTATAAAATTGAAAAACTATGATTAAAAGCAAACAAGAAAAATGAATCTCTTGAATTGGAAGTTAAAAGACTTGAGAAATTAATAAGAGAAAACGTACAGCCGATTGGAAAAAGAAACTGCAATCGACCACGACCGACTATGAAACCAAATAGTAGAATAAAACCGTTTAACAACTTATCACAACCTAGTACATCTCAAACAGTTGACCCTCCCAGATCTAATTCTATTCTAGTTACAACACCTCAACAAATGAGCCAATTTTATGAACCTAGAAGAAATGGCTTAGGATACAATCCTACTCAACCCACTAACACATTTTATAAACAACAAACCAACATGACCAAGAAAAATTATAACTGGAATTACAACATACGACCCAATAGGAAATCTCATCACACCAGTTATAATAACCACATAAATAGAACCAAGATAAACCATCTTGATCAAAGATGGATAAACCATCATCATCCCCAAAATAGGAAGAACTTACCAAGGTTAAACTGGAACCACTTTCAGTATTTTCAACCACAATTTAGGACTCACCAACAACATAAACAATACCTTGGTCCCTACATATGGAATAAAATAGGATATTTCGATGCTAACAATCCTGGACCCATGAAAAATTGGGTACCAACGTTATCTACTGTTTAAAATCCTGACAGGATAGCAAACGACATCTACATTCACACGAATGGATTCTTGACAGTGGTTGCTCCAAACATATGACAGGAAAAAGAGAAATGTTCACATCATACTCTGAATACAATGAAGGTCAAGTAATTTTTGGTAGCAACGTAAAAGGAAATGTGATCGGAAGAGGTAACATTTCTCTCAAAAATATAACTATATCTAATGTGAATCATGTAGACAATCTCAAATTTAATTTATTAAGTATAGGACAACTATGTGATAATTCGTTAAAAGTTAAATTTACCAAAAATCAAAGTTTCGTAACAAGTAATGATAAATTACTAGTTAAAGGAGTACGGAAAAACGGAATTTATGTATATGAACCACATGATCCAGCTTCCATCCAAACATGTCTTATATGTCTAAATGATCAACATACTCTTTGGCACAAAAGATTAGGACATATCCCTATGGAAACAATTCAAAAGTTAAGTAAATTTGTCTTAGTAAGAGATCTACCGGTGTTAAAATTTGATACATGTATGTGTGATTCTTGTATAACAAATATGCCTATAGCTAAATCTAAATCAACAATACAATCATCAAAAATGCTAGAAAAATTATACATAGGATTATATGGTCCCTCTCCTATTAAAATCTATGGTGGTAACTCATACACTTTAATCATTATTGATGATTTTTCAAAATTTACATGGACACTATTCTTAGAATAAAAAATGGAAGCTTATAAAAAATTCAAGATTCTGGGAAAACAAATTCAAAATCAACTTGAAAAATCTATCATAACGATAGATACTAACCGAAGCAATGACTTTGAAAATAAAACCAAGTTTATCTCCTTTTTTAACAAAAACAATATTTCTCATAATTTCTCCGAGAGAAATAGCTGCCAAAATGAATTTATTGACAATAGATTTCAAAAATTGAGTAAGATGTGCAATGTCATGCTAAAAGAAAAGAGAATTCCTAAGAAATTCTGGTGTGAGGCTATAGCTACAGCCACTTACATTCTAAATAGAACATCTTCCAGATCATCTATAGGAAAAACCTCATATGAAATATATAAAGGCAGAAAACCCCCCTAAACCCTAAAACATTTTAGAATCTTTGGTAGCAAATGCTTTATTTTAAACAATAAGAAACATCTTACAAAATTTGAACCCAAGTCATATGAAGGAGTATTTCTGGGATATTCTCAAAATAGCAAAGCATATCGTGTATTAAACAAGAAAACCATAATCATTGAAGAATCTTTAAATGTCTCCTTTGACGAACTATTTGAAGAGAAATCTCTTTATAAAAATAATCAGAATATCCCTGATATACCTCATCACATTGACTCTCCACAAGCCACTGACATCACAAACTTTGATCCCAACACTCTTAAGACCGTGAAAGATCATCCAATAACTCAAATTATTGGAGACATAGAAGAAAGAAATACAAGATCTAAAACCACTCAAATGGGATCTATAGCCTTTGTATCAATTATAGAACCCAAGAACTTCAAAGAAGCTATAAAGGATGAAAATTGGGTTATGGCTATGCAAGAAGAATTAAATCAATTCACCCGTAATCAAGTTTGGGACTTAGTTCCAATACCTCTAAATCAAACTGTAATAGGAACTAAATGGGTGTTTAGAAACAAAGTAGATGAAAATGGGATGGTAACTAGAAATAAGGCTAGGCTTGTTGCTCAAGGGTACAATCAACAAGAATGTATTGATTACGATGAAACATTTGCTCCTGTTGCCCGACTTGAATCAATTAGAATTCTCTTAGCTATAGCATGTGCAGAAGATTTCAAACTCTATCAAATGGATGTAAAAAGTACTTTTTAAATGGGTTCATAAATGAAGAAGTGTATGTTGCACAACCACCAGGCTTTGAAGATTTTCATAAACCTAAACATGTGTATAAACTTAAAAAGGCACTGTGTGGTTTAAAAGAAGCACCTAGGGCATGGTATGATAGACTTAAAACCTTTCTTGTTGAAAATGACTATATAATGGGTAAAGTAGATAATACACTGTTTGTGAAAAAGAAATTAAATGACATTATATTAGTACAAATATATGTAGATGATATTATATTTGGATCCACTAATCAAACTCTATGTAATGAATTTTCAACGTTTATGAACAAAGAATTTGAAATGAGCATGATGGGAGAACTAAACTTTTTTCTAGGATTACAGATTAATCAAATGGTTGATGGCATCTTTATAAATCAATCTAAATATATCAAAGATATGTTGAAAAAGTTTGACTTTGAGAATATCAAGCCAATGGCTACTCCTATGGCCACTACTTGTGATCTATCCATTGATGAAAATGGAGAAGACTTTGATAGCACTAAATACGGAGGCATGATAGGTAGTTTACTATATCTAACTGCTAGTAGGCCAGACATTATGTTCAATGTTTGTAAATGTGCCCGCTTTCAAGAAAGACCAAAATTGTCTCATCTAGAAGCAGTAAAAAGAATCTTCAGATATATAAAAGGAACCATAAATCTTGGTATTTGGTATCCCAAATTTGGTGGTTTTGATATTACTTGTTACTCTGACTCTGATCTTGGAGGATGCTTGGTTGATAGAAAAAGCACTAGTGGAGTATGTGCTTTTGTGGGTCATTGTTTAACTTCTTGGTTCTCCAAGAAACAAACCTCGATTGCTCTATCAACAACAGAAGCTGAGTATGTTGCAGCTGCTAGAGCATGTGCTCAAGCACTATGGATGCAACAAGCATTAATGGATTTCGAGGTAACACTATCAGAAATTCCCATAATGTGTGATAATACTAGTACTATCAATCTTAGTAAAAATCTTGTCTTACATTCTCGTACCAAACATATAGAACTCAGATATCACTTTCTAAGAGACAATGTACAAAAAGGAAATATGACTATTGACAAAGTAGATTCCTCTCAAAATATAGCTGACATATTCACTAAACCACTCAAAAGAGAAACATTTGAATATTTAAGGATAGGTCTAGGAATGATGGAATTAAATATCTGAAAATAGACAGACAAAATTCCAGATAAAACAATAAAAAATATATATGTGTATAAATGATCCCATGGCTGCTCACGGTCGACCGTGAGTGCGACCGTAAAAGTACAAACCTGCAGAAAACAACAATTTTCTGCAACCCACTTTATTGATTTTCAGATTTTGTGTCTTTCCCATAGCAAATCTGGAGTTTTGGCAGCAAAATATTTCCTAGACTACCTTAAACATCAATTCACTACATAGGATAATGATGAAGACTTGCTCCTTTTAATCTAATATCTTCTACTCTAATCCTCACAATCTTTCTAACCTTCAAAATTTCCTGCACAACTCTTTCCTCTATTCCAAGAAAAACTCTTCTCTTCAAAAAAAATGGAAGATACCATAGTTAGATCCAATTCAAAAGGTAAGAGAAAGACTTCAAACTCTCCTCCTTCCATCAACTTTCATCCCTCTACCATATCTACCTTTGTCAAAAATCAAATGTTACTAAAAGATAGATCAATTCTTGGAGGAAGAAGCATCATTGATGAAGACCTTGGGCCTTTTAGTGTTCATAATCTTTTTCATCACATGGGTTGGGATGTTTTTCTTGACTTCTCAAATCCAATCCTTTCTGATCATGTAAGGGAATTTTATGCTGGTTTTGAATTTGATGGTCAAAACAACATTTTCATCACCATATACAAAAGGCAAAGCAACCTAAATGTTGCTAGATTTGGTGAATGTTTAGGAGTACAAAACCAAGGTATCAAGTTTTATTCAAATGACTTTTCACTTGAATCTTTTCAAGTTATTAATCTTGATCCAAAACTAGTCATTCTTACCATTTGTAAGCCAGGAACAATCATAGACTCACCATTTCCTCTTATTTCAAACCTCTTACCTGATTGTCTTGTATGGGCAAAAATTGCCTATTCAAATATCCTTATGAAAAAGATAAGGGGTGAAAAAATTCATACAAATGTCTCCTTGATTCTATTTTGCTTAAAAACTCACACTCCTCTTGACTTAGGATATATGATTGCTCATCGGATGAGCAACATACCACAACAACCGGAGCAACTTCTTCTTATGGAGGATTGCTTTCCAAAAATTTTAAGTTCTTAGACCTTCCTACCTCCAAGATTGAGCTCAACACTTCCATACCCATTTGTTACCAAACTCTTGTGAACTTGAAATTAGCTGAACCAAAGAAGAAGAAAAGGCAACAAGAACCTTCCACTCATGACAACATCCATTCAACAAACATGGAAGTTGATAAGATTTCTCATGTTGGATCTTGCTCTAGGGGAGATACATTGCTAATCACAAAGGATGAGTTCA
Organism: Pulicaria dysenterica; assembly: GCA_947179395.2. Taxonomy (NCBI): domain Eukaryota; kingdom Viridiplantae; phylum Streptophyta; class Magnoliopsida; order Asterales; family Asteraceae; genus Pulicaria; species Pulicaria dysenterica. Next base: position 38,117,159 of record OX359296.1, on the reverse strand, counting down.
CCTCTCTAAAAAAGGAGGTTGCCAAAAACAACTCTTTGCTCACCAAGATCTTCCTATATTTTCAAGAGAAAATGGGATGTTCTTGTAAAGCCTCTACAAATGTCATTGTGTCAAAACATAGGAGATCCATTTGAGTAGCTTTTATTTTAAGTATTGTCCTTTGCATCCTTGTGTAAGGTAATTTCATGGAATGATTCAATAAAGTAATTTAGGACTTGTTGTGTTCAAATACATGTGATTCTTATGAAATTTCTATGTATTACAATCTGTTAAAAATGCAAAAATTTCGAACTAACAAGATCACGGTCGACCACGACTGCACAACTGCAACTGTGGGTTTTTATGGTGTCTGCTGGCCGCGACCACGGCTGACCACGGTCGACCGTGGTCTGCCAGTTCTGCGTATTATCCGCAGTTGTTCTAATTTCTACTACTTTTGTTCATATATGTTCATCAACAGTTAAATTTTTAATTTTAAAAATTTATTACATGTGTACTAATCTAATGTGCCATAAGAACTCAACATTTAGACAATATTACACACTTGGATGGATACTAAATCAAATGGTTAAATACATGTTATATACCAGTTCGTTCATATATTAATATCTTGAAAAATATTAAAGCTCAACCAATTCATGGTTGATTGCCAAATTTATCCAAACACACTTTACTAACCCAATTCAACATGAATTGGAATATTTGTGTTGTTGTTATTAAATTATTGATAGGTACACTCACATGAGATGATGTCACGCCTATCTCTAACAACCCTACAAGGTGGATACTCAAAAAGGGAGATGCTCCATTAAACCACTATTGAAATAATAGTATTAAAGGTTTATTCAAAAGTACAAGGCATAAAGGGGAGCTATAATTAAGAAAATAAGGGGGAGGTATTAATTAAAAAAAAGGAGAGAGCTATTATTAGTAAAATAAAGGGGAGCAATGATTAAGACAAAAAGGGGGAGCTATAATTTCTTAAAAGAAAAAGGAAATCATGATTATTTAAATCAGAGGGAGCCACTATTAAGAAAATAAGGGGGAGCTAACTCAATTTGAGAAACTCATAAGGACTGATGATATAAGGTGACTAGCATCACGAGAAACAGAATCAGGATCCTGTTTCTAACTTTGCAATCATCTTTATGACTAACATTTATACCTCTGTTCAAAATTTGAAAACTTTATCTTGAGCAAATCTTAATGCAATCAAGCCAAGCTTAAAGGGACGTCTCACTTGAAGATACAAAAAAAAGGGGGATCAAACCTTTTTTATGATGCCAAAGGGGGAGAAGAATCCAAGTGAAGACTAAACAGAAGAGGGTACAACTAATAAAAATAAGTGAACAAATTTCAAGAAGACCTGATCTGAAGATTCAAACATAAAGACATAAGCTCATCATCAAAGGTCAATTTCTTGAAACATCACACTTATTATTTCTCCTTAACATATTATGGAATTATTAACTTGGATTAAATAAAAATTGTCATCATAAAAAAGAGGGAGATTGTTAGTGCAATCAAAAGATTAATATTTAATATATCTGGTTTTGATGATGTAATTTTAAATAATATTATGATGATAAAAAAATATATATCCAAGTTAATATGAAAATAGTAAGTTTGGAAAAATAATAAAATATATCTGTTGATGAAAGATCAAAGTATAAAAATATATACTTGTGTGTTCATGAAAAGGAACTTGGGGGTTGTAATAAAATATGACAATATAAATTTTAAAGATACAATTTATTCTAAATTGTCATTTTTATTAACACATAATTTTTCACTTATAAACATGTTCCATAATGCGTCAAAATAATATCTGTTCATGGAACAAAGTTTTTATAACTTCTTGCCAACAAATTTGAATAAACATAATTTTACAAATTGGCAAAAGTGAAAATATGTATTTTAGAATACAAGATAAATATCCTTAAGAGGTATTATTATACTGTGTTTACAAATGATTGGTGAAGGAATATCTTGGGAGATCTTGCAAAGTACGTACTTAGGTGTCGTCCTCCAAATTGACATGTGCCTAATTCATTTAAAAGCCAGTCCAAATACACAGTGTAACGATATTTATTTTGGTATTTATTTATTCTAAAATACCAGTTTAAAAGAGGAAGTCGTAAAACATAGAAAATAATTTTAAACGACTCGAGATGACGACATCTGTGGCCACGGTCGAGCACCACGGTCGACTGTGGGGATCGACCGTCCGGCCAGCAGATGTCCCCACCTCTCCTCTCTCTTCCTCTATAAATACAACCCCATAAACAACCAAAATTCACCTTTTGCCAATCTGAAATTCTCTCCTTCTACACACTTTCATATCTTGATCTTTCATTTTCAAATATATACATTTGAGTGTGGTGATTCTTGAAGTTGTGTTCTTCATTTGTAAGAGTTATACAACACTTCAAGATCAATCAAAAGGGAAGCAAGAAAAATACATTGAGTGATATACACTTGAGTGAAATCGATTTTTTTCTTGTATTGAGAGGTTAGTGTTTAAACACCATTGTTGGTGTTTTGTTGTTCTTAGTGAAGTATTCTTGAGAGAAGAACACTTTGAGTGTTTTGGTGGGTTTGACTATTCCCCACTTAGTTTTGGGTTTTGGTTAGTGTTCTTGAGGTTCTTGGTGAAGAACTTGGTGATTCTTGTAACACCGGGTTTTTCACAATAAAATCAGTGTTTATTTAAGCTTTAAATTACATAAATCAAAGGATTACAGTGGAAGATGAATCACGGTTATAAAAATATAAAGTATTGTAATCCGATTTGGATAATATAAATATCAAATACCAAGTCTCAAACGAACCGGTGCTACCATACTATCAACAGACCATCGCATCAAAGTAAAACAACAGCAAAGTGTTCCAAAAGAAGTTGCTACAATTACCCATAAGCACCCGCCTCACCAGGCTGCCTAATCTTTACCTGTGAAAAGGGTAAATCATGAACCGGTTAGCTACACTAGCTAGTGAGTACAGATTACACATAAGTAACAATAAGCATGCAGTCAACAACCAGGAAAGCACACAAGGCTATCCTACCTCATTGTGGTGCGCCAATCATGTCAGCAGGAATAGTATCTTGTAGGGTAGCTAGCCCGACTCAACAATCCTGTCTGGGGGATCAGCCACAACCAATTGTACCAGTGGGGAGTCCACATGGTACACTTTATCTATCATGTTGGTTCGCAAGGAACCTCAATATTAGGGAACGGCGGCCTGTAGCGCCTAAAACCCACGTGTATACTCGTGAGTACCGTTAAATTCTTATCGTCCCTCAGGAACCTGAGAACCCCAGCCAGATACTAACACCCATCTACCTGACTGACCCTACTCTTGGTGGAAACTGTTATACAGTCCCAAATGTCCGGACATAACAACAAATACACATATCTTTTATGTATCTTTCATGCGCGCATATAATCACAACAATTAATATCTTTCATGTTGATAAACAACATATGAATATCATTCTATTATGGCACCGGTTAATATCAAACATACAAACATCGTTCTATCATAGCATACCATTACCACATAGTGTCTGTCATACGTATTCTCTTTCTTTCATAACAAGCATACGTATATATAATTCTATCGTGTCTTACTGTATATCTCTATCATGGTCTGCGTTGTCTTTCTTAGGCACACTGCATAATTCTATCATATTATACTTCGTCTTTCATGCAACGTACACCAATCATATATCAACAAATACAACGGACAGCTTACCTACTGAGACTCATGGAAACCGGTACTCACCTCGAGTTTACAGAAGACAGAACTGAATTCGAGAATCCTCAATAATTCCCAGAGTCGTCTGAATCACCTAATACCATAAATACAACTTAAACACCATTTGGCTTACACTACAGATGACTGTACGAACAATGAGTTCAACAAAAGATCAACATAGCTTCTGACAACCTCCTACGGCCGCAGAAACATACTCCTACGCCCGCAGGAATCCACCTCTATGGCCGTGAAGTACATTCTTTACGCCCGTAGAGAATCTATGTCCTACGGCCGTAGGGACACTCCCTACGCCAATGAGATGCATCTTCTACGGCCGTAGGTTATGTACCTACGCCCGTAGGCATGTGTCCTTCACCCGTAGGTGGTACTTCCTTTAAAACACACTCATACGGCCGTAGTAACCAATTTCTACGACCGCATGACCAACAACACACCCCCTACGGCCGTAGGGACTTTCCCCTACGCCCGTAGGAACCTCGGTTCCAGTGACCTTCGACTCTGTTCTACGACAGCACCCGTTTTCGGGTTTTTAACCCACAAATCAACTCGTTTTCTACAATCAATTGATACTACTAAATAGCTAACATCCATATGAAGCTATTGACATGATTTAGACTCAAAACCGACATCTAAACACATCAAAATCGACTCAAAACGGGTTTTCACCATTTAAACCCCCAAACCGAGTTTTAATCAAGAAATCTTACCAAGAGATGATGAACCGGCTTAATAGGAACTATATACGACGTGAATCCAACCTCCAATCTCTATTTCTTGATCAAAATCCGAAATCTCCAAGTATATGTGTGTGTATATGCATTCGTATGTATATGTGTGTGTTTGTGTGTGTTTTTGGTGAAACAGGGGGTTAAATCCCCCTTCCCCCCTCTCTAACCGACTTAAACAAATAATACCCCACCCGGGTATTTTGTTCTCCTATTCAACTTAGAACACAACTTAAGTTTATCCGTTTCGACTAACGGATATATATTTGGAACCATTATCTAAGACCATTCAATAAAACCCACATCTATTCTATTCCTGACACTTATCATAATATCACTCTTTTATCTACAATTAACACCAATTAACACCAGTTCATATTTAAAACACCAATCATCGTTTAGAACACCATTTGACAACATATATATACTTTAATTAACAACAAAATGCCAGTTAAAGTCAACGTACAACTTTTAAAGCTACACATACAAGTGTTTACAACTAGGCCCCATTTCAGGATGTTACAATTCTTCTTGGTTAAGAAGAAAGTGTTCTTGGTGAAGAACAAGGTGGTGGATCTAGTATAGATCTTTGGTGGTTATCATCTACCTGTAAAGGTGATTGTATTATGGTGATCTCTTCCGGGTTAAGAGATTGTTGCAAGTGTTGCTAGTGGAAACCTTGATGGAGGTCAAGGCGTGGATGTAGGTTGGAGTTCAACCGAACCACGTAAAAATCTTGGTGTTCATCTTCTAAACCATTAACTCTTTAAATTTCTGCATCTGCATTTGCATATTTAATTTTCGCAAGCATATTTACATTTCTTGCATTTTAGATTCCTGCACTTTATTTCTTATTTCTTTTATTTATTTATTTCTGTCATTTAAATTTCTGTCTTACTATATATATTAATATATATATATATATATATATATATATATATATATATATTACTTATAATAAATAATAAATATAAATATAAACACTTATATATATACATCTGGTACTTACAATCAAGATATATATATATATATATATATATATATATATATATATATATATATATATATATATATATATATATATTACTATATATACGTATTTATATACTTTCTGCATTTTACATTTCACGCATCTTATATATATATCTGGTACATTCATCAAGATATATATATAAGCACTACTATATGTATTTATATATTTTAAGCATCTTTTATTTCTGTATATTTTCTTTCTAGTAATATATCTATTATTTTATATCTACTAACGTTTGTTTCTCTTGTGTCCCATATTTAATCATTTAATTTAAATTAATCGAAAAAGAGGTCATATAAACTATTCAACCCCCCTTTTAGTTTCTACAGAATACATGAAGATAAAATACATACAAGTTTATAATTCCCATCTAGTCAAACTATCCTGGCACAATTATTAAGCCATGTGTCCTAATCCTCTCATGATTGTATAAAGGCCAAGTCCACAACCTTTTGAAGCGCAGCTACACTTCACAATCACATAGGTAATTCCTTCCCAACATGTACCTAAAATACATCTTTAAAGGAATTATTAAGAAGTTAACCTTCAACCTTACTTTCTACAAAACCGAACACATACCTGGGATGACTTATAATGTGTTCCAATCCATAAGTGTGAGCTTTCCGCATTGAATTCAACTTCTAACGTCATATTAGAAGGGAATTGGGTATCTCACCATTATAGATTTAAATGGACTTTAATCCCATCCCTATCACCGACTTGTGCACTAAGTCCCGCGCCAAACTTTTAGTAAGATGGTCAACCAAATTTTGTTGCGATTTTATGAACTCCACCAAAATAACACCATTCATGATTAATTCTCTAATCATGCTATGTCTAACACCTAAGTGTCTAGACTTTCCATTATACACTTGGCTATAAGCCTTAGCTAATGTAGCTGCACTATCACAACGAATAGATAATGGTGCAATCGGCTTTTTCTACAATGGAATCTCATAAATCAAATCTTTTAGCCACTCAGCTTCCTTACCAGTTGCAGCTAACGCAACAAACTCCGATTCCATCGTTGAGTTTGTAATGCAAGTTTGCTTTTTAGATGCCCAAGAAATGGCACCACCTCCAAGCAAGAATACCCAACCACTAGTAGAAGAATGATTTTCTACATTAGATATCCAACTTGCATCCGAGTATTCTTCTAACACCGAAGGATATCCAAGATAACACAAACCATAGTCCGTGGTTCCCTTCAAATACTTGAATACTCGTTGTATAGCTTGCCAATGTTGAGTACTAGGATTACTCGTGTACCGACTTAACCTCCCAACGGCATAAGCAATGTCAGGTCTTGTGCTAGTCATAGCATACATCAAGGAACCTATAGCTTGAGAGTATTCCAATTGTGAAATAGCCATGCCTTTATTAGGCATCAATTTCATGCTAGGATCCATAGGAGTACTCACGGGAGAACATTCACTATAATTGAATTTCTTGAGAATTTTCTCCATATCAAACCCTATACTTATATAATTCGGGACCCCCGTTTTGCTTAAACTAAAACAAGTGTGTACTCCACACTCTCCATACTTGTTTTAGAACAAAGTTCAATCCCCTTGAATCACACGTATAAAATCCATTAAACTAAATGAAACCTGTGACACTAAAATCACCAACAGTTACTAGGTTACGTATAATGATAAGTTTATTATTTTGAGTTGTTTTATAGTTTAGTGTGTTTTTCAATTTTTATATATTTTAGCGGTTTAGAGGCCTATTTTATAGTTTGAGACGGCCCTGTTTATATTGCATCAATAATAAACACATAATTAATAACTTATAACTTAAATTAACACAGCAATAAAAAATATAACAATCACTAAATTATAACTAATTTAGCACAGCAATCAAAAAACCATTAGCACAACAACAACAGAAACACATAACTAAATTATAATTAAGTTAGTACTTCGTATAGGCCAATAATAAACACACAATAATCTGCCAAGAACTAAAATACACAATAGAAACATAAACTAACACCAATAAAGACTAAACTAGAAGTTACATTGCATCCATATGTGGGAAGAAGAAGGAAGGCTGCAGGCTAGGGGTGTTAACGAGTCGGTCAATTAGCGAGCTACTCGAGCTCGGGACCGTTTATCTCGAGTTCGAGCCTAGCTTTAATCTATCTCGAACAAAAATCAAGACTCGATTAATTTTACGAGCCGAGTACTAAAATGTGATACTCGACTCGGATCGTTCGAAAGCTCGTTTACTAGTTTCGAGCCGAACGAGCCGATCCTGACGAGCCTACACATACACTTCAAATAAAATATAAAATTAAGTGTTGAAAGATTTGAACCCAAGACCTTCAATCTAAGTAAACAAGAGCCAAACCACCAAGCATAACCAACATTTTGTTAACTATACTCAATCAGCTTTCTTATATATAACTCATGTGCGAGTATATATATATATATATATATATATATATATATATATATATATATATATATATATATATATATATATATTAATTATACACATAATATATATAATGTATAATTAATAACACACGCATATCTCTCTATATTTTATATATATATATATATATATATATATATATATATATATAATATTATATTATACACCTATAATATATAATATAATATATACACACACATACATTTGTAAACACATGCATGCATCCACACACATACATACACACACATACATACATATATATATATACACACGACACACACACACACACATATATATACACACACATACACACACATCTATACGTAATTATATACTGACTTCTATACACTCACATACATCTGTATATACACATACATGCATCTACCCTCATACATACATACATACATACGTCTATATACACACATGCATGCATCTACCCTCATACATACATACACGCATCTATCTATATATACATACATCTATACATACATCATCTATGTACACATACATACGTTTATATATTCATACACATGTCTATACATACATACATACATACATACATACATACATCTATACACACACACGTACATACATACACACACATACATATTAGATACTGACTTTTATACACCTACATGCACTCACATACATCTAATCTATATACATATATACATGCATCTACCCTCATACATACATCTATACACACATACATGCATCTACCCTTATACATACATACATCTATGTACAAACACACACATTGGCGGACCTTCTTGGTTGCATAGGGTTGCCCATGCAACCCCTCAACTTTGTCCTATTAATGTTAATATATTCTAAAGTTTTTCTAAAATAATTGAAGTGCAACCCCTGACAAAGGAAACTATACAAGCAGCAATTTTTGTTAAAGAAAAGATACCTAAGTTCCGATTTCTAATGTCTTGAGTT